>CM060967.1:61947926-62132926 GCA_030765045.1 Tenodera sinensis | reverse complement strand
TAGTAAGTCACTATTGGGGTAATTTGTCTCTGATGTGAGATTGCCTTTGTGGTTTGCCAGGAGAAATACGAACTGGTTTGAGAATTTATTGCCATTCTGGCAGTTTGTCACAATAGCTCAGTGGTTAGAGCATCCGCCTGGTAAGCGGAAGGTCTGTGGTTCAAATCCCAGTTGTGGCATTGAATTTTTAAGTTCCAGTTCTACCTCTCAAGCTTTTAGTTAGTGTGTTACAAATATTAATTATGTCTGCGTCCCATGTTAGCATATTACCTAATACTATGTCTAAAAACTGAACCTTGTCTGTTTCTTGTAACAATACATTTTCTATCACTAAGTGTATGTTTGTATCATTTAATTGTTTATTTCTATTTTTAAATTTCATGACATTTGTTTTGGAGTTATTAATGAGCAAGAATTTGTTTAAAAAGTATATAGAAGTGAGAAGTTAGAAGTGAGATAAGCCTATAGTTTAATTAACCTTTTTTGGTGTTTTGTAACACTGAAACCAAGTTTTAATAAATGAATACTAAGTAGCTGAATTTTGGAACAAGTTTGCTTCATTTACATGTAAATTAACAGGACATGTTTCAGAAGCTTCAGTAACTCCAGTCGAGTTACAGCAGATGATGAAAGCAAGAGCTACTGAAACATGTCCTGTTAATTTACAGTGTCAGTGAAGCAAACATGTTCCAAAATTTGACTATATAATATTCATTTATTATACCTATGCTCATTTACATCTTTCAGCATGTCAACTTGCTGATCTGACATGGCATGTAATACATCCTCTGATTGGTAATCAGAGGATATGGTCGGTGAATTTAGTTTGATAACTCTCCCGGTCAGGTCGGTGAGACCCATAAACCAACGACAGGTGTGGTCCTCCAGACATTCTGGGGGTCGCGAGAGAGCGATGTAACTGCCAAAACATAAAAATATGGTGCTCTCTAAAAAGTGGTTACTATTACTGCTAAGTCTCTTCTAGAATTGGGATATATTCTTCTCCACTCTGTCCTCTATGTGATCTGCAAGAGGAAATGGACTGAGACCACCTTCAAATATGCCCGGCCATTTCTAACACCCCATCCATCAGTGAAAAATATTGGAGAGCAAGAGGATTAATGACTTCATTATCAGAAATCCAGCATTAGCTAACAACAACAATTTACATCTTTCATATCTCCCTTCTTATATATTGGTCTCACTATTGTTTTGCTCAAGCAAGTGAGAAGAACACCATTAATAAGGCTATTATTCACTACGTTTGTTAGAATAGGGCTTAATATTGCTTGAAAACATAACTTAAGAAGCCACATTGAAATACTGTCCCAACCACCGCTTCTTTTAGCGTTCATGGAATTAATTATATTTGAGACTTTTATATCCTCCACTGATTTTAAAAACAGAGATTTGGCTACTTGCTTACTGCAAGGAGCATTGTATTTAATTTGGATTCTGTTTTTGTTTCCTCCTGTATTTATAAAGCTTTATTAAAGAAATCACTAATTAAGCTTGTGTCACTAACTTCTCTATTATTTATTAGCATTTTCATATTCCGCATGTTTTAAGCAATACTTTACTACCAGTCAGTTCTTTAGCTATTGACCAGACCTGCTTCACAAAATTTGGTACATTTAGTATTTTATTCAATACACTTATTGAACTTAATGATTAAAGTTGCTTGCATATGCATACCCAGTAACACGCAAATAATATCTTATGATTGCTTTTCTTGTTTTCTCAACAGTATTTACATGAACATTATTGGTAAAATTAGTAACAGTATTGAGCATACTGCTTGAATTGTTAATCACTACTAAGAATATAGGAACATCAAATATATCCTCATTAATGGTTTTATGATACAGGAATTCCCAATCAACGGGACAATTGCCCCAAGAAAGCAAACTCTGACCAGCGTGATACTGACGGAGATGGATTAGGTGATGTGTGTGACAACTGCCCTCGTGTACGGAACTCAAATCAAGTGGATTCAGATAACGATCTTGTAGGCGATGCTTGTGACAGTGATGATGATCGTGACAGGTAGGTCAAAGAAGTTCATTTCTTTCTTCCACTTAACAATTGACATGACTTTCTGTAAACCTTATCACTTATTTTGTTAACTATTCTGAAAATTATTAATATAAATACTTATTTCTCTATTCACTTCCTATTAATCATGTCAAATATTCATTTGAGATGGCAATAATACTCAATCATTTGAAAAGCAAGCAGTAATTGCAGGCAGAATTATATGCTAACCATGATATTACACACTCTTTGCATCAGCTTGTGAGAAACCAAATAATGTCCACTGATCATTTCAAAGCACAGCACCAAAAGTCAAAGGAAAAGTGGTGAACATTTTGAAATTATGTCATGTTATGTCATGTCATTTTAATTTACATTAATTAATAAGATCTGCATTTTATTATTTTTGTTTCTAGTACTTTTTATCTACCTCTTAAAGATTTGGATGACACCTCTATACCAATGATACCTGATATTTCCTATACTCGATGGTACTGAAGTATGTGTATACTTTGAGATACTTTGATACTTTTTTGATATTCTTAGATATTTAAGTTTCACATTATTAAAAATTGCCACATATGCTAGATAAGGAATGAAAATAGTTGATTTACATATCTCCAAAGAGTTACTGGACATAGTTCTTGATAGACATTGGGCGACGTGAATAAAGATCTAGCAAATGCTAAAGTGTAAACGGTACAGACACAGAGGGGACACCTCGCTCACTTCAACCTACACAGATCTATTGTGTCTACCACTCCCCAGGAGGGAAGGATGAAATGAGGGAACCAAAGGTGCCACACAGGGTCGCAGCTAGACAGGCCACAGAGACGTGTGGAAGTCCCTAACAAGTGCTGAGATCTATTCATGCGGGCGCCAGGTCCCACCAAGCAGCCATCACACTACGGTTCCAGTGTCGCACTGAGTGTCCCTTCCCTGATGGAGGACAAGGCCAGCCAAACGCCACCTAATGCTGAGAACAGCAGTTACCATGCACAATCATCCATGCCATCTGCCCAAAACTGCCAACACTGCACAGCTGAAAGTATACCTGAAAGTTGATAAGGAAATGGAATGAAGGGAAATGGTATGAAATAATGCACCCTAGCATTCACCTAAGTGACATGAGGAAACCACGGAAAAACCCATGTCAGAGTGCGCGGCTACGGAGATTGAACCAGTGACCTCCCAAATACGGGCCACAGACATTACCGCCTGAGCCATCCTGCTTGGCAGCCAATGCTAATAACATTAAGAATAAGCAAAAGCAATTAATTTCAGGTATTTAGAACTAGCAATAGCAGTAGCTTGTTTTGGAGTGAATGATCCTTTTCTAGGGCTAGTAAGTAAATGATGGAAAATTAAAGCATTTGCTGTCAAAAGGGTGGAATTCAAGGCCATCCTGATTTACTGTTGGCATTCTGGGTATTTCATTGTATCCACCGTAATATTTAGTATTGTTTGCGTTATTTTGCCACTATTTTTCAGTCCATCATATGTTAACCTAAGTATAAAATTAAACTCTCAAGCTGTAAAAAACATCCTTCAAGTTATTTCTTCTCATTTGTCCTCAAAATCACAGGTCTCATTACTCATCCTCATGTTCTAGTTACAGCTCAATTTCATTATCTTCCTCTATATGATCTGAGTCTCTCAGGAGCTATGAAGAATAACAGCTGACTACTACAGCAGGAAGTTTAACTTGACTCACACATGATTAAGGACAGGGAATCTTCTCTTCAGTTCTCCAAAGCACCTTTTGATTATTACCTTTAGTAGGGCATTATAATCAGTGCCAATCAAGAAATGGATTAGCATTTTGCATAGAGGAGAGCGCATTACAATTATATGTACAAAGACAATTGGATTGCACCTGGAATGCAGAGCAGGTATTATTTTACTTTGTATATGAAGACAATATAAAATAGTAAATCTACATGCAATGGACAGAACATGCAAGTATATATCAATATAAAGATCTGCATTAATAAAAGAGACTTACCTGTGACATGTTGATACTTAATTTTAATGCAAAAATGCTGCTGATCTCCAAATTGCTTGTTGTTGCTCGAATTTCCTATGGATATGAGAAGCTCCAAAATTCCTTCATTTTACCATAGTGTACTTATCAAGCCATTTTTTATGAGTACCACTTTTCCACAGTTTATAGCTTTTACTGCTATTAGTGCCTCTTCTGTCAGCTTTATTACTGATAACACAGCAAAATCTTTCATTGTTTTACCCTTTACTTAGGCCCAAATTAATTCAATCAAGTTAGCAATGATACAGGAGAAGCCTATTTTGTGACCATGATCTACAACAATGCCATCAACTGCATAACATTTTAATTGGAATACCATTTTATTTGGTTCCTGAGTGTGCTCTGTTTTTCATTTGGCTGTGCTACCTTTGTCACTATTTTTGGACATAAGTTAAATATTCATTAAAAGTGTTAGACAATTGCAAATGCTCACAACAATGCACAGACACACAGACTCAAACAGATGTAAACACAAGGCAAATAACCATATAAATAGAATGATGCCAATGAACTTGCCAGCACACAGGCAATCTCTAACTGATAGATTGCCAGCTGCGGCTAAAGGAAGCATTGTTTATAGGACTGCAGTGACAGTAAAAGATAAGAGAGTAGTTTATGCTACTGTTAGATTGCTTGTCAGGCAGATCTAATCAGTGCTATAATATTGGCAGCTAGGTGTTTGCATCTATCATTACATCAACAATAACATTAAATAATAAGTCTCTCCTGTTCTTTCTTTGCCATCACCCAAACAAAACAGTGTTCCTTCCCAAAATTATTCTTCAGTTTTGCAGTAATGATTTTCTATTTCTTCTGACAACAATAATTGGTAAATGTTGAATTGAGGTAGCAGTTCCAGAGAAGAATGAAAGAATTCAGCATTTTTACTGTAAATAATAATGCTTTCCTTTATTGTAGATACACAATGCATATATTGCATAACTAGTTACATACAAATACAGATTTCATATTTGTTACACAACCATAATTATTTACACAACACAGTACAATGCTTTCTTAATCTCAGTAGCTTCAAAAACAGAAACTCCAGAAAGAGAGTTATGTGTTTGTGTAAGTTATAATAGCACTTGAAATTGCAGCTCCTCAGAAGGCAAAATTGTTAAAAGAGTGCTTGGAAATTGTACTACAGATGAAAGTATGGATATGTTTAGTGCCCAGTCATTGTATTTATAAGAAGTATAAACTGTAACTTTCAAAACTCAATAACTGGAAAAACAATATGGATTAATACTAATACCTACTAAACAATATACTTTATTATTTATTTATGCCAACAAACTTACTGTTGGTGCTTTTAAACACACAAGCCGTGTGTGGGCAACTTAAAAATTCAATGCCACAGCTGGGATTTGAACCACATTGAATTTTTAAGTTCCGGTTCTACCTCTCAAATATACTTTATATCGGTGAAAAATAAAATGTTTCTTTTTTTATAGTTTTGGCAAGGTAAGATAAGGTAAAGACAGCAGAGGGAGACTGGTACCATAACTCAAGTGCCTTTTGCACCCGTGTCCCACAAGGGGGCACCCTGGGAGGGAAGGGTGAGATGAGAGTAGATGGAGGGAAGCCAAATTGGGAGCCATGGTACACTAGAGGGCAGGTCCCTATGACTTTCAGGTTTTCCACCTCCCTGGTGGAGTCTAATACAAGCAGCTTCCCTCCACCTCCCACCCAACTTCTCCCCCCTTTGCACATGCCACTGAGAGACTGCCCTGCAGGGGATGGAGATTTTATAGAGAGCATCCTTTTTCCTTGCCATACAATGTCAAGACTCCTGTCAACACTTGCAACCTTGAAACAATCAAGCAGATGAAAGGTGAGGTGAAATGGAGGGACAGGATATTCAGGGGATGTAAACCCCAAAAAACCCATGGCTCAGAAAGGTTGGCCACGGGAATCAAACTCACTACCTCTTGAATGCATGTTACATGCAGTATTGCCTATGCCACATTACTCAGTACAGCTTTGGCAAGGTTCACAACCTAAATTCCATGAATCACCTGTTTTTCACTGAAGTTATTGTGAATAATAGAGATGCTGCTGGTGCTTTGCATATCAGGAAGGCACATGAGCTAATTTCAAAATAACACAGGCCTATATTATAGTGAGCCCTTCTCTCAGTTCTACTCCTCTGGTTTCAAACATAAATTTAAAGCCATGTAGTTGAAACAACCACAATGAAGCAAACTAATGCATTGAAATTATGTAAGAGCCGAGAATTGCACTAACATGTGGTGCTGTTTTTGCGATTATTATTACGGAAAGCGCTGTGCTATGAGACTCGTTTTCTATCTACAAGGTCGTGGTAGCGGATGGAATGAAATATCACACAATGCTTCTTCATCACAATGCACTAATTTATTAACGCCTCATCGATACTCCACATTAAACAATTTCTCTCAGCACCAGTCCAAATGCTCAAAAACCTTTACACTCCCTCACTTAGTGGAACTTATGCTTGATGAAAGTTTGGTGAAAGTTCCATGTTCACACTGCATAAAAATGATTGTCTTTTCATCTCAGAGATACACATGCGAGTGAGTAGTTTTTTTTGGCGTCATTTGACGCGACACCGCCTTTTTCATATCCATCCGCGTATGCGTCCATCAAATAGTTCTTTCTCATTAGGGAAGCAATCCCTAATCATCTTCCCCTACTTTTATTATGGAACACATACAATTCTAATATTTATACATATATATTAAAATCAAATATGGAAAGATTTATGACGTCTTTGTGCAAACTTAGTTGTTCGTAACAATGAACCTTATCAACATGTTTTCATTTAATTATCTCATACTAACATCAAAAAACGAATTACACTTTTAACAAACATTCACATGAACGATTTTCTTTTGGGGTCTTCTAATATTCTGTCTCACATGTTTATTACTCTCAACTTCACTTTCTACACCAAAACTTACTGGGACAGTTTCAGAGATTGTTGTCTCTATCATCAGAGTCACTGTTGTGTTTCTCCTGTGATTTGTAGATAGCATTTCGACTGGACATTCTGCACAATGAGGTCCTTTTCATATGGGGCAGCAATATAAATTGAGTTTGTTTTCGTGTATGAATAATTTTTCCCAAATACAGAGTACTGCTGGTTTTCTAAAGGTATTTAAAAGCTTAGGTTTCTCTTTCAGCTGATGATCTGTGAACCAAAAATGCTCTATAATTGCTGATTTATCTATTTATTTATGCTTGTTATATGTGTGGGCTCATACATAATTTCGATGTTTGAAATATAATCCAGATGACAGACTTTTTCAGGCTTCTAGGTAGGTAGATAGTTGGTCTGAAAGGGAGTTATTATGCCATCATGAAGGCTTCAAGTTTATATTTCATAATTTCATAATTAGAGTAACTTTTGAAAACATAAAAAGTAAGGAAAGAAAACTGCATGTAAAATATGGTTAGAAGTGAAGAATTCTCTGAGCTTCATCATGTGTCCTTAAAAGGTGCCTGACTTAATGCTGAAATGGGATATTTATCTGAAATTGTTTTTGGGTTATGCTATTCACAGACAGACTTGACAGATATACACAGGTCTGTATCTTTTAAACTTTTTTTTAGTTCAAGAATCTCAAATTGGGTATTTCTGTGAAATCTAATATTCATTGTTTGGGTCAAATCTGACACTTCCTCTGCCTTAGATGCTTAAGGGCAGGTCTAATAAAATAATGCAGCAACAGTTTGGAAAAGACTATTTTCTGTCATGCTCATAAATTATAGCAATGATAATTTGATTATTTACTTCCATTCTCCATATCTATCTTCAAATTTTCAGAGATGGAGTGCAAGACTCAGAGGATAATTGTCCAAACATTCCTAACAGTGATCAACTGGACACTGATAATGATGGTAGAGGTGATGAATGTGACAAGGACATTGATGCAGATGGAATACCAAACCACAGGGACAACTGCCCTTTGGTACCCAATCCCTACCAGGAGGACTTAGACAGTAAGTTGCACATTTTATCAAATAAGGGTTGCCAGGTGTCCCATACTGTAAGAATTTAATGTATTTGAGGCTGTGATTTCAAGTAAGATATCTATAGGGCTAGGAAGTTCATGCATTTGCATGGTTTTTCTTAGGGGTTAAAAATGTATGCTTTTACGTTATGTGCATGAATTATGGAATTTTCAGTTATTTGGACATGATTTTATAGTGCATATAACTGCATATTTTCTGATTTTGATAAATGCATATTATTTCAATGTTATAGCCCCTATATTGCATATTTTAATGATTTTTATGGTTTTTTTATTATTTTTTCCATCTGGATATTTTTCATATTGGTAGTATTGCACATGATGATACAACTCATGAAGATTTCAATATTATAGCCCCTATATTGCATATTTTAATGATTTTTATGGTTTTTTTATTATTTTTTTCCATCTGGATAATATTTTTCATATTAGTAGTATTGCACATGATGATGCAATTCGCTAGGTGGCGAGAACTAATTTTGAGTCATGTTCTCGTGTAGTGAATCCCATGTCCACCCTTTTCATTACATGTATGTGCGTAGAGAATAATCAGTGCGTTATCTGAGAGATTTATATTAATAAAGATAAAGTGCAGGTCAACGTTTTGAGCAGCACGATTATAGCAATGCTTGCCTGTCCATCAGAAGTTGTATCGTGGTCTTCAAACGTAACAGTATTGTGAACTGGTTCCCAGCAAATTAAATTAGGCACATAAAATGTTACAAAGCTCTTCAAATGCCGAAAATAAAACCAACTTCGAGTGCTAGATTAATTAATTTACAGAAAGAGTTTTCGGGTGATTTAATATCTACAGATTATAGGGCACTGTTTTGTGGAGCGTGTGACAAAAATATAGGGAGTTAGAAAAGATTTCAAATAGTTCTGGCACATAAACACAGCAAAACATAAGGAGGATTTAATCAGAAAACTCGCAAACAAAGAACCTGTTCAAAAACAGCTAGTAGAGTGTTTAGGAAGTAGGGTTACTGAATTTTCCTATGATTTGTGTCAAGCATTTTTAGCTGCTGATATTCCCTTGATCAAAATTAATAACCCAACATTTGAAAATTTCTAAAGTAAGAACAAATTAGAAACTAAAAACTTCACTTATCTTATTGTTTTGGTGCTGACCCTGGGGTTTCAAGCTATGTCCAGCTCATTCTCAAAGCCATCAGTGCGTTATCTGAGAGATTTATATTAACAAAGATAAAGTGCAGGTCAACGTTTTGAGCAGCACGATTATAGCAATGCTTGCCTGTCCATCAGAAGTTGTATCGTGGTCTTCAAACGTAACAGTATTGTGAACTGGTTCCCAGCAAATTAAATTAGGCACATAAAATGTTAAAAAGCTCATTGGCTTGAGAATGAGCTGGACATAGCTTGAAACCCCAGGGTCAGCACCAAAACAATAAGATAAGTGAAGTTTTTAGTTTCTAATTTGTTCTTACTTTAGAATCTTGTTGCTTCACTGTTAATAGCTTCAATTTTTCCATATTTGAAAACTTTCTTACCAAGTACAGTCGACAACATGTGCCTGCAGAAAGTACACTGCGTAAGACTTATGTAGGACATTGTTACAATAACGTATTGTCAAATATACAAAATGAATTAGCGGATCAGTTTGTGTGGTTGTTCTGTTGATGAAACCCCTGATTCTGAGCGCCGTTCTATTGCTAATATAATCATGGGTGCTTTAAATAATGAACAAAAGACTACATCTTATCTGCTTAATTTGAGCGAATTGTCGGCCACTGGCAATGTAACTGTGACCCAGTTTGTGATGGACTCTTTGCAATTACTATGGCCATGTGGAATCAAATACTACCGGTTACTTTTATTTGTTACTGATGCAGGTTCTTATATGTTAAATTAGGACAAACTCTGAAAGGTATTTTTCCTAAGTTAATTCATATAACTTGTTTGGCACATGCTCTTCATCGTATTTCTGAGACAATATGTGATTTTTTCCCATGGATCTCCCTTGCATGAGTCACTTACTGTCTTTGAAAAAACAATATTTGATCTAAGTTCGGTTCCTGGTAGCATAGGACAAAAAGTGAAAGAGAAAGTGAATTCTGTAATTTCAAAAACTTTGGTTATAAACATATGTGCGATATTCGAGACATCCTGGAAAGAAAACCATCTGTCACACCAAGAGACTTGACTCTCTCTGTGAAGCAGTTAACATCATTTAAATATGCCCCGATAACATCTTGTGACGTGGAGAGAAGCTTTTCATGTTACAAAAGTGTTTTGCGAGACAACAAACGATGTTTTACAGTTGAAAATTTGTGCAAAGTGTTGGTTGTGAACTACAATTTAGCAGTTAATACTAGCAGCAGGACCACTTCTGCTTCAACCTCTATGGAATAAGGTAACTTGATTTATTGTTTATACTAACTCGTCTTGTCAACTGCAAAGGAACATTAATTGTTTTAATTAAATAGTGCATATTTCTTGGCATGTTTTCAAGTTTTTAAGAGCATATTGGCATGCATATTTTAGTGTTTTTTAGGGCATGAACTTCCGAGCCCTAGATATCTATATCCCATATTTACATACAAGTAAATGAATTATGTAACTGTATTTTTCTAATTTTAATATTCCATAGTTTCCCATAAGGGTACCTTGTCACATGTTTTTGTTCAAATGCCTCCACATTTAGTAATGAAGTCATTAGTGTTCTTGTATGCACTCCAGTATTTTTGAATATTAGATTCTTCTGCCACAAGACTCACATATTCATTTGAATAACAAGAGGAGAGATAAGTGGGTATTCCAGTCCTCTATAGACAGTTTGCTAAAAATATATAGCCAGTAATTAACCAATACAATGCTACTGCAGATTTCTATAACTGAGAAACAATTCCAGATTTGGCTGGAAAAATTTGCCATGTCTTATTTTCAGCACTGGTTTTACAACTTTGTATGTATAATAGTTATATTTTCTGCTGAACAGTACCTTTATTGAATAGTAGTATAAATTATGATGAGCTTTTTGCAGTACACCTATACCCTTCTTGATCAGAACATCAGCAGATTCATTCCCAATCTTGCAACAATGTGATGATATTGAAGTATAATATTCTAATTTTTAATTTTTTTTAGTTGACATAAGCACAGTCAAAACTACATATGTACTTTTTTTTTACATTTTCACAGAAATGTATCAGCTATATCCAATGTTCATTTTTGTCTGTAACATTTTTGGGGATTGTTAATAACAATATAACACCTATTTTCAAACTCTTGTTTTCTGTAGATTGTAGATTTTAAATTGACTATTATACTATACAGCACTTATAGCAAGTTTTGAACAAGCTAAAATATTTATCTCTTTCATTATGCAAGATCGTGTTTCACATTATTGAACGCTTTACATCTTTCCTTACTTATTATACGTTTTTACATTTTACCACTTGAAGACCTGTGAAGCATTAAGATCAGAAGAAACTACAGTTCAAAAGTATTGGAAAGCACGAATGCTAATGGCTTCATTGCCAGATGCAAGGCACTAGGAAACAACAACAACAACAACATTTTACTGGCATGTTATTGCCACACATACTGCATAAACATAAGAAAACTTCCTCTTCAGTCCCTCTCCACAAACACTGAATTGTAAATACTATAACTAAAAAAAAAAAAACTAAGCCCCAGCACTACAGCCCATGAAGAGCCAAGCCTTACTGCCCAGCCGCTGCATCCCCCATCTCGGCCCACTACAGGCATCATGGGTGGGGTGCAGTACTGGAGGGTGATACGTGGTCAGCGTCCCGATCCCTCTCAGCTAGTTATGCAGTCTTCACGACCTGGGACTGCAACTTTTCCATCAAATAGCTCCTCAATTGGTCCCCCCGGACTAACGAGGCTGAGTGCATCCCATGCCAGACCTCCCAGAGGGGATAAAATCCCCATACTGGTACCGGGGATCGAACCCAGGTCCTCCGTGCCAGAGCATGCTACCAACTGCACTATGGAGGCGGTTGTAAATACTATAAGGGTACTGTATTTCTGATACTTTTTGAAGTAGCAGCCTAAAATTTACATACATTAATTTTTTTGCAAAAAACAAAGCAAACACCCAGGTTGTGCGATTATTGAATATAACAACTGTAAACCATCAGTCCTATTGATGTTATAACCAGTTTTGATGGTATTTAATTTTTCTGCATTAATGAATTTGTTGTCATGCTGGTGAATGAAGATTTTCAATGGTTGGTTTGTGCGATTATTAGATATAACAATCATGAACCATCAATCCTGTTGATGTTGCTATAACCGGTTTTGACTGTGTATAATTTTTCTGCATTCATGAATTAGTTTTCATGCTGGTGAATGAAGATTTCCAATGACTAATATATCGCAGCTGTTTGAGAATCTGATAATGTAACATCCTAAATTTTCCGTTCTGATTTTACCTTTCAAAGTTTGCCTACACAATTTGTGTAAGAACAATCAATTATCATTGATTGGCCTTATATATGGAAAATCGTGAATTTTATTTAGTCTGTGCAAAAATTTTTTCCAAGATGAATGAACTATAGTTATTTCACAGTCAAAATTTGTGCATTACTTCCCAGATGGAATAAAGTGAGAATAGAAAGTTAAGGTAGATGATAAAACAAACTAACACTTTAATTACATGGCTGATGACCCGTGAAGTGTTAATTAATAATTATCACTGTGAATGCTTCAAATCTTACATAAAATAAATGTTGCATTATGTAAAATCAGCAATTTCAAAAGCCTTTGTGTGTGCTCCTAAAGTCTAAGGCAACCAGCAAAAGGTTCAAATTTTAGACTTTGCACCATAAATCTGTGAACTGAAAGCACTTTCCTAGTTGCATGAATACATCTAAAACACTATGAAATATGATATCCCTGTGTGTTAGAAATGGCAAAGTATCAAGAATTCTCACATATAGCCAGCTCTGAGGCATGAAGGCACCATGTCTGCTCAATAACCCAGAGGTATTTACTGAAATTGGAATTGTAAATGAGTTGCCTGGTAAAGGTTTTTTTCTCTGAGGTTTTCTCTTATCCTCCAAAGACTAATTTCAGGTAATTTTCAGCTGAGTGGACCCTGCGGTCATTTAAGCAATATTCCACCTATTAAATTCAATATTTCTCCAAATTTCATTTGTTAAAAAGAAACATTAAGGACAGTATTATGTGTGAATGGCTCAAAAAATTGATAGTATGCTTTGTCTCTTATAAAAATCCATGAGATTTTACAAATCCAATGATGTATGTATTATAATATGGGTATTCTCAATATTTAAGTCTTTAAATGAAGATTTAAATATGGCCTCTGCTGGGTCATGCTCCTTCTAAATATCACCATCAATATTAAATTTGCTATAACTTTACAACTACACAAAAATTTTCTCAAGAATTGATTGGAGAGGCTAGAATCAACAAAAGGAACTTGAAGAGGAAGAGTGAGGATTAAGAACCATAGGAACAAGGAGATTATGTGCAGGAATGCTTTAAATTTTGATGAGTTAGCAAAAACACAATAATTTAGTTTCTTGCGTTTTTCCGCAAGTTTAAATTTTATAGCTTTGGGTACCCTTTTCTAAGAAACTACTTAAGTTAGAAGACTGAAACAATGTGAGTGAGAATTTTTAAAAATTAAAAATTATTAATTTTAAGTAGAATAATACTTTTCTATATACACAAACATTTTTGGAGGCTTACATTTCACTGGATTAAAAAAATAATTTCCTCATATTGTTCATCATTAAGTACTTTATGTCTCGTAAAATGTTGGAAGTTCTGTAAACAAAACTGTGGCAGGTATGTGTCCCTTACTAAGAACATGGTTTTTTAAAATTTCATTTATGGACATCACTTAAAAAGCGTATTGACAAAAATTATGAATTAAATAATGTATTATCAGCATGTCAAATTACATTTACTGGATAGATGGTGTAATTTTCATTACCTTATGACAGAGCCGACCCCCCTGAATTCTGATTTTGAAATGTAGAGTAATGTGAGGCAAATGTACACACTTAAGCTTTCAAGATCTCTGCAGTGGCATATATTTAATTATTATACATGTGCTTTTTTTGTTGAATCTGTATTCCTTGGGTATACCACAAACAGTGGTTAAAACCTATTTTTTCCTTTGCAAAATAGTTTTCAAAATGTTTAACCAAAATATGACCTATGTGAACTTTTGCCCCATACATTCGGGTAAGAGTGTGCATAACATGGGATAAAAGTATGTGTAAAACACAAATGCTTAACTGTACTGCATAGTGCTGTGACTTTAATTACAATACAAGAATAGATCAAAGGACCATAGTCTGTCTCACATTAACCACCATTTAACTAAACAATAGCGAAAACAAACATATTTGGATAAAGAACAGATTGAAACTTTCTCATGGTCTGAGTCATTCTCCACAATACAGATAAACTTCCTACCTCCTTCATGATTGGAACAACCTACATGCCACCATTCTGCACGCTTTTGGCATTGAATCCAATCTTCTTCCAATATTTCAACATACTCCTCACATCCTGGATAGTAGATTTTCTCACTTGAAGCCTAAGTTGACACTTAGGGTAGGGTTGAAGAGCATTCTGTCTTTTTGTTCCTCATATGGCTGTGTGCAGATTCTGTTAAATCACACTTGATAGGCTTTTAGGGACTGATCTTGATTCATTTCCAACTTCCTTTTAAAAGGTGAACTAATCAGTACTTCTGATATTTGAATTCCCTTCCATCTTTATTGTTTGTCTTTTCTCTCTGGTAAAGACAAAATTCCTTAGCCTTGATGTCTGCATTAGGCCAACAAACATTTGCCTGTACATAACACTCTGCGGTCTCATCAAAGATTGCATCAATGAAGGTTAGTGAATCCAGTTCACTGTGTGTCGCATCCATACTTTTGCCCCATTCCACAGCTTGTACTCTTGTTCCATTGTTGTCTGAAACATTTCCCAGGTCATGATTCCATCTGTGGCCACTTTCATATAATGGCCAAGACATGGGATGTTACTAAAGAAATCTGTCTCTCAAATGACAGAGTACTAAAATACCAGTCTTAGTTTAATGGCACAGCAATCACATTTCCAAAACTATGAAAAATAATATCAAGATGACTGATTAGAACCCTTACCTCATAATTCAAGGAAAAAACACACCAGTACAATGAAATTATGTAGAAAGGCTATCCATCATGCAATGCTTCCAACAGCATACAGAGCTGCTAACTCCATGGCATGTTTCTTACAAATAACCCTTATATGTACTCTTAATCCCCGCATACTTTTGCCCCACACTACTCTATATACTTGTAGTTTAACAACTTATTGAGCTTGGTACACATACCACTGTCCTTAAACACAAATAAAAATCTTGCACATAGTGAGTTGATTTTGTACATCTATACTCTCATTTTATATAAGCTAAGGCACTGGTAACTGTCTTCAGTAAGATATTTATGACTGAGTTCAGTTTATTTATCAATAATATTGCCAAGTTAAAATGAACACCTCCCTAACCTTAATGTATGGACCTACATACGTATATTATCTTCTTGTTTACATTTGCTGTTAAGCCTGCTTGCACTGCTGAATGTTCACATGGCTCCCATTGGCCTTTTATGAGTGCAAAACAGTTTCATACAGCTAATTTGTATAGTATATCTATTTTGCTAATTGATACTGTGTCCCATTAGTATTCTCAAAACCTGGTAACCTATAGGTACCACACATTTATTTTTAAAAGAGTAAAAATATTTGCTTCAATCTCAGGAAATATTTTGTATATTGGTAATATTGCACATTATGATACAACTCACGAAGATTTCAATATTATAGCCCCTATATTGCATATTTTAATTATTTTTATGGTTTTTTATTATTTTTTTCCATCTGTATAATATTTTTCACATTGATAGTATTGCACATGATGATGCAATTTGCCTGTTGTTCACTAAATTCTTATATTTAATAAAATGCATATTTAAACATTTCAGATGATGGAGTTGGTGATATCTGTCAAGATGATTATGATAAAGATAATGTTCCTAACTACTTAGACAATTGTCCAAATAACTCAAAGATCTTCTCTACAGATTTCAGGTAAATTACTTATACAAATAAATATAAGATATCACAATAATAGAGATCACATGATAGTGAAGTAATATGCTAAGATCTGAGTTTTAGATATGGAGCATCTTGCATAGCCTGGAGTTCTATATATTTTCTATTGATTACAATGAATTGGATTACAATGAAATGGCCACTGATGATAGGACATGTTGTTGTTCATTATCATACATACCGCTGCACAAACATTTGGAAATGAAAAAAGCCACTATTTGTAATTTTGAATGTAAAATTAAAATACGTACGCTACAGCTATAGCTAATAATTTGTTGAGATTGAACCAGCCTTCACTATTTTCCGAATGCTCCTTTAAGTGGTCCAAACAAATGATAGTCACAAGGAGGATTTTGCAAGGGTCTAGTGAATATGTTATAGTTTTACCCCAAAAATACTTGAAAGCACTTTCTCCAGCTGACAAGCTGACCAATACATTTTCTCCTTTCCTCCACCACTCCATGCTTACTGTTTTGCTCCGCTATCTATGCATGACCACAAACCAGTTCATTTGCTATCAAAGTCACTACAGAAAAATTCCAGTTCCTATTTTATTCACATAGTAATATGTCTGAAACTGTAATTGCAATATACTTATTTATCATTTTAGCACAGTTTTTGTTGTTGTTTATATTCAGTTTAAATATATTTATAGCAACTATTTTATTTGATACTCTACCCTAAAGGCAAGAGTTTCTTGAAGTCATATTAAATAAATAAAAAATATTATTAGAATGGAGGTTTATTAAATTGTTGCTGTGCACTGACTGTGTACATGAAGGCAAAGTTGGAAAGTGGAATCAAATTTGAAAACTAGGTATCCTATCTGGATTTATACCATGGATCCTCAGCTTATTAGATCTAGGTTCTATTTCTGAGCTACTATGACATGGATATAAATTAGTCCTATGCTATACTTAGTTACTACTTCTTCTTCATGTGATTACCCTCCTCGTATAGAGGACTTCCACTGCTTAGGCCTTACAAGCCTGTGCCTAGCCTCAGGTGCCTGTTGGGGAGCAGACAAACCTATGGATCAGAGTGAAGACCCAGAAGTGGTGGTCAGCGCAGCACCAGGTATGAGAGTGACGAAGAGGATGATATGAAATGTAGACGAAATGGATGATTGGAAAGGTGATGATGGAGCAGATGGTGAAATGAATGGTGGGTGAAACTGGAGAACCCAGAGAAAACCCTCCCAAATGTAGCTTCATCCACCTCAAATACCACATGCAGGTTCCTGGGATCGAACCCAGTCCACCTTGGTGTTACTTATCTACAAGTCTTATCTACATAGTATTACCACTTGCAGTTAACTTAAGAACTTTCAGAATAATTGTGATTACCTTACACAATCTTTGATTTGATATGTCTGTCGGATAAGAGTTCCTTGCATGATGAGAGACATTGGATATGGCAACTCAGTGGTAGAGTATCTGTACAGTAAGATTACCTATGGAATTCAGGCCATCATACGGCCAATCAGATTCAACTTTGCAATTGTTAAAATTACAGTAGTAGTTTTATCTTCATATTTTCTCAATTTGAACATTTATTCTAGGACATATTTACCGTTATCATCTGTGGCACATTTCCTATAAAATGTTCTACTTTGGACAAAATAAAGTTTCAGTGATACTCTTCATATCACATATTTGTAAAGATTGTAGTTGTAAAAAATGCATTGGCAAAATAAATGTAATGGGCAAATAATTTGACCTACATGAAATAAGTAGATGCCTTTAACAGCCAGATAATTCATAGGCATAGAGAAGATATCACTGGTGTTGCTGGAAAGGGGCATAAGTCTAAAAATGTCATTTTCAGTAAGCCACAGCAAATTCACACAATTCTCATAAATTACTGTTTCACATTTCAGGAACTTTATTAGCATCAAGTTTATAATAACTATCTGGGTGATAATTGAAAACTACCCATAAACAAGATTGGACTTCATACGTATACCTCTAAAACATAATTTATGGCTTTACTTCTTTCCTTCCTTAGGACATATCAAACAGTTGTACTGGATCCTGAAGGAGATTCTCAGATTGATCCTAACTGGGTGATTTACAATAAAGGAGCAGAAATTGTGCAGACTATGAACAGTGATCCTGGCCTAGCAGTAGGTGCGTATATTCACCTTGGTTTTGTTTTAAGTAGTTGTGAAAGCCGATACAGAACTCTATTAGCAGATAAGGGACTATTTTAAACTCATATACTAAAACATTCCTATAAGGTAGAAAGTTACTCTCTCCATTCACTTTCTTTACTGCATTAAGAGTGAGAAGCAGTTTTCTTAATTTTATGTTTAAAATGTGATCTAGTTGAGAGAGAAGAACTGCATTTGTACCATGAAACTTTAAAATGTTAGCAGTAACATATCTATGATTGAAACTATGAATGACCAATGCAAGCCACCTTTACAATGCGGTAATTGTATGATGAATTGCAGTGGCATAGCTAGGGAATGCAGTTGGAGGGAGGAGATACAGAATGCTCACCAGCTCATGGCTTTAGGAAATGAAGGGGAGAGGAGAGACATTCCATGTAGTGTAACTCGAGTTTTGTAAACTTCCATGCAAACGTTGTTCTGCTGGTTACATCGCCAGCTTACCTCCAATGTTATTTCCACAATGTTTACTCACTGCTAATTTCTCTTAATTTCAGTTGTAAAATCATACAAGTCACTAGTTTTGTTAGAAGTAATGAAAAAACTAGTATAGAAATAGATAAATCCCAGCCTAGGAATGCTGTGAAATTTATTGATATGGTTGCAGAACAATTAGGTTCTTAAAGCAG
Source organism: Tenodera sinensis (assembly GCA_030765045.1). NCBI lineage: Eukaryota > Metazoa > Arthropoda > Insecta > Mantodea > Mantidae > Tenodera > Tenodera sinensis. Next base: position 62,113,900 of record CM060967.1, on the reverse strand, counting down.
ACGCATTTTTGGTTTTATTGGGCCACACTGTCATTTTCTTGACCCCATACATGTATGACTTCAATGCTATAGAACTATAGAACTTGGGGCAAGGTAAAATGAACACTTAAAGAAATGTAACAAGTGACTTATCCTTACAAATGCCACAATATAATGCTCGAGGATATATCACTTGAGACTGAAATAGACTGGCAGGGTTTTTGAAAAATATAGAAAAGGTAGAAAATGATCAGAGGGAGAAAAACAGAGTGGCTGAAAACATTGTTTATGTTTTATAAGCTAAATATACTCCATGAGCTGAAAATAAAATTCAAGTTCTGCTATTTTAAGCAACTTCTTTGCTTTAATCCAGTGCGAACACACATTCCAAGATTGGCACCTACATATTATTGTAAGTGTGACTAGAAGGATGACTGCAGCTTCAGATATCACTGTGTACCTGGAACTGTTTACTGGTATACTGGCTCGCTGCATTCCTGCTAGGTACCATGAACTGGTGAACAAATTGTACATGCAAGGTATTTGTAAAACAATGATAATATGAAATTTAAATATTGACTCACCAAAAGTTATTATAAAACAAATCCCACTATTCATTATTGGAGAGTGAATATGTTGAGAACTTCTTCTGGTGCTATTTTTACTTTCCTACATTAAGTAATGGTTATCCATTCATCTTTCTTCATTATGTTACTTGTACAAATGAGTTTTCAGTCTCCAGAGAGATAACTCCTTTCTGAACCAGCTGTTGTCACAGGTAGAGTGCTTAGTTGTGATAAGTGTTTGAATATTTGGAAAGACAATCTAATGATTGAACTGAGACTCTCAATGGAAGTTGAATGGAGCTCTGCAAGTGTAACAGGTTCCCATTTTGTTTTCCAGATCAAACTCACTTTTTATAAAACTCTTATAAAACATAACTGCTTCTGAAATCTTTTCTGAGGATACCCCATCACAAAAGCTTGCAACCAACATTTGAAGCATGCAAATTGAACTTGTATGACTTGAACTTTTTGGTTACGAGTAATTCATTTAACATGACATCTTAACAATGGACCTACATTGATACACAGTAATATTTGAGTGGATCATTTTCCACACAGTTTTCCCTATTTGTTCTTTTTACTTGGCATGGTTAATTTTATATGCTGGCTTCATTGTATTTGCAAATTATTTACTTAATTCCTACTTCCAGACTTAAAAATTAAGTAGAAAATTTTACATGCATTATTTCTATTTCCATAAAAAGTGCATGACAGTATCCACATATTCCAAACCCTAACTAAATCACATCCTATGGGTTGCAGTGACTCTGACCAGGGATATGATAATGAAAACACTATTTTTCCTGCCATAAAACTGACAAGGAAGCTTCTATATAACAACCTGGCTAATAACTGACAAGCTTTGGTGGACACATATTTAACAAAAGTTTCTTGTCCTTCTCACAGGCTTATAATTGTTGAAAAACGTGCTATAATGGCACTATACTCAACAAGTTACATGACTGGTACAGGGGCTCTAGCAAATTAGATATTTTTGGAGAATCATGGAAAAAGCTTATAGCCTGTTCCACAATGTTTGCCTCACATACTATTTCTACATTTTACATCTAACCACTACTTTGATTTTAGAACAATGCAATTTGTAAAGTGTCAGTAGGGCCAAATTTAGCACATAATTTGCACAATGGAATAAATAGCCTGAGGCTAGACCTGCTTTAACTCAGCTGAAGTGTCCTTGAAACAACTACTCATATTACTTGCCCCATCCTAGCCTTGTCCATGAAGTTGGTTTAAATCTATATCCATGTATGAGAAGTTAGTGATAATAGCCTCTGCATAAACCAAACTTGCTGTATTTGTAGCTGGGACAAATTTTAGGAAATATTTATGAACATTAAAATCTCCCTCTTGCCATGCAACACACAAAGAAAAAAGTATTATCCCGTCCAACACAGAAAACATAGTCTTCTTGTCTTCTTCTTCCTTTTATGGAGATTAGGCCATGTGACCTGTTCTGCTCTCTCTTTCCCAACATATCTGCACAGAAACTCTTGATTCTCTTAAGACAAAGGTTAATGGATATCAGAATCCCACCAGAAGAGATAGAAGATTACCTTGCCCTTACAGATTTTGTGTCTAAGAAAGTTGCTTTCAGTTTAACAGCAAGTTCTGTAAATATCAGGCTAAACTAAACCTCTAGCACAACAGCCCATGAAGGGCCAAGGCTTGCCACCCAGCTGCTGCATCCCCAACCTCTGCCCACTGGTGGGGTGCAGTACTGGAGGGTGGGATGTGGTCAGTGCCCCGAGCCCTCCCGGGCAGTTATACAGCCTTCTCAACCTGAGGCCACTACTTCTCCATCAAGTAGCTCCTCAATTGGTCCCCCCGGAACCTAATGAGGCTGAGTGCATCCTGTTCCAGACCTCCCAGAGGGGATAAAATCCCCATGCTGGTACCGGAGATTGAACTTGGGTCCTCTGCACCAGAGGCAAGCGCGCTCCACCTGCGCTATGGAGGCAGTCAAACATCAGGCTTAACCATGGCTAATCCTCTGTCTCCATTTTTAAGAATTTTTCATGAGTATTTTGAACATACACCGTAAAAGTCTTTCCGCTGATTCTCAAAACGTGGTTCAGATATGTTGGCAATATTTGTGTAGTCATACCCAAAAAAAAGCTCACAGATGACCCCTTAAATTGCTGAAGCTGCAGAAAAAATCCCCCAGAGTGTAGGATGTGCATTGGTCTGGTTATCTGGTCAGAGAAAAAATAAAATACTCCTAAATCTAAAACATACATGAATTATGGCCATTATGGTTGTCGCAAAATTTAATGGCAGCTGACAGTTGACTATTTCTATTCTCTTTCCTGTTGTACAAATACATTTTGTGGGTGCAAATGATATTTATATCACCAGCTTTACAGTGTGATTTTGCAGTGTGTTTAACTTTACAACACTGTAAAGAGTAGGAAGCCTATGACTGTATGTTCTATTGAGTCAGCCGCCATTAAATTTTGCAACAACCATAGGAGAAAAGAACAAAAGAGAATGAAGATAATAATAGAGGGACAGTTAATTGAACAAATGGCATCCAAATATTTATAATCCAGAACATTAATTATTCAAAGAAAATCAGATACTGAAGAAAATATTGAGAAATATAACAAACTTTGGATTATAAAACTAAATTTTGTTACTAATATGAAGAAGGAAATAAAACTAAGGATCCATAGGATAGAAGCTATGCCAACATAGAAATATGCTGGTGAAACATGAGTAATTGGAAATCATGAGAAGTCAAGGCTGGATGCAGCACAAATGAAATTTTTAAGATCAATTTTGGGTGTAACAAAAGCAGATCAGCTTAGGAATGTTGATATATGAAAGTGATGGGGAGAAAAGTATGTGATAGATGAAATGCAACAAGTGGCAGTGGAGGATTCATGTACAAAGTGCGCAATCTTCAAGATTTCCTAGGGCAAGCATTATACAGGGTGATTTATGAAGAACTGACACATTTATTTCTTTGTTTCAAAATGAGTTATGCTAGTGGCAACTTATTATACCTGAAATGCAGAGGAATTTTAAGAGATTACTTATCTCTATAGCAAATGTTGAAAATGTCTTCCATCCTGCATAAGGCACAACTGAACATGTTGTTTCACATTACTGGCTACTCGGAGGACTCTATTGTCCATAACTTGAATCTCCTGTGTAATGTTGTGCTTCAGATCATCCAATGTCTGGAGATGTGTGGCATAAACTCTGTCTTTTAAGTAACTCCATAGAAAGAAGTCTGGTGATGTCAAATCTGGAGATCTCAGTAACCACAGGTTCCTGGAAATTATCCAGTCATCAAAGAATCTTGCAATTAGTGCCATGGGTTCATTTTATGTGTAGCATGTAATGTCATCCTGCTGAAAACATCCTTAACTCAGCTCTACATCATCTAGTTGCTCAGGAAACTCCATGAAAATCTGCTAAAACTCTGCAGTGTTCAGGTTGTTTAAAAAAAATTGGTCTCACTATTCTCTGTGCGAATATTGTGCACCAAATTCTGATTTTACTCGGTGCACAGGTGCTTCATGAATAACATGTGGATTTTTGCTGGCCCAATAGTGTGAGTTACTTGAGTCCTTATAGCTGGATAAATGGAACCATGCTTCATCTGTGAACTATGTGATGGACAACATGGCATGATTGTTCACAATGAACACCTGAAAATGACAATAATTCAGTCATCTATCCCTATCTGGTTCCTGTAGTTGATGAACAACCATAATGCTATACAGCTTTAGGCCTGCACTTTTTGCAGCTCTCTGACACATTGAATAGCTGTATCCTGTCTTCTGCAACAAACATCTTAATGATTTTTGGATGACTGCTCCAGTTGTGCTTACTCAACAACTGAGGAAAGCCTTGATGAACAATGTTTACCTTTTTTGCTCACCAAAGATCCAGTTGTTTCCGATTTGTTTACCAGTCCCAGTACTGTGTTTCTTTGGGGAGGATGCTGAACATCAAATTCTCTCAGAATGCCCTTTGAGTAGCTGTAACTGAATTCATAATTCAATATTGCTTTACAAGGAAGAGTCGTTCATTTAATATGTACTCCATTTTCATATTGACTGGAACAAAATCTCAATGACAGCTGCCAACAATAAAACTAACAATTATAAATAGAACATGAGCATCTGCATGTCTAGAAACATGCAATCAAAACTCCAGACCATTCTGCTTACTTTGGTGCTAAAATTGGGGCACTGAGTGAATTTCAAACAGAATAATTAAAGAAAGAAATGTGTTAGTTCTTCATAAATCACAGATGGAGAGACACAGAACAACCATAAAGAAGATAGGCAGAACAGTTTCCAATAGCCTTTTAACAGGTCCTAAGGGCCTAATACTTGTAAAGGAGGAGGAGGAACAGGAAGAGGAAGAGGAGAAGCAGGAGGACAAGGTGGAGGAGGAGGAGAAGGAGGAGAAGAAGAAGAAGAAGAAGAAGAAGAAGAAGAAGAAGAAGAAGAAGAAGAAGCAGCAGCAGAAGAAGGAGAAGAAGAAGAAGGAGGAGAAGGAGAAGGAGGAGAAGGAGAAGGAGAAGCAGAAGAAGAAGAAGAAGAAGAAGAAGAAGAAGAAGAAGAAGAAGAAGAAGAAGAAGAAGAAGAAGAAGAAGAAGAAGAAGAAGAAGAAGAAGAAGAAAGAATTTTACTAAGCAGCTGCAAAGCAGCACCATCATTCCTTTGATATACACATCACATTTAACAACAAAGGAATGAATTTGCTAAACAGAAAGTAGGACAAAGCTTGTTTAATATGACAACTGTGATTGGATTTAATTTTTTAGATGGCAATGTTAATTGCAATAACTTAAGCCACAGGAATTGTAAATAACATTGTAATCATTGTTGGCACAGATACAAAAACTTTTCTTTCACTGTTATATTCATAGTGCTAGAGATGAATTGTTTTTCTTGTGCTTTAAATCTAATTAAAATTTGACTTGAAGAATGGGAGAGGGGGAGTTCAGCTAGGTTACCTGTCTCCTATGCCTTTGTTACTTCTGACTTGTCTATGATCTAACATGATCATTTACATCACATTTTAATTCAGCAGAATTCAAACAATCAGTATAATCCACAGTATCAGTATAATCTAATATGAGATACTAGAACACGTCTGGGCAATTCATGGCATAGTGACCCTCATGTGTTTTACTTGCTAAATATACAGTTACCAATGCAAAGCCATGAGTAGACTGCGGTCAGAGTACCAGTTTCCCGGCCCTGTAATAGAACAAAACTTCTAACATGTTGATGAATACTGATAACTTTCTTAATGCCCTCTTTTTTTTTTTTTGCAGGTTTTGATGAATTTGGTGGTGTTGATTTTGAGGGTACATTCTTTGTTGATACAGAAATAGACGATGATTATGTTGGATTTATTTTCAGGTAAGCAAAAAATTATCTTCACAATTGGAGAATGGGAATAAAAGTTTGCTTGAGTCATAATTAATACATAGATTTCATCTCATAACAGATATTAATATTTAAACTCATTTATCTTAGTGTTACAACCTTTCTTTAAATGTAAGTTATAAAAATAATATAATAGAACCCTGCTAATTTGAACTCTGCAAATCCAAAATTCCAGATAATCGGAACACAAAATTCATAATTTAAAAAAGCAATAAAAAGCTTATTTGTGGTGTAGAGAAATGATTTTTATTATAGAACTGACAAACTCATTACTGAAACTACACATATCCGAATAAAATGTTTATTGCACAAAAATGTTCTGCTAAACTTTACCATGGGCAATGTGCCTGTACATAATGCATTTAGTCACTATTAAACATTTTCACATTTACTTAGGTACTGTACCAGTAACTGTCACATGTTTATGAAGCAGTAATTTTCACTTAACTTGCAAAATCTGTAATCTTCTTCTGCCATAAAGAACTAAACTTGCTTGGAGATGCAATGTTGCGCCAGCATCACATGAACATCACGTTGTTTGGTGTGGCAGTAGCGTGCTGTTCTATATAGCACAATGCCAATTAAATCTTTCCTAAAACACCCGATTTGACCACAATTTCTTCCATGATTTTTGTAGTAACTGTTTATTCGAACTGTCCCAAACCTCAGCTAACCAGTAGATGACATCCTTTATTGTTATTATTTTCATTTTTTTGTAAGATTCACAGGTCAGAGGAATACATTGTTATGCTGAATACATTGACATTATGTTGTGCATGGCAATTGCAACATTGTCACTTCCTCACATTGCTATGCTGTTACCTTGTAGCTTCTACTCCTATAGCTGAATTTATATGCATCTTTTTTGTCATTTTTCAGATAATCCAAACATTTCCAAATATGAACAGACCACACCCCAAATTAATTTGGATTGGCAGGGTTCTGTAGTCCAATAAAACAATAAAATGGACTGGTTACAGTATAATTATTTTGAGAAATGCATTTATTAAATAATGTTACTTATATTATTTTTGTTATTCCGTAGTTATCAGAACAATCACAAGTTTTATACAGTAATGTGGAAGAAAAATACGCAGACCTACTGGCAAGCAACACCATTCAGAGCAGTGGCAGAGCCTGGCATTCAATTGAAATTGGTATACTCAAGTACAGGACCTGGACAGATGCTGCGCAACTCACTCTGGCACACGGGTGATACTGAAGAACAGGTAATGACCAGTTTGGTAAAATCTAGACAGGAAACATTTCTATTTGATTGCTTACCAAAATATACATTCATAGCTCAGAAGTTGTAGTCGATATCATCACTGTTCCCATGAAATCCTTACCTATTCAGGATTCTTATTTACAAGGTGTGTCAATAAAGAAAACAGATTCATGCTTCATTTTATTGTAAAGAAAAAGAAAACTCAGTCAATAGCAATGTTATACACTTCATTGTAGTCCCCACCCCAGTCCTTACACCATTCCATGCAAATTTCCCACTATTGGAAACATTGCTGCAGGTGTTATGCTGTTCAGCATAGTTTGATTATAAACAAGCAACAATCTGAAACTTTACAGTATGCCTTCTAAAGGATTGTACTTAAAAAATATTATGGTAATTTGGCCATCTACATGACGTTTCTGAGCCAGGGCGAGAACTTGAGGACACCCCTCATATGACTTTATAAATGTTAGAAACTATTATTACTATTACCACCGCCACTGCCGCCACCACCATCATTATTATTATCATCATTATTACTACTACTATTATTACTATCATCATCATCATCATCATCATCATCATCACTATTTTCATGGTGAGAACCCTTTCTACATGAATCTTTAGAATCTTATTAAATAGGTTTCGTTGTTCATCTTTATTAAGCATATTGTGATAAAAATGTTGTTAGCTAATGCTGGATTTCTGACAATGAAGTCATTAATCCTCTTGCTTTACAATATTTTTCACTGATGGATGGGGCATTAGAAGTGGCCGGGCAATATTGTGATAAAAATAGAGGAGTACATTATTTGCTTGATTGGCACCACATGTCATATAATTTATAGTGTGTATACATACACAGGTGAAGCTGCTATGGAAGGACCCACGTAATGTTGGATGGAAAGAAAAAGTTGCATACAGATGGCTGCTTCTTCACAGGCCCAAAATAGGCTTGATACGATTGAGGATATTTGAGGGAGAAACCATGGTGGCAGATTCTGGAAATGTATATGATTCTACACTGAAGGGAGGACGTCTTGGAGTTTTCTGCTTTTCTCAAGAAATGATTATATGGTCTGATCTTGTTTACAGATGTAATGGTAAGTCTGTATTAACACATTTATGCATGCAATTATGCAGTTTGCATGCAGCTTTATTTAATTACTCAGCTTGTATTGTTTGGATGAAGGGATGAAAAAGATGAAAATGCCTTAATTGTACTGAATCCGGTTTTTCGAGTCACTTTATTTACTTTTTATTTATTTATAAGTGAAGGTGAGTATAAATAAAGTGACTCAAAAAAACCGCGTTCAATACGTAATAATACTTCACTGTTAATATTGCTTCTACTTTTAATTGGTTTAGGGCTCTTTATTACTGTCCATAAGATTTCACTACTTCTGCATCTTTAATATTAGCATTCTTAAAAACCCTCAGGAAGAAAGAAAAGTAAAAAATATGATGTGATTGACAGAAACACAGACACAGACTTACACACACACAGAGACCATTTTGAAAAATGCTTTTTTTTTGGATTCAGGGGGTCTCAAAATATATATTTCCGGTGAAATCTCGACATCAATTTTTTGGGTGGAATACAATACTTCCCCAGTAGAGAAAATAAAAATATTGATGTATTAGGACACATATTTTGAGTCATGATTACATTGCTATACATATTTCCCTCTGCTTATAATAATGACAATAGCTAAATAACAAGGCCTACTGATAACATTGCACAGCTATTCACAATTCAGTCTTCAGAGTGCAGGTGTTGGATTTCAATGAAGTAATCAAAGCAAAGTGGATCAGAGCAATATGCATATCCGACTAACTTTTGGACATCCAACATCATCTCTGCATTCAAGCAGTCCAATATCAAATGTCAAACTAATTATATTTTCAAACTATGATATTGATATGTTAGTGCCATAATCTGCCTCTTGCCAAGCAAACTGTAACATAGACTTATATGCAGAAAGTTGATTGTATGGCACAGAGTGAAGTCTGATGATGAAATGATAACTGTGTAACTTTACTTGTGGCTTTTCTGATTGCAGTCATACAAAATCAATGATTCTTCTCATATAGAGCTTACGTATATTGCCTAAAGATGTACTCATGTAGAGGTTGGCAATATTTTGTCTTTGGTGACAATATCTTGAGCAAAACATCTCTGTTCAGAAAGCTTTCATTCAAGGGTGCAATCTTTATGATCTTACCAGAAATCACATGGTAATAGGCTTTTCCCAGCATCATGTTCACCATAGACTATGGTTAGAAAGCTTTTCATATGCTCTTTCATAATTTTTCCACTTTTGCTGCCTTGATATGAATGTATGTATCCTGGACATGTTGCTTCTAATTTCTTTGAAACATTTGGGCAAAAGTGTCTTGTGTCTCTTGAAAACAGATATAGAACTTCATTAAACTGCCTGGAAGTGTTACACAATAAAACAAAACTATGACAAAGTAACTTAGCGTTAGGTGGCGCTGTGGCCGAGCAGTTAGACCATGTGCCTATCTCCAAGGTGACCCCAGTAGAATCCCAGGGACCTGTATGTGGTATTCATAGAGAACGAAGCGGTGTCTGGGCAGGTTTTCTCCAGGTTCTCAGGCTTCTCCCACAACTCATTCCACTAACTGCTCCATCATCACCTTTCCCTTCATTCATTTTGCCTGCATTTCATACCATTCTCTTCTTCACTCTCATACCTGGTGCTGGCTGACCACCTACTTCCAAGTCTTCACTCTGTCTGGTCCATAGGTTTGTCTGCTCCCCAACAGTCATCTGACCCTAGGCACAAGCTTTTAAGTCTTCCATACAGGGAGGGCAATCAGATAAAGAAGAAAAAGAACTTAATTATTATTTATTTATGCCAACAAACTTACTGTTGGTGTTTTTAAACACACAAGCCGTGTGTGGGCAAAGTTTAAGAGGTAGAATTGGAACTTAAAAATTCAATGCCACAACTGGGATTTGAACCACAGACCTTCCGCTTGCCGGGCGGACGCTCTAACCACTGAGCTATTGTGACAAACTGCCAGAATGGCATTAAATTCTCAAGCCAGTTCGTATTTCTCCTGGCAAACCACAAAGGCAGTCTCACATCAGAGACAATTACCCCAATGGTGACTTACCAGGAGAAATACGAACTGGCTTGAGAATTTAATGCCATTCTGGCAGTTTGTCACAATAGCTCAGTGGTTAGAGCGTCCGCCCGGCAAGCGGAAGGTCTGTGGTTCAAATCCCAGTTGTGGCATTGAATTTTTAAGTTCCAATTCTACCTCTTAAAAGAACTTAACTTTACTAACATTTACTTATGCAGTACATCTGTTTTACAGACCATGTCTGCATCCTCAGCTACTTTTGACTGCCAGAATGATTCGAAGTGTTTGCTCTGGAAGTCTCAAGCCTCCCCTACTGAGCTTTTGAAGAACCTATGGATGTATCTCAAAACTTAATTTTGACCCAAAGTTGCTTTATCATAAGATATAGAGCTTGTTAGCTACTCTGCTACTCATTGATAAAGCTACATCAATTGTACAGCTGTGTGTAAAGCTATGCAGACTTCAATACCCCAACTGTAGTTTTCTTTATGTGAGGTAGTGTTAGCATGAAGAACATTCCAGAATTAAATTGACGTTGGTCACTGTTCCAAACATTCTCTTTGTACATACTATTATAAATTACATATTTATTCACTTCCTCAACAAACCCTTGTGCCTTCTGACAAATACTGTAATCTTCTTTATGTCTACATGTGACAAATGTAGTAACATGCCTGGAAGAAATGCTGTATTCAGCCTAAAGCTTGCTGATAAAAGTAATCAGAACTGTGAAATTGTCCAGGCCAACCACTTTAGATGTTTATTGTACCCACATTTGCAAATGCCAATAGTGAACTGAATACCTGTGCACTCTTGCCCTATCAAATTATGACATTAGTTTTTAATTGTGACAGCCTATTTCCCTTGAAGTGAGCTCAATCTTGCCTTCTGCTAATCACATAATCTGATATTAACTTGCAATTTGATTTACTTTGAATGCAATTATAGTGCGTTATAAATTTGCGAGGCTAGCAGATAATGGCAGAGTTTTGCATGGGAATGATTCATGGTCTGTTGGGATGAGTGATTTATATTCCAAGCACATCCTTGTGCAACTCTGAGCATTCAAGGTCGTGTCCCTTGACAGTGCATATCACACTAGTTAAGAGCGCACACAGAGACAAATGGGGGAAGCCACTTCACAGAGAGAGACAGGTTGCATCTTGCTTGCTGTGCACTAGTTGATCAGAGCGCTGACAATGTCCAACCTACGCTTACCTGCCTTCATGTGTGTTCTCAGCTACACTTGCTGTAACTTTTCTGCCTTTGTGCATGATAAAAATAAATTAATGGTAGCATAATTATATTACATTCCTGTTTTTTGCATTACTCTAGGAATGTTTATGCTTTTTAATCACAGTAATTAAAGTCCTTCTTCTTCTACCTTACAGGGATTGGGCCAATTGGCCTGTTCTGGCCTCAATCAGTAACAAAAGTTACCAGAATAAAATAGAACAGTAATTAATTCTCTTTTTCTCTTTTCTCCAGATAATGTTCCAGAGGCAATTTATCGTGAACTACCACCAAGATTACAACCAGAAGTGCATATAGATTACAGCAGACCACCTCATCCTCGCTTGTAGTTGCTAGTTGATAAGAACTGAAAAAGAGAAGTGTCTAAAGAATTTCAATCACTAATCCAGAAGTATGGACATCATTCCACCTTCTATAATATACGAGATCACATTGACATATCATGAAAGCATTCTGAAGAGAAGCTGATCGCTTATTAACTGAAAGAACGATAAGATAATCACAATACACAAGTGAGTGATGCTTAAGAACAACATTTCCTGTTTGTGAGGATACATCGTACCTTGAACTGAACATAGAAGAGAAAAGAAAGATATATGAAGAACCAAATATTCAAAGGACTTGAATCAGAATGGTGGTTTTAAAGTGGACTGCAGTGCATAGAAAGAAATCAAATTCATAAACATTTAAAATTAACCTGCATAACAAATTTGAAGTTACTAATTGATGAGATGTTAACAAATTCTTTCAAGTTACAGTGCAGTTTCAACATTTTCCTTTTTTATTACAATGAATGGTACCACTGGACAAGTGAGCATTTTTATATTTATTTGTAAAAATCGGTACCTTGTGGTTTTAAGTATTTGCTGCAAGAGTAAAAAGATGAATTAGTGAATAACACCCAAAAAGTATAATTGTTTTATCCTAAATTCCTTCCATGTACATTATGATTCATGAAACATTGGTAACTGAAGAAAAAGTGCATATTTCTAACACATGTAAAATAAAGAATGAACAGAGGCTTATTTTACAAAAGTGCAGGCTAGACTGATAACTTTAGATCTAATCAAACCTGTAATGCTAAGTTACAGACTTAGCATTGCTAAAATTTGACAACTTTAAGTCTAAACAAACTTGTAATGTTAAGTTACAGGTTACAAGTGTTGGAACATGTAAGTTACAGGCTAGCAAATTTCTTTTTTTCTCAAAAGTCCTTTGATAAGATCACATTGTATAGTGAATAACTGTATGAAGTGAATGCTCAAATGAATCTGGATTTTCTGAAGCTTAAAGTTACACAGCATTTGGTAATGTTGCCATAGGGGGCATGTAACGCAGGCCAGCAATGTATAAGAAATGAAAGTAGCGAGCAGTAGTAGAATATCATTTGCATGATGTTGGAAGTGTATATTTGGCAAGGGGTACAATATGAGATATGGAGGTAACATCCAACAGGCAAAATTACTATTATTATTATTACTACTACTGGTATTTGGTATTACTTACTTGGGTTCGATCCCCAGTACTGGCATGGGATTTTTCCACTTTGGGAGGTCTGGTCTGGGGTGCACTCATCGTTGTTAGGTCCCTGAGGCACCAATTGAGGAGCTACTTGATTGAAAAGTAGTGGCCCCTGGCCAAGAAGACTGCATAACCGGCCAGGAGGACCAGGGTGTTGACCACATGGGCGGAAGTGGGGGACACAGCAGTCAGATGGTAGGCACTGGCCCGGATGGGCTATTGTGTCACAGGGTTACTAATATTACTTTCATTTACTGTTACTGTACCTATGTTAACTGTAAGATACACACCTGTTACAGTTCTCACTCAATCATAGCATTTCACTTATGCATACATACCTCAATTCAACCTAAAAGATCTCCCAAATGTAACACTGAGCACCACAATTACAGAATAAATGAGAATTGTTTCATATTGCAATAAAATAACTTAATCCATAAACCACATAGCCTGAAGTAACTATGAAATCATAACACATTTCCCCATCTGAGTTCCCATAGTCCTTCCAATCCATTGCTCAAGTTTTGTTTTTCCACAGATTTTTCCTTACTGTCAAATGATGCTTTCTTTTCTCTTTGTTACGAGTTTATCATCCTTTATCCAATTAGGTAATATCAAATAATGAACAAAAGTTTGAAATTAATATACAAATGAGCTTTGATCCTAAAGCACTGAAGCTACATGGAGTGGCAGTGCCCAACTTCCATCCTGGAGGACTCTGGGAAGGAAAAATAAGGGAGACAATGTTCTGAGGTGGACTACAACTAAAGCATTAATTTTTGCATAGTCAATTCGTATTGCACAACCCGATGACCATATCATATCACAGTATTTCAGTTTGATAAAGCCATGACTTTTTAAAGAAAATATCACACTTTTCCAAAACATGAACTTTATTCTAAAGTAAGAAGAAATTGCAATTTGCACGAAAAACTTGCAATATTACTAAGATAAGTGAAGTTTTTAGTTTCTAATTTGTTCTTACTTTAGAATCTTGTTGATTCACTGTTAATAGCTTCATTTTCCTTAATGAACTTTATTTCTCAACAGTCTCCTTTAACTCAATACACCTTGACTATTAGATATGTTTAGTTCTTCTGGTCTAGAAGGCATTATAGATACCAATGTTTCCCCAAGTACTGCGCTTGGCATCGTCAGGGTAACACGATCCACTGTCTGCACTGGTCAGAGTTTGAATGTGGAAGTGAGAGAGAGATATGGAAGCAAAGACTGTTAGGGTTTTGTATATGGTGGGGGTGGGCGGGGCATTGTTGTGCTGGCTACAGTGGTGATTGGCTCGTATCGGTTGGTGGACTGGGTGTAGACGGGGTTTTATTACAGCTGTTGTGTGTCTTAGATAAACTTTCAGACACACACACACACACACAAAATTGATATTTTAGCAATTCAGGTACATATATCCACCAGGATTTTCTGGTTCTCACTCCTTCCATTTTCACCCAAGGCACTACTTAAAACTTTCTCCTTATCCTTCAGATAAGCTGATAAAGTGTTTGGTAATATCTCGTATTCTTTTGCGATTTCAGATTTTTTCTTCAAACCCTTTTCAACTTCTCGAATGGCGGTGATGTTTTCCGCAGAAGTTTGTCTTGTACTGGACACATGATTTACTAACAGACATAGTGGCATTGATTTGCAACACACTTAACTGCAGGAAGCTCAAACGAAGAGAACCGAAGATGCACAGGTTTTCAACAAGGGGATAAAGGAGCAGGAATAGAAGCTCACGGATGGCAGCTAGGAAAGCTATTCCACCTCCCAAACTGCATTTTGACAAAACAAATAACCCTGTATCGATGACCTCCACATGGACAAAGTTATCATATTAAATTTTGTAACCTGTTCACCTCACTTCTTTAAAATTACATAAATGAACAAGCACAAATATCTTCCAATTAGCAATGATTTTGAATTACAAACATTCAAATTATTCTAGTTCCACTGTACCTAAAAGGGCCAAAGTAATTGACAGGTTCAGGGTTGAAAAATCCATTACCAAGTTCATATCAGTTGCCTGTATGTTCATGATTCTATGTCTGCCAGTTGGCTTTAGTTACACAGTTGCCTTCCTGTATCACCAAAGGGAGCAACATTCAGAAGGATAGCATTAGCTGCATAGCCTCCTTTCTGCCCCATTTGTTTGCTACCAACTTAAGAGCAAAGTGTTTTGTGATCCTATGGGTATCCACTGAGGCGGTATCACCGCTTCCTCTGTTCCACTATCCTAAGCGGAATGCTGTTCTCAGGTGGTTTTTGCTCCAGCTGCTTTGCATGGATCTTAATTTCTGGGTATGTGTGTGTTTTCACATAAAAGCCAGAACTCTTGTTGAAACACTTTCATTCTCAATCAAAGTAATGCTTGAGATTTGCTGATCGCTACGTTACAACTGTTACATTGTTACGGTGTCTTTACTAAGACCAAAGATTGTTATTGTAAAATGTAATGTGTCCTCATACTGGAGGGTCCGGAAGGCAAGTCCTGTGACTGACCTGCTCGCTCGCAGTCCAGAAGGCAAGTCTCTTTGACCTGATCACTCAGGGATCTGGGCGACAAGTCTGTCCGAGTGACCTGACCACTTGGGGTCTGGAAGGCAAGTGTCTGTCACTGCACGCCCACGGTAACAAGTCCATTTCCGAGTTTCCCCTCATTTACCCCTTAAAAACTCGGCGTTATGACACTATTAATGCCTTTCACTTCTTAATTACCTCTACACTGGCAATGGGGTTTTGCAGAAGCGTACGTGACCATCCCTTGTTTTCCTGTTCAACACACCTGCACTAAGCGATTTCCAGGAAAACTGGTCTTACAGGGTTTTTAGCTCGATTACCTGGCGCTTGCCACTAATGACTTGTATATAACATGTGTCCCTTCTGACAATTTTAACCGTGAACACTGTTCCCAGGTCTGTATCTTTTATACATGCGACGATTTTAATATTTCCCAGTTATTTAATTCTGCCATGTGAAGCAGTATTATTTCCATAATTATGGCGTTCACAATTTCAGCTTTACCACACATGACTGGTGTTGTGTATGATAGCTACCCATTGTTACTAAGTTACCTCCCTGCATTATTTACTTGGCCAGCCTGAGAGATAGTCTTCCTGCACCATCCATTGGTTATGGTATTGAAATATGCAATTCAGTACATACCTAATGAGGGTAAACCATAAAAAATTCCAAATCAGATTGATGGCAAACGGATATGAGAGCCTTAGATGCTTCCGCTCACAGAAGTGTAGGGAAAGTATTGCATTCCATTCAAAAATTTGATACTGAGATTTCACTGGTCACAAATGTTTTGAGACTCCCTGAACACACACACACACACACACACACACACACACAAAAGCATTTTTGGAAAAAGGTCTGTCAACAGCTTAACTCAAAAACAAAGTCTGTTATGAAAATTTTCAAGAAAATCCCCCCTTTCCCAGACTACATGGAAAATTTTTTGAACCTTTATTTTCTCAAAAATGGTTAAAATAGCACATGTTTAAGATATTTTCATGACAAATGAAATGTATGTCTTACATTTTCTGGGGATCTTCTCAGAAGTCCACTTCATTCTGGATAAACTTTTTGCATAACTGGTACACCATAAGAGATATAACAACAATTTTAGATCTCATTAAGAAACATAATTTCTATCAAATACTACTTTTTTTGTGGTCAACCATTATTGAAGTTAGCACTGCTCTACGCATGTGAAACTTGGAAAGTGACCAAGTATTTGACATGGAAGTTATTCAAACATTTGTAAATAGATGTCTTAGGAACATCTTATGGATATACTGGCCAAAGGTGGTGTCAAATGAGAAACTCTGGGAGCTGACACATCAGTTACCGATTGACCAACAAATCAAGAAAGTGGGAATGGATCGGCCATATGCTACGTATACTGGAAGACAACAGTAAACGGCTCTGGAGTGGAAACCAAAGGGGCAGAGGAGAAGATGGAGACCTATAGTAAATCTGGCCTAAGAAAGCTACTTAACATCATCACTGCTAATGTGAAAAAACAACAGTAACATTAAACATAGATATATATATAGCTTTCTTCCTCAGAAAGCTTTGGTCAGGAACCAATCAGTGTTCACAGCGGTCACATGCTTACAGCCACTACGAGCATTTCTGTAATTCAAGTAGCTTTCTTATTTCAGCAGCACTACAGGATGACATGGAGGAGATTGGTGGAAGAGGAGAGCGAGCAGCTTGGCTATACATGGGGAAAGCTGAAACGCATGGCACAACAAAGAACCAGATGGTGAAACTTTGTATTGGCCCTATGCTCCTCAACAGGAGTTTTATGGACTTAAGAAGAAAAACCATTTCTGAGATGTTTCTCGTTATTTGAGTTTTCCAATATTTGTAATTTTCTCAAATGGGAAGTTGTCATTTTAAATATTAAGAATAGAAGCCCATTAACGGTGAAGTATTCTTGATGTACTGAATTTGGTTTTTTGTGTCACTTTATTTATACTCACCTCCACTAATAAAATGCAAAATAGTTTGATTATATTTGATACCAAACAAATAGAAAATGTAATACAAAGAGCAGAAAGACGCCTTTCACTGTAAAAATGTCTAACAGGAATTAAGTGGGGATGTTCCAGAGCAACTCTTAACACAACATACAATATATATATAAAGCAATTATTTACTTACTGCAGCAAAGTTCTTGTAACAGCAAATACAACAAAAATTCAAATCTTTCAAAACCGAAGTCCGAGACTAATTACAGGTGCTATCAAAAACACACTAATACCAGCTATGGAAATACTAACCAATACCCCATTGAATATGAAATAGAAAAAGCAGCTCTTATTCAACATGAAAAGTTGATTAGACTCCCATTCAATACATGGAACAAGTGAAATCTTTTGCATGCACTTAAGACGGAGAGCCTTCTTTCCAAAATTCTCCTCAAGAAGTATGTAGACCTTTCTAATTCAAAGGAAAACTTCATGTATAAAGTCAATCCGACACAAACATTAGACATCACATATTATTTACACCTGACAGAAGAAGTTAAGAAAAGTGATACTCCAGCGGATGTTCTAAAATTATTGGCATTTGAGACAATCCATACTAGATTTCCAGAACACGAATGGCTCCATATTTATACTGATGGATCATTGATATCAAACGAGATGGAGCAGGGGCTGGAGTCACGTGTCACCTCTTTTCCTATTACAAATCTTTAGGTTATGGAACTATACGTAACAACCTCCAAAGAATACACCAAGACTTTCAATGGATACCACATCACTGTGGACTGAGTGGTAAAGACTTTGCAAAAAAGAGTACCAGCAGTGTACAGAAATCTATAGTTAATCTACCATTTTATGCAGCTAAAAGATTAGTCAACTCTCAATTCAAAACAATTATTGCAAAATATTACTATGAAAAATCAAAAACTAAAGATGGGAACTACCAAACATTCAAACAGTAATTCCTGAGTATCCTCGAAAAACAGCAGTTGCAACCTTCAGGTTGATTACAGGACATGATTGTCTGGCAAAACATTTAAACAGAATTGGGATGTATTCTTCACCACTCTGTCCTCTATGTGATCTGCAAGAGGAAATGGATCAAGACTACCTTCAAATATGCCCGGCCACTTCTAGTGCCCCATCCATCAGTGAAAAATATTAGAGAGCAAGAGAATTAATGACTTCACTGTCAGAAGTCCAGCATTAGCCAAAAACAACTAATAAAATGTTACAAAAAACAAATATTTTCAAGATCAATCTTATTCTTTTCGAATGATCTTGAAAACGTTCATTTTTTTCAACATTTTATAAGTGAAGATGACAGTAAATGACTCAAAAAGCAGATTTAATAAAGTTGTGATTTGTTATTTGTTTCCTCTTAACCACCATGCAAAAAGAATGGAATTTCAAAGCCATCATATAGTGATCAGCTGTCCTCTTAAAGATTTAACCATTGCTTTAAGTCTAGCATATTTCCTTGCACCTACAAATATATTAGTCATAAGATCGTTTCTGCAAATATTTAATTGGGTTATCACAAAGTAGGTAGAAGGTATAAGGGTAGAGAGGTGCAATACATTTTTTACATTTTACAGCGTATTTAAATAATTAAATACATAAAACATTTTCAGAAGAAAGTCTCCAGCAGTTGTTGGTCAACTGAAGTATCTGATTCAGTTTCATAAGGGAAGGGGGGAGGGGTAGTTGTTTGGGGATGGGTGTGGTACTGTGATAAACTGCATTTGCAGTCTGGTGTTTAGCATACTATCAAATCCAGAGGTCCCAGGTTCTGTAAAAGTGGAAACTCAGGAAGCAAGAATGGCAGCTGGGAACTAGCTGAGGTTGGAGTAACAACCCTGAAAGGTATTGCTATAAATGTTAATTATTGGTGTATTTAACTCCATCTCTTTTACCAATTAATTCATTATTTCACTGTAAAAGTTTCCTTAAGTCACCAGGTATGAAATGAACCCACACATGTACTCTAGTTGAGAACGGCCAGAATTATGAGCAGTTGAGTGATATGTATTTCATAATAAAAAATATAAAGTTAGGAATTTTTTGTACAAAATTTTATTTTAAATCTGACATAGAAATTACATGTTATGGTGACAGAACATGAAGTAACAAACCTTAATAAACACAAAAATGTAAGCTATTCAAACCTGAGCACTAAATCTTAATTCATCTATAATTCAATACACAGGGATATATCTACATTTAGCCTACGACAAATGTATTAGTAGATGAAATATACAACAGAGCTTTTTTTGTTGCTAACAGAAGCATTACTAAGGTGTGTAACAGAAAATACAATAGAATTCTTGTGACAAAAATTCTTCAATGTATGTTTAAAGACAGTCTTGTGTACAAACAACTTGCTACAATCTCTTTTTCCTTTCCTTTGCCCTTTACAATTGAGGCACTGCATATACTTAAAATTCAAATACATTATTTTTAAAATACCCCTTTTTAAAAATTTTTCTTATTTGCCGACAAAAAAGGCTTATTTAGTGGCTGTTAAGGCACTAACAACTAGAAATACACTTTACACAAGCACAGTATTCCATTTAATATCCAATTCTCAATATTTTGTTATGTAAAAAGGAGAAAACAAGAGAACCATTACAGAAGGTATAAAAATTATCCACAATCCATCAATTTGGCTAAATAATAGTTACCATTCTGTCTTTTTTGCATAAAAAATCCTATAAAGTTGCAACGCTGATTTGTGCCCCAATATACAGTATAACTCACAAAGACAATTACCTATGAACATATATACATCAACATTGTGTAAAAATATATTCACATATTGAATAACTTCGACACATTAACAGGATCAACATCCATCTTTTGGTGGCGGCGTTGTGATTTTTCTTTTGAACAGGAGGATATGTGGCTCTGAAACAAATACATTATTAAAAATAGAAGCATTATAAAAACAATATGCCTTCTCTTCATAAACTAACTTTTCAATCACAAGTGAAAAGATCAATCTTTTCAATGTTAATGATTATTCAAAAAGGTTTTTTATACTTCTAGCAACCAGATTCTGTGTAGGCTGGTTCACAAACGCCAGTAATGGTAACCAGAACAGAAATGAGAATGGAAGCAAGGCAGCATTGAACATTTTGGTTCACAACAGTCCAGTAACAAGAACAGGCAGTATTGTTTAAGGACCCATTGAGAACTAGCTCATTAAGGCTGAAAGTCAAACAATAAAAACAGTTAAACCTAAAAACACCTACCCTGAAGAAGCTAAAAAGCAAAAGTTAAAACTGCTAAAAATTAAAAACAGTTAAAACTTAACTTAAAAATCTGATGTGTTGCACTCACATGACTTTCTCTACTCTTCTACTAACCATTCTAACAAACTCTTATTCCTATATCTACATGTTAGTTAAGATAAACATTTGTACAAATTATCTTACTGCTTATGTTCTTGTAGGTGCAAGGGGAATATTAGAATACAGAAGGCTTTGTGCGACAGTCAAATCTTTTTGACCTTTGAGATTCCGTTCTCTTTGCATGATAAACATAAAAAAATGAACAACGTTGTTGCATTTTGCTAAAGTTCTAAGTTTTCTGAAACTCACACACATAACAAGGAATATCCCTGAAATGGTTCACCATTAAAAGAAAATTTATTGAGACATAAATTGTGTATTTTAGCAAGATCTACATTTTTTGTATAGTATAATTTGGTCTATCTCAAACGGTTTACCAGTTATGCAAAAGTCGTCCAAAGTAAATACGACAACAGGGGCTATAGCCAGAAAATTCAAGATATACATTTCATTTGTCATAAAAATATCTCAAACATATGACATTTTAATCAAAATCGTTAGAGCCATTTTCAAGAAAATCAAAATTTTCGAAAAATCTTCCATGTAAAGGGTAGTTTAGGGTGGGGCTATTTTCTTCAAAATCTTCGTGTCGTATCCTTGAAAGACATTAAACTTAAATACCAAGTTTGGCTTTTAACAGACTTTTTGTTTTTGAGTTATGCTGTCCACAGACTGACAGACACACAGACAGACACACACACAGACCTTTTTCTAAAAATGCTTTTTTAGGATTCAGGGCCCCAAAACATATATTTCTGGTGAAATCTCGACATCAAATTTTTGGGTGGAATACAATACTTCCCCTACTTACCAGTAGAGAAAGTAAAAACTGTTCAATAGGTTCCAAAATAGGTAAGTTGCTAAAACGTTAAAAAAATAAAACTTCCTAAAAGGTTCAAAAACAATACAAGCTATATCTAACTACCAAGTCTTCTTTCCCATTCCTGGGGCCCAGTAAAGCCTCCCTTCAGTTGGGAATACTCACAGATGAATTACACTCTCCAACTTTCTCATTCTGGTTATTGTTACCCGTGGTTGTGAGCCAGCCTTAAGTGTGGGTAAAATGCACCTTTTAATAAAACTTAAAAAAAAAAAGAGAGCAACAAAATTTACCATTTCCCTGTACTGTTCACTTCCCCTAACAAAGACAAAACTTGGCCACTAATGCAAAAATATTTACTTAGTGGAATACACTCCACTTTAGGGTCATCCCAGAGTAATTAGGCATGACAAAAAACCTGATATATTACATTCAACCCAACTTTCTGTACCAATGACAAATTCACATACATCCATTGCATGTTACAGTATTAATATAAAAATCTGATGTGTTACATTGATATGACTTTCTCTACCATACAAACTATACTTAAGGACATCAGGAGGAATTTTTGAGCAAAATAGGGAAAAAAAAAAAATTCCTGCAAAAGGTTATTTGAATGTTTGGGCACCCACAAAGAGTGGAAATTTGCAGTTGCCTCTCATTACAGCCATTTAAAAAGCCCCACACATGTGGTATATTGTCTCTTTAAAATCAGTAGGCCACAGCTCTCTGCACGTCCCTAGAAATTATTCCAGTTTTTCTCATTTTCTGTGAATCTCAAAGCAAAGTTTCCATTTAAAATGGTTTGTTGCTATCCTGTGCTATCACCTACGGCTATTTTGGCAGTATGAAGTGCATATGAAGTGCATGTGTTGGAAGAGAAATAAAAACAAAATTTGTTGTTGTTAGCTTATGCTGGATTTCTGACAATGAAGTCATTAATCCTCTTGCTCTCCAATATTAAAAACAAAATTTAGTGCTTGTTATTTTGCTGTATTTGTGTTGGATTCACTATGTGGTGATTCTTGTAAATAAAAATTTGTTTTATACATGGAAAATTAGCTCCAATTTATGAATATTTTAGTTGGCCACAGGTAATTACAGAATTCCTACATGTAGGTATGTCAATGCATTGTATGGGCTCCAGGACATTTGCATTTGGTGTCTCTATAATAGAAGCATAGCTCACAGTGAGACTCTATAGAGCCATTACTAGTTTGAGAGGTAGAATCAGAACTGAAAAATTCAATACCATGCTACGACTAGTTGTCTGCTCAGTTCGATGATAGTAAGGTTAGAAACATTGTTCCTATTATATCAGAGACTAGCTTGCTCTTATAGCAGTGGACACAAAATACAAATAAGTGTTCACTCACTTGGAAAAACTGTCCCAAAGAAATGTTTATTTCTAAGAGGCAGTTAGAAATGGGGGAATTAAATGCTGTTTCTGCTCTTAATATGGACTGTTTAGCTTCTAAGGAGCTGAGATCTGTGGTAAGCAGTAAGTGACATTCAACAACTGCTTCAAAGATTAGTAGGATATGGGATACAACTGAACTCTATGAAAGCAGGAGAGGTACTGCTACAAATACGACAGGGTCTGCAGGTGGCTAAAAGACCACAGAAGTATATAAGGAAAGTAAAAACACACAGGACTGTAAATCAGGAGAGTTTTGACATTTAAAGAATACAAAATAATATTTTATAAAACAGCATTATTCTCAAAACTGTTTTCACACATTCCAAATGTTCTGCACATCTCAATTTTTGCTTAAATACAGTTAAAACTTCCCTCCTTTTCTCATCCATTCTTTGCCATTTATGTGAACCAGTGCTATTCATCACAGATACTTTAAGGTCCAATTTTGTTCTTTTACTCCTATATCAGTTAAAGTCGTGTACTGATTCTATGTTAAGCCTACATGATTTAGCCAGATTCATTTGATAATCTGCAAAAACTTGGCCTTTACATGACATTACTTTTAACTCAGTGTATGCCAAAGCCTATTTAATACGTGTTACATATGGCTATCCTTTCCAAGCACATGATCACTGAACAGCAGGAGTAAATAGGAAAACAAAGAGAATACACATTAATACTAGTAAACAATAGCAAACCATGTGCTGCAGCATAATATGGCAACATGTTACCCCTCAAAGTTCAGCTTGTAGGCAAAGGGAAAGGAGGGTTGTGGTATCTTACTGGCTAATTTAACAGCGGAAGTCATGTTGCCATGAAACACAGCCTTCATGAAATATCAGAAGTCCTATGTTGCTAATTCTACCATAAAGAAAGGAAACAATGTTCTCATCATGCCCAACTGGACCTTAAAGTACCTATGACCAATTACATAAATGGCGAAGAATGGAAAAGAAAAACTTGGTAAACAGATTAAAACTAATTAAACTTGTCCTGGTGTATTGGCTACCATTTAACAAAACAGATTAACCTACTAAATATTACATACACTCCTAGAAAAATTATACCCAAGAAAATGTCTTTAAGAAACAAAATATACACAAGATGCCCAAACTGCCAAGGCTTTGCCAAATTTAAAAAACACCTAAAATATGTTTTTGAAAAGTCCTGAAAGGAGACTCTCTTGTCTGTACTCACATACTACTGTGACATTGCTTTCCCCACGACACTCATGATGTAGGAACACAGAGCTGTCACACTATCACGTCCTAAGCAAAAACGCATCCTGCACACAAGGTGTTAAACTCGCAAGAAGAGCAAAGGCATCAATACATGGCGCAGTGTAAAAACGTTTCAATCTTGTGTTTCACAAACAGGCAAAACACTGCACAGCCTGTTCGGAACCTTTTTGCTCTCCCGCTATGTGTATTGGAAAATTCAGACAAATTGCATTTCACATTAAATTGTGTTTTAACAAGATATACTTTTTTTGTGGTAAGATTTTCTGCAAAATAAATGGAAAACAAACCATAATTACAGCAGGCATAGGGTATCATTATGGGCAATTATGAAAAAAGATAAAGTGCAGAATACTTTTGAATATAGAAAGCATGTAAATAATAAGACTTCAGATAAATTAAAAAAATATTGTAAAGAAGTTTAAAAAAATACAGAATGTGAATAAACATGAAACCTTTGATCAGATATTACAAAATGGTCTAAAACAGGGGTCTCCAAACTTTCCAGCCTTAGGGCCGTATTGATTACACCAGAAAGTTACGAGGGCCAGAACCGTTTTAATTTTTCTTGCCATTATCTGTAATTTCTAAACTAGTCAAATTGTGTATTATTGTTACAAACGTGACACTTGACGACATCTAGTTGTCAAAAGTGGAAATAGGTAGTAGTAGGACCCTCTATCGCTAAACAGATGGTGCTTAGTAGTACTTTCGAGAACGTTCTGGTGTATTCTACTCACTTCGAGATGGCTAACAGCCGGCAGCGAGATTCCCCAGTCAGTCTGCCTTGGGAAGGCGAAGAAAGTGAAACTATCGTGAAATAAAGTAGTGTGTAACCCCGTTTAAAAGACATTTTCGAACTGACAAATGCCCATACTTTAAAACGTGTGAAATATTCAGCCACACTACTGAGACTGAGTTCACTGTCCATTTTGCAATCGATGCTTTGGGTGCTTTGAAGATAAATTTTGATACCCGTTTCTCAGACTTTGATAACATTGCGAATGAAATTAAGATTTTTCAAAATCCTTTTGATACTGACATTGAAACCCTAGCCCCGGAACTTCAAATGGAAATTATTGATTTACAGTGCAATGATATAATTAAGAACACATAACAAAACTCATCTTTGTTGGAATTTTATAAGTCTTCCACTGTCGTGGGCCGGATTGAAGACACTGGCGGGTCGGATTTGGCCCACGGGCCGTAGTTTGGAGACCCCGGGTCTAAAAGCCCAATTTAAATTATATAACGTGGGTTCTATAACCCACCTGCTTCGCAGTCTGTGTGACAGGAAGCGCTTTCAGGGTCCTTGGGATAACTGTATACAGCTGCATTTGTAAAATATGAATGTATGGGCTTCCAACGCTGTGATATGAAGGACTAGTGACTTCAGTGCCAATGGCCTGGCTTAGACAACAACATGCTCCAATCTTATGGCAAGAAAATGTATAACTCTCTGCACACACACTTGCCGGACCCAAATGTCATACCCTCCAGCTGCTAGTAAACCTACTTAAACCACTGAGATATAATACATTTTGGCATTAAAATATATATATTTCACAATAGTTTGGAATTTTTCTTTCACATTTTCAAATTTTGCCTGCCTCTGCCTATGAGAATTACCTTATCATGACGCTCCAAGGAAACGTTATAGGCTAAGAGTCTCATACACAAAATCACTGGGGAAGAACAAATGTCAACTTTTGGCAAAATTTTATTTTGTAATCCAACAAACCTAGTATAATTTGTAGATAATGGTACAGTCCAGCATATCCAAAAAAGGACGAGTCACATTCACAGTACAAAAATCAGTTGAGAAAATAAAAATGTACTTGGAAAAACATTGTATCTTTAAAATGTATTTTGTTTTATGTACTTTTTAATCATTATTTTACATGTTTTCCATTTTACTGCGGTACTTTTTTCTTTGTGTACTACATTCGGTAAGTGGGAAAGTTTATTATTCCATCCAAAACTGTGACATCGAGATTTCACCAGAAATATGTTTTAACACTCCCTAAATTAAAAAATATACCCAGACAGACACAAGTAGGGCTAGGAAGCTCATGCATTTGAATGTTTTTTCATATGGGTTAAAAATGTTGTTAGCTAATGCTGGATTTCTGACAATGAAGTCATTAATCCTCTTGCTCTCCAATATTTTTCACTGATGGATGGGGCACTAGAAGTGGCCGGGCATATTTGAAGGTGGTCTCGGTCCATTTCCTCTTGCAGATCACATAGAGGACAGAGTGGTGAAGAATATATCCCAATTAAAAATGTATACCTTTACATTATGAGCATTAATTATGGAATTTTCAGTTATTTGGACATGATTTTATGGTGCATATAACTGCATATTTTCTTGATTTTCATAAATGCATAATATTTCAATATTATAGCCTCTATATTGCATATTTAATGATTTTTATGGTTTTTAATTATTCTTTTCCATCTGGATAACATGTTTCATATTGGTAGTATTGCACATGATGCAACTCACAAAGATTTCAATATTATAGCCCTTATATTGCATATTTTAATGATTTTTATGGTTTTTTATTATTTTTTCCATCTGTATACGTTTCAAATTGGTAGTATTGCACATAATGATGCAACTCGCGAGGTGACGAGAACCAATGCTGAATCATGTTGTCGTGCAGCGAATCCCCTGTTTCCATCCTTTCATTATAAGCATATGTGTAGAGAATAATCAGTGCATTATCTGAGAGGTTTATATAAACAAAGATAAAGTGCAGGTCAACGTTTTGAGCAGTACGATTATAGCAACGTCTGCCTGCCCAACATTAGTTGTGTCATGGTCTTCAAATGTAAGTGTTGTGAACCGGTTCCCACCAAATTAAATTAGGCGTATAAAATGTTAAAAAGCTCTTCAAATGCCGAAAATAAAACTAGCATTTTTGGCTGCTGATTTTCCCTTGTTCAAAATTAATACTCCGACATTTAATAACTTTCTTGCCAAGTACACTCAACAACATGTGCCTGAAGAAAGTACACTGCGTAAGACTTATGTAGCACATTGTTACATTAATGTATTGCCAAAAATACGAAATTAATTAGCGGATCAGTTTGTGTGGCTGCCTGTTGATGGAACCCCTGATTCTGAGTGCCATTTTATTGCTAATATAATCATGGGTGCATTAAATAATGAACAAAAGACTATACCTTTCCTTCTTAATGTGTGCGAATTGTTGGCTACTGACAATGTAACTGTGACCCAGTTTGTGATGGACTCTTTGAAATTACTATGACCATGTGGAATCAAATACGACCAGCTACTTTTATATGTTACTGATGCATATCCTTATATGGTAAAATTAGGACAAACTCTGAAAGGTATTTTTCCTAACTTAATTCATGTAACTTGTTTGGCACACGCTCTTCATCATATTTCTGAGACAATATGTGATTCTTTCCCATTGGTAGATAGATTTGTGTCCAGTACAAAGAGATTTTTTTTTAAATCTCCTAAAACAGTTAAGTTAAACTTAGATCAACAGCACCTAATATCCGACTTCCTCCTACTCCAGTGTTACTCAATGGGGAACATGGGTCGATGCAGTTTTATATTATGCTGAGCACATAGAAATAGTCGAAGAGGTTGTTAATTCATTGGACACGAAAGATGCTTCAGAAACTGTGCAAAATATTCTGTCAGGCACAGGGTTAAAAGAGGATCTTAGTTTCATATCTGCCCATTTTTCTTTCTTAGCAACAGCCATAACGGCAGTGTAAGCTGTAGGATCTCCTTTGCATGAATCACTTACTGTCTTTGAAAAAACAATATGTGATCTAAGTTTGAAGCATAGGACAAAAAGTGAAAGAGAAAGTGAATTATGTAATTTCAAAAAATTCTGGTTATAAACAGATGTGCGATATTCTAGACATCCTCAAAAGGAAACCATCTGTCACACCAAGAGACTTCACTCTCTCTGTGAAGTAGTTAACATCATTTAAATATGCCCTGATAACATCTTGTGACGTGGAGAGAAGTTTTTCATGTTACAAAAGTGTTTTGCGAGACAACAGACGATGTTTTACAGTTGAAAATTTGTGCAAAGTGTTGGTTGTGAACTGCAATTTAGCAGTTAATACTAGCAGCGGGACCACTTCTGCTTCAGCCTCTAAGGAATAAGGTAACATTATTATTTATACTAACTTGTCTTGTATACTGCAAAGGAACAGTAATTGTTTTACTTAAATAGTGCATATTTCTTGGCATATTTTCAAGTTTTTAAGGCATGAACTTCCGAGCCCTAGAATTCAGACTCCAACAATTTAACTAAACACTTCTATTCAGGTAATTGCAAAAGCTAGACATTTCATTTACGTAACACAATTATATCTTGAGGAGCACAAATACATACATAGTTTTTATTTTCCTGTTTACTCTCCCCTTATGTAGGACTTATGGCCCCTAGGACTTAAAAGTCAGTGCCCAGGGCCAGAGGAACATATGTACCAGAGTGAAGACCTGGAAACTGGTGGTCAGCCAAGCACCAGCTAAGATAGGAAGAGGATAAGATGAAATGCAGGCAATCAATGATTGGAAAGGTGACAATGGAGCAATTGTTGGAATGAGTGGCAGGGAAACCAGAGAACCCAGAGGAAATCACCCCAGTGCCGCTTCGACCACCACAAATCCCACATGCGGTTGCCTGCGATCGAACCCAGGCCGCTTTGGTGAGAAGCAAATGGTCTAACCACTTGGCTACGGCACAGCCTTAGGTGTTTTGTGCTGTCCCAGTCCAGTTCACACGTGAATAACATTAGGAGTGTTTAGAAGTCTTTAGTTTTGCTTGAAGTGTTTTCAAAATGCAGTTACAGTACAGTACAATAAAGAGTGCCTATGTAAGAAAATGTGTTTACATCATCTTATAGGAAAGTTGTAAGGCAATTTAAAACTAAATCTCCTGGCAAGTGTGTTCTGAGTAGAGATACTGTTCACTTGTAAATAAATTCAGTGACATAGATCAATTCATGATAGGGCAAGAGAAGTAAAACAATGCATGCTTACGGAAAGAAATTAGACGAAATTGGAGAAAAGTTAGCACAGTCACCTCGAAAATCTCTTGGACACCTTGTACCAGAAAAATTACAACAAACGATCAGGAGAGAAACTAATGCTATTTTTGTAAGCTAATGCGTGTAAATGAAAATTTCCTCAGAAGATGCCGTAGATGTGTGAATGCAGATGGATGGCATTTTCAACATCTATTGTGATAAGGCATGTTTTATGTTTATTCTGATAACAGTTAATGCGATTTGAGATTTGATGTCCATACATGTGTGACCAGGAGATGGGCCATGTGACTGCCAGCCAAGTTGTGCAATACGTGTTCAAGAGACAGGCAATGTGCCGGTTGACCAAGTTTTGTAGTAAACGTACTGTATAAAAGACTAAACTAAAGCTAACCTCCCCTTATTCAGAAACCTAGGTTGTCTTCCAATGAACATACTATGCACAATGGCTGTGAAAGCCTGCATACATTTACAAGCTAATGTACATATAAAAGCTAAACCTAAACTTAGTGAATCACAAACTTAACGTAACCTGCAGTGACTAAGAAACCTTCTTCTTTTACCAAAGCAGTATTGGGTGGTATGCCCGTTCTGCAATAATTATGAAAACTGGTTTTTCCATTGGTTGAAAGGCCTTCCTAGATCTCTTTTAATTTGAAGTTTGAAGTGATATATTATCTTTGGTAACAGGAATTTGACATTCTCTGGATATGTTGTAGCCATTTAATTTGATAATTTTGTACATCAACCATTTCTTTACAATTCCACTGCATCCTAATCTTTTTGCTTCTCTTTCTATCTCTTAGCATTACTCCAGTTAATGGACCAAGAAACCTCATTTGTGAGCTGTTAATTCTAGCTTTATCTCTTGCTCTAAGCGTCCAATTTCGCTTCCATAAAGGAGAGCTAATCTTGGTTGAATTTCTTCTCTCATTTGTTTTCTGAAATTTCTTCTGATTATGCTATTTATTATATTTTTCCAAAGTTTTTCTTTTTGTCTTTTTGATGGTCAAACTATGAAATAAGCTTATATAAACATCATTAAGAGAGTGCACACTTGGTGCACTAGCATTCTATTATGCAACCAGAAAGAAATTATAACTGCTGTGAGTGAGAAATGACCTTGCATGATGAGTATGAGCTGGAACAGGCTCATGTGATTGTTGACCAGATACTAAGAATTCATTATCATTTGAAGCATGGCATCATCAGCACTACAATAGCTACAGGTTCAGTGGAAATTTATATGCATTTTCACACACATGTACTGATCTGATTCTTTGTTTGCGAGCATTTCATTTAGTTAAGTGTTATGCACAGTATTTATTATCTGTACCAAACAAGAAAGGTATTGACAGTTGGCGGTGCACGAGAGGCGACGTTGCCACTTATCGCGCCATGTGGAGAGCATGTTAGCATTATGTGTAAGAAGACGGTTGGATTGCGTTTGGAATGTAGAACAAGTATAATTTATATTCGTATTCAAAAACAATAGTAAAATAGTTCATTTACATTCAAAGGATGGAATATGGAAGTATTATAACACTGTAAAGATTAATGTTAACAAAAGAAACACCTGTGAAACATTGTAATGGGAAATGCCGCTGATATCCGACTTGCTTGCATTATTGCCGGAATTACCTGTGGAAATGACAAACTGTTCTATCCTTGCTTCAAAGACTCCATTTTCCAGTGTTACAGTTATTATGCCCTTTGTATCAACCACTTGTTCACAGTTTTCAGCTTTTTATTGATATAGCTTTATTACACATGACAAAGTGAAATCTTTGTTTCGCACAATGTAACCCTTTACTTCGGCCCAAATTAATTAAATCGGAGTACACTAGGAAAGGGCGACACCAAATAATTTTGCGACCATGTTCTTAAGCAATACCATCAACTGCATAATCCTTTAATTGAGATAAGTACCTTACCAAGCACAATTTCATTCACTTCTCGAGTACGTAAAGTCAATATTTTTGGACACAATTATTCATTAAAAGAGTGAGACAGTTGTAAATGCTCACAACATATGCACAGATATACAGACTCAGACACGTAAATACAAGTAAAATAACCACAATAAATAGAATGATGCAAACAAACTTATCAGCACACACGCAATCTCTGATACAAACATTGCAAGCTGCAGCTGGAGGGAGACATTGTATATATTGCAGGGAAAACAAGATAAGACACACAGTTTATGTTACTGCTAGATTGCAGGTCAGGCACACGTTAATCACGTGTTAAATATCGACAACACTGGTTTAGCGTTTAGTGTTGCTATGGAAACATCTTAGCTCTAATTGGTTCCTCTTTTCGTTGCCATGACGCATCCATCCCCTCCAGTTCATTTAGACCCTTCCACCACGTGGGTAGCAGCTGTCAATCCCCTTCTTATTTGGCGCCGAGTATAATCATCCTGTTATGTTTAAATATTATATTCAGAACTTTACTGTCTCTTACATCTCACAGATGGACCACAATAGGAGCAGTGTACTGAGACGGCTGAATGGCAGCACGAATGTCAATCACAAGGTAATTTCTAACCAATAATACATAGAGTTGCTTGTTAACACCAATGTACGTTGCTTTCTTGACAGGATTTATCTTTTCTTTATGAACAATACACACAACATTAACTAAGTTTCTAAAGCACTACAACAAGTTAAGAGGACATACAGAATGCAATACTGAGAAGAGAAGAAAACGCTGCCTTTATAGTGGCTTTTAGGGTAAAACTGTAGGAGAGTGGTGTCACGTGGTTCACTGACAGTTGTAGTCTGTCATGGACATACAACGGAAGAACATAGTGCTGCAACGCACAAATATCTCTTACCAACCTGACACTGTACAACTCGCTAAAAGGCATATTGTACAGTTGTGTCGCTAAAAGGCGACTATCTCTTCCTCAGTCCAATTTTTCATTTTCAAAAGTATGTAGAATACAGATTAAAACCTCAACCGCACTGCACAAGAACTTACGTCACATTACTTAAGTACAAAACAATAATAACTCTTAAGAATAAGAGCAACATTCACATGCTTCCACGGATTTCATACTTCTGGCATTGGCAACATATACGTCACCAATGCATTGAAGGACAGCTGATAACACTACTCTTCAGTCACAACACAACTGCCTGTCGACCACGTGATGCCGCTATTCTACAGGATACTTAGATTGGCAGTGAAGGAAAATGCTGTGGGTTGCAATGTGATTGGCATATGAAACAAATATTCATTAAAAAGGTAATGTTGAAGCATTAGCATAATCAGAAGGGCTGAAATGTTACCCAAAACATAGTATAAGATACTGTAATGACTTTTACATGATGTAGCTATCCGTCTGAATATTAAGCTTTTGTTAAAACAGTTTACAGAAGAGAGGGTAAAAAAGTAATGTGAATGCAACATATCAGATTTTTCTTTAAGAGTTTAAGCAGTCTTTCCTGAACAAAAACATGAGGCATAAATTAACAAGACAGAAACTTTATTTAATGGACAGATGTAAAGATATTTCAGTTTCCAGTAGCAGCTAAAGTTATTGCAGAACCCCCCCCCCCAAAAGGGGGGGGGGGAGTAAAGAGATGGTAAGAGCTCTTTGGTTATAATTGCATATTCTGGAAAGCTCTCACCAATGATTATGCATACATATAGCACCATATTGCACAATTTTTAGTAATATATGTACCTACATTGGCACTCTCTAAGCCACAAAGCGTAGCAGAAGAATGTTTTTATAAGAAGAGGGGTGGACAGAACATAGCCGAAACAACCAGTATAGCTAAATCTCAATGATCAAGTTAGTGGATTTCACCCAAATACTCATTTAGCTACATACAGATATATAACAGTTATCAAGGGGGTTAAAGGGTAAGAGGAGTAGCCCAAAGATTGCCACATTAAGTCACACTGATAAATAACTTACACCTCAGGTCAGTAATTGCTAGTTATGTGCGGGAACCAAGTTTGCTTGGACGTTCAGTTGCACAGTGTGTTGTTAGCCTACTTTGTTAAAACTTTTTATATTAAAACATGCGGTTATGGAAGTAAGAGTGGGTAGATGTGGAGGGAACGTAGAGGTAGAGCCAGACAGAGGACGCATGGCCAAACCGAAAGATCAGCTTCCGGAAGGGGTGTTACATTGCACAGCCAGGCTAGAGAATTTGTCTGTTGTCATCTTTGATAGTAGGCTAATATAGATTACATCTGCATGTTTTCACTGCTGTGAGAAAAACCCAAACGTTTATGTCTCGAGTATTGAAGGTTATCTGCTATTTGGTTCTTGACAACACTGTAGCTCTCCACATGAAGAAGCTGCCATTTGCCATGTAACCTCTTTTAAAACTCAGACTGTACTTACTTTGGCAATCTTTAACTTCCTACCATCTTAAAGCACCGCTAGTTTCTACTGCACAAGAGGTGACATAGAAATGAAGTGGATAAGCTCAGTGACTTCAACGAGGTAACATGTTCATATACACTACTTATTAATTCAAGATAATTATGCACCTACTCAGGATTTGCTAACGTAAGTATGTCTCACACAACACCTTTCCTAGCATACACAACTGGAACAGCTCTTTCCGTTCAGATACAAGAGTATGACAGACACAAACACTGCTTACTTTAAAAGAACTGATCTCCTTTGAACAAAGCTTGCATAAATCCAAACTGTGCTAATGCTGCTACTGAACAGGACAAAAGAATTAAAGGATTCCAAATTGTATGCAATTTTACAATTAACTCTTAAATCTGTCATTATTACATTAAACTGAAAATACAATTGAGTAATCCATAAAACTTCTAAACTAATGCACAGTATCCCAAGCAACAACAAAATTTTAAAATGATATTCAAAATTTAGCTCCTAACTTCACTTTATTATTGTATGATCCAGTCCACCCTGAAATGCCATGTTTGACAAAAATATGCATGTCATTTAATTTTTGCTAAAAGAGCAGTGAAGTTTAACTTGTCTTCACAAGCTTATGAGAGAACAGAGTTTCATGACTACATGCTAGACTGTATGACTTTCACAGTTTTATTATTTGTTAAGGTAAACAGTTTGAAAATGCTTTGAAAAAATATCTGATTATGAAGATTCTATAGTGAAGATGAACTGTAACACCAACTTGAAATTGCTCTGCAATAATGCATCTACTTTTTATACATGAGGTCTCTACTATCAAAGACGAACATCTACCGTGAACGAAAGGCATTATGTCTGTCTTTGATACTAGAGGCCTCATATATTTTGCATTTATGTGCATTTAACTATATATGTGTTCCTTAATTATGTAATTGCTTTGATGTCAGAAACTGAACTATATTGACAATAAATGATTACTTGAATGACCCAAACACCCAGGTAAAGGAGTAGTTTGCCACTTTGTATGATATAGATATGCCATATAGCTAATAGAGAAATCTGTGCTTAAAAGACAGTCGGTGTATGAGCTCAGCTCACAATGGGATCAAACAAGTAAACTAACTTTTTAAAAGGACTAATAAGCACAACTGAGGTACCTCATTCTGGCATCCCTTCAGTAAGTATGAATGGAGTAGTATGGTTTTACCATTTTATCTACCGAGTTAAGAACACTTCAGCATTAATTAAAACACAGAAGCCAAGTCTTCCTGGGTAGGCAGAAATGGAAAACTCAGACCAGTATTTATTGACTGTTCGTTTGATCCCACTGTAAGCAGAGCTCAGGCACACTAAAGAAGCCATACAATTATGGAACATGCATCATGACTAGTAACATACCCACTACCAATAGTACTTTTTCTTCCATTTTGCATTTGTATTTCATTTGGATGTTTGCATGTTTGAAATGCAATCGTCACTCTATTTAGGAAATATATACTGTTGGCTTGCCGACAACGTTTAGGTAACATGTTTTGAATAAGCACAATAGCAAAAGATGACGCCAAGCTAGTTTACAATTTATCAACAAGAACCGGGTACACTTGGAAACCATTAGTTCAAACTTTTATCATAGAAGCACACGTTAAAAAATCACCTGGTGAATGCGTCATGTAATGCACCCATCCCTGACTCTGCTGCACTCCAATACTTCTCCATTCTGCTTCTGACATGAGGTGTGTTTTTGGAACAAGTTGAAGAAGCTCCTTCGGCAATACCACATGTCTATAAACACCAAACATGCAAAAAGTTTATTTTCCAAAAAAATTAAGGATAACCAAAGCCAATCTTCCGAACTTACAAACAGCCTAAGATCAAAGAGCCTTAGAAAATTGTAAAACCTCCATTGGTGAACTTCCAAGTGTGAATGTACATATTGAAATACGCTCTAAGTTAAATCGCTGACTGCAATCGTCATTTACCTGTATTCGTATTCGTCATCATAATACTTTTCAGAATAATATATTTTTTTGTGAGCCATTGAAATATTTAACTCGCACTTACAAAACACAAATACCACCAAAAACTAAAGTTCTCGAACCGCTAACAGTTAAACTCTCGTGGTGCCAACTGCCAATCTCTGCAAGTTGAAACTTGTGTATTGTAAAATCAAATGTACTACCAACTTAATGCGAGATCGCGGCATACAAGTCTGCAGCGATTTTTTCATTATGTACGTCGTTGGTTTATCATATCATCATATTATTATTAGATACGCCAATAAAGTAATATTATCTTAAGTGTCCGTAAAGGTAAACATTAAACTGAATGGACACTTGTTTAATATCGCTCGCACATCGACCGTCCTTTTTATCTGCTCCGTGCTGCTGCTCTCTGACGGACAAGTTTGGTAAACTACAAATAAATTGAATTTTGTATGTCTCAAAAGTAGTCAAATGTAAAAGTATATCAATTGTTACTTTTATGTAAAAATGGCTGTTTGTATTATTTTTGTATAGATATTAGTAAGTGCACTATTTCACTTTTAAACAGGAAGCTGAAATGCGATAAATGCCACAAAGTTTGCAGTGACGTGTAGAGAGAAATTGAGCATAAGGTCTTAAGCGACATATAACTATAAACCTTATTTTGCTTTAGCCTTAAAAGTACAGAGTTATATAAGAAGAATTTTGGCGGGTATTCAGCAGTAAGTATAAAAAACATGACTATTAGATTAATTGAGTCTGCGCTCATCAATGATTTTATTAACTCATAACACTACAACGGACCAGGATACGACTTTCGCTAAATAATGGAAGGTATAAAACACATACTAAAAGTTGTTGCGAAAGGGATAGTTAAAAACTTAAGAAATAAAAGGCGATGAGCATGGCATAGTTGTTCCTTAAGGAGAACAGAGGGTCGGTCTGGGTGGCTAATTTGGTTAGGCGCTGGCCTACCGATTTCAAGACCGCGCCATCAAACCTGATGGTCCTTAGGCGTGCTTAAAAGCAACAGCCCCATGCCAGTGGATTTCCTGGCATTTAAAGGAACTGCTGGTGGCTTGTAAATTTGAGAGGGTGGCATATGATATTTTCAGGATCAGCACGCTTTACATGCCAACTTTACGATGTCAGAAGCTTCTTGCTTTACTTGCATTCAATAAACCACTCAAATTCTTGTTAGAATATGGAATATAGCGTTGTGATGTAATATACTGCTATGATACATTTATGACTTTCGCAGAACATTCAGTTCTCTTGTTTTTAACATGTCAACCGTAGCGTTTTCCTTTGCCTCGCGTCATCTTGGCGTACAAAATGGAAGCAAGATCAGGTGCAGGTGCTTTTCTTGAACATCTGCAAGGAAAGCATTTAAGGAACGGTGAAAAGGTTATTACGTTGAATGTGTTCGTGAAGTTTTCGAAGAAATGTCCTGCCGTGGCTATAAAGATCAGGTAAACGTGATAATGGACAAAGCCTCTTACCATCCAGTGAGAGAGAGAGAATGCCCGCCTCGGTAGCGTGATGGTTAGCGTGTCTGCCTCACGTTCAAGAGGTCGCGAGTTCGAATCTCGCTTAGGGTAAGTTATCCGGGTAAGGTTTTTTCCGAGGTTTTCCCTACCCTGAGAAGACGAATGTCGGATAACTTAAAGCTCCATGGACCTCGGGCTCATTTGAGCATCATTTCACCCAATTCATTTTATTCATTCGTCCGATATGACACAATGTTGGAGGACGTTAATTAAAAAAAAAAAAAAAAAAAAAAAATCCAGTGAGAGCGGAGCGCATTCCAAACAATGGGGATTTAAATTAAAAAAAAAAAAAAAAAAAAAAAAACCCGGAATGCTATCTTTGCTGAGATCTAGGAATTCTGGCAATGTGATATATCCGATTACGGTGGCTGATGTAACAACAAAGAGCAGTTAAATTCAGGTTATCAGAACGAGGTGAAATTGCGCGGTGTCAACATTAACATATTGTTGTTCACTAAAATGCGCACGTGCAGATGTTAACCAACAGCGTCCTATATTCTAACAGCAAATAGATTAAACATAGAGACATGGCAGTTGTGTTTATTTACATTTAACTTCGTGGTCTGTAGCGTTTATATAAAAATACGAGTGGTGTATTCTGGGATTGTGACTTGGGCTGTCACTAGGCTATCAGATCCAGACAATAAGGGGTTGTTGATTAACCTTCCATTAGGCGCGCACCCTGGTAGCACACCGTTGTTCGCATGAGGCCCAGTAGGCCCGCGCTATATTTTTGTGCTTGTATGCTTGTATTTATGTTTTTGAACTTCATTTTCATTCCCATGTTAGCTTAAATATACACGGTTTTTATTAGCATTATCTTACTAGATAGGTCAAAGATAGATAAAATGTAATATGAATACAGTATACACTACATGGAAAGATAAATTGCGATCTTCAGGTATACAACTTCTAATCTGAAATGTACGTGAAGTGGAATGTGGCAAAAAAGCGGATAAACCATTAAGAGAAACAATTGTCTGGTTTCTTTAATAAAATTCACAGATTAGGGAAGTATAAGAACTGCATCAATCAATTTTCTTTAAACTTTTCATTATGCAAACGATCAACAATTTTTTCCTGATAGTTCAATAAATGGTCTGTCCGTTAAGTGTCGAATAATAGTGTCTGTAAAACACTTTATGTGAGTTGTTGATCTCTTATGTTTATCCAAAGCTGGGATTGAATACGCTAAATTGGGGAACCTGTCGTATTCCATGGCATTTTCTCAGTTGCAAACAACAAGCATGTCCAGCAATAAAGTTTATTTAATTCACATGAACCAATCAGCCACACATACATATCATAAGCATTTATGTTACAATACATTTTGTAAGTGTTCTTATTTCTTTTGCTTCTGCTCACAGTGCAAGTGCGCAAGACCTGGAGTAGGACTTCCCTGTTTTAATATCACTAATTTATCTTCGTATTTTAACTGCGAGGATGTTTGTTTCACCAATTATTTTATTACATAAGCATAAGCATTTGCAACTGTCCTGTGATCTGTACACTATAAAAATAAATAATACTAATACCAATATAGTAACAATCGTACACTAAAACCACGGTCTTTCGTGCTTTTATTATTATTATTATTATTATTATTATTATTATTATTATTATTATTATTATTATTATTATTATTATTATTATTATTATTATTATTATTATTATTATTATTGTTATTATTATTATTATTATTATTATTATTATTATTATCATCATCATCATTATTATCATTACTATTATTACTAGTATTAGTATTGTTGTTACTCATTAATTTCTAATTTACTTTAGATATGGGCTTCGGTGATAGCTTTGATAGCACACAATATAGGTACGCCATTACCACATGTCTGAAATTGTACTAGTATGTGAAATAAGTTTCAAAAACTGTTATACATTTTTAATGCCTGTCAAACCAAATAAGTAGCTATAACTATGCTTATCTAATTAATGTTCTTGTAGGCATATGAAGTCCGTTCTCCTTTTGTTCAGCGAAGTGGTTGATCACTAGCTGGTTGAAGTCTGGGGTGGATAATAGGACTTTCTAAATAGAACACAGGCTAACGTATAAAGGCTCTTTTTATTATGTTTCTAGTGTTCAAGTTTTTATTCTCTTGAGTGTCAAGAAACATGTTTCGCACCTTGAGTAGTCATCGGAATTGTGCAGAATAATACGCAATAGTTTCACTGATTCTGGCAACAGGGATGCTAAGTTGTTCTTGTAAATACAAGAGAGAAGTGCCAAAGGATCAAAAGCACTTACAAAACCATGTCCTCCATAAATAAGCATCAACTGCTGCATTTAACTCTAACAACCTAACATCTAATTTAATTTCCGCTTCCGGAATCAAAATATCATGGCTAGAAAATAAACATGACTGTAAGAGAATAGTTACAGGCCGATGGCCACTAAGCATAAATCGGTCATCATGTTTATTAATATACCATTTGCAATCAATGTATGTTACAAAATTCAATTTTAAAAGGAAGGAGTACCAGCATGTGTGACAGCAATGATTTTGAATTGTCATATCGAAAAGATAGCTCAGAAAAGATCTCTCTCGCACGGGGGCCGATTTCCCTTTTGTCTCCTCGCTCCTCATCCTGAAACGAAGCCTCCGCCGCAGCAGTTCTCCTCACCGCTGGTAGTATCCTATAGATTTTCTTAAAATGTAGATTGCGGAGATTCCGGACGGCTGAGATACAGCCCAATGTTGTCTCTGTAATGGACACATCCGCGTTCCTCCATGTACTCAGAGCACAAATAGTAATAGACATCGAATTTCTGATGGTCTGTAGGGGCAGTTATAGGCCGCGCCTTCTAATATCAGTCTCCACCAGTTTGAAAGGGGACACCTTCCCTCTCAATAGTTAGTAACTCGTAATTAGTGAATTGACAACACCACCATAGGTATACTCCATTGGTTAGATACAGAACGCAAAGTATGATACGCACCTGCAAGGTGACATAAGCCAAGAAAATGAAAGCGTTAGGTAATAAGGTACCCTACAGACGGTAAGGAATATTGTGTCCGTAAGAAGGCAGTGCTGATTTCTTTCCGTGCTGCCTGTATAAACGTAAAACATTTTACATGAACTAAAAAGGGCAAATAGAAACAGGAACTATAGGCATACATATATTTTCGCATGATGTCAAAAATATGTGGACCAATCCTTTTAATGTGATGTTAACGTTTCTTTCTTATTTTTATTTATTGGGGCGGGGGGGGGGGGGGGGGGGAGGGCTCGCCACCCTCGAGTCCGTTGCCCGCCGCCACTACTCCTGAGGGTCAAAATTCTGGCACATCTGCGGTGATATGATCCTGACAACTGAAAGCGTCATTAACTAACAAATAAATACACAAATAAAGGGATAGCGGAGACATGTGCCGAGGGCCCTTAAATCTCTATAATAAATTACACAAACAATGAGTATGTCACATGGCTAATTTTTATCATTTTATGGTATTCTTCTCTATCCTCTGCATCTGCTTCCGCTTTGTGTTAAAATTATGGTGAAAGGGTTCCCACACGAACTTGTTGAATGTAGCAGGTTCAAAAAGTAAAACGTAAGGAACTGAAGGAATTGACTGAG
The DNA here is from genome assembly GCA_030765045.1 of Tenodera sinensis. Lineage (NCBI taxonomy): Eukaryota > Metazoa > Arthropoda > Insecta > Mantodea > Mantidae > Tenodera > Tenodera sinensis. Next base: position 62,072,895 of record CM060967.1, on the reverse strand, counting down.
ATGACGAATCAGTTGCCCAATTAAACCCCTATTTTAATGGGCTGATTGGAGGCCCCAATTTCGTCAGAACATTGCCTATTGTCACATAACTGTTCTTAGGAAATTATGTAGGGAATGTAAAATCGGTTTCTAATTGAGTAATGAAATACGGAAAATATTTTCTCAATATTTGGATAACTATCATTGTGTACAATCCTTAGAGCTGAAGAGCCGGAGAAAGGATTCTCGCTACAGAATGGTAACATTTCGAGTTATTTTGTGTAAGACGATGAGAAGGGTAGAAGTAAAATCCCCCACGTGCCTAAGTGAATGGTGAAAATAATGTTTTGTTGGCAAAGCTCAGGCGCCCCGATATACACCCTCATCTATTGTTATTTTGTGAGTGAAATGTGCTGGTGTGGAACAACTTTTCCTGTGTCTCTCCTTAGGATGTCTGGGATCCAGAAACTATTTACTTCCATTTAGTTGTGCGAGCCGAAGGATATGCGCAGAAGTATTTTGCAACAAACCTAGAGAACAAGTCCTATTGAATATATAACAGTTCTTAATCGTTTAGGAACTTCACGCTGGCTCTCTGGTTTTGGTACACCCGCTGGGCACTCCCATCTCCACCCTTCCTCTCAGGATCTGATATACAATAGCCTGGCTATATGGGTCGGTCTGAGTGGCTCAGTTGGTTAGACGCTGGCCTACTGATCCCAAGATCGCAGGTTGAAATCCGGCCCATACCGATGGTTTTTAAGTGTGCTTAAAAACGACAGCTCCATGTCAGTAGATTTACTGGCATGTAAAAGAACTCCTGCGGGACAAAATTCCGGCACACCGGCGACGCTGATGTGATCCTGGCAATTGACAGCGTCGTTAAACAACAAAAATAATTTTATGGCTATATGGCTCAGTGTGAAATCCCCTCTGCTTGTAGCTTATAAATTGTCTGTTGCAGCACAGCTTATCATTTTGAAATTTCCAGGAGTGTTTAAAATAGGTGTAAACACTCTTTATTTAGTAAAAATTCAAACATGAATTAAAGGGCCAGCTCTTAAAATATACTTAAATAAAAAACATAACCATCTAACAAAGAAGACTAATTATTCGTGTTAGTGTTAATTCATATCAATTAATAAATACAAATGGAAAGGATTAGAGCTTTCTATATAGCTAAAACAGCTATAATAAAGTCATCATCTAAGAATCCCTTAAAATTGGGGTTTAAGAAAATGAAATAATGAATGGAATGATGAAAATGAACTTTGATGGTAATACCTTAGTGCTACAATCTATGGTAACAAATTCCCATCCCTTGGGACAGAAGCTGAAAATATCAGCCTTCTGTTCGCTTAAACATTTAAATTTAAAGAAAATTACGCGTTTTCTATTTCGAAAATATTAATAAAAATGTTATCTGCAGTGCTGTGCCACTGACTACGTGGAAACAAAAAGGCTCATTTAATGAAGGAATGTCCTTTTGTTAAGAAATAAGCAATGCTGATTAGTGTACTTATTGCAAATTTGTGTGCTGTTCACATCGGGGGAAGGGGGATGGCGAGTGGCAAAGATGACCTCAATCCCAAAACTTTCTATGAGCCTGATGTTCATTTCTAACTCCTTGTTGATTTTCGGACTTCGGTGTATTTCAAAGGATAACATAACCATGTTTTGTTTGCAGAAATTCCTTCTATACTCCTTATATTGTACTGCAAATTCTTTTGTTATACCTAACTAATACGGTAACGAAGTCCGAGAGAGAGAGAGAGAGAGAGAGAGAGAGAGAGAGAGAAGGGGGGAGTGTGCTTGTTCGGTTGGGATCACAGGTTGGGATAAACGTATAGAGACACGACCCGGAGCAGGGGATCGTGGGTTCGAGCTCTGCCTCGGGCACGAGGGTTTGGGGGGTGAGTAAGTGATATTTAAGGGCCCGTCGACAACTTGGTCATTTGGGCCCCAGGTCAGAACCTAAAACTAGCACTGGCTAACAAGTTTAAAAATCCAAGCTTAAAAAACAAAGTTAAAAATATGACAGTTAAAAGTGCAAAGGATTAAAAATGAAAGTTAAAAATGTAAACTTTAAAAACCGTGATATTTAAGACAGTTAAAATGGAAAAAGTTAAAATGGTAAAATCAGAATAATTCTAAAACACATTATCACCGAAGACTAAAATATTCAAAAGCTAAAACAAGTTAAACTTGCTGCGCGAACCCTATGTCTGCGACGAACCGCAGTGCCTTATTCACAGCAACTGTGTCGTCGCCCAAAACAGAACGCAGCGTAACACCCAGACCAAGGGACTGGCGCTCTTGAGCGTAACGCGGGCAATCTAAGAACACACAGAGTTGAACGTTGCACGCTGAACACACTGGGGCCGGGTCGCCACGTAGCAGATATGCATGAGTGGCGCGGGTGTGGCCTATTCTTAAACGAGTTAAAAGAACTTCCGACCTCCGAGAGTCCCTGCAAGTTGTCAGCCAGGGAACTAGGTGTCCTTAATCGTCCGCAGTTATGTGCCGGTGAATGCCTCCCAAGATTTCTGCCAAACCAAAAAAAGATGGCAACGAAAGTACCGCTGCACATTTCTAGGAGAGAGTGTTTGTGTGGATAACTCCGGCAAATGACATGCAGACTTGGCGGCCGCATCCGCCTGCTCATTACCGTACGAGGGCATATAACGTATAGTTAACACATTTGCTTGTACAGAACTAGAAAAAATGATTGAACACTTCAAGATAGGTAACGTTCGAGTTCACAGAAACAAAAGAAAGGATTTTGCAACCCCTTGCTACTGCCTTGGTTCAAACCACCTCAAGAAAGCTGTTTCGCTATGCGTAATGTGATTGATGCCAGATGTTAGGAGGTGTAAGGATTAAGATGTAATTAAGGCGTAAATGTAACCTCGGGGTCCATTCTTCATAGATACAATATAATTGATAGAAATAATAATAATAATAGTAATAATAAGAAGAAGAACAATAAGAACAACAACAATAACAATAATAATGTCTCGCGACTAAGTATATTTATGCTTTATCAATGACTTAACCGGAGCTATTGCGCCACGGATGTAATGTATTCCGCTGTTGATGCTTACTCGTTAACGTGATGACTAGGACTAGGATTTTTATGGACTATAAAATATTTAAAAATGCACTTATGACCTAAAAAGCTCAAAAATGCCCTATAACATTTAAAAATGCCCTTAAAACTGAAATGTTTGATTTTAATATCAGTTTAAGGGAGATTCAAAATTGCACAGTATAAAATACTGTAATTAAGCAAAGAACGAGTTTAGTTAATGCAGTTATAGAAAAAAGGATATTCTATAAGCAATTGATTCATTTTACTGGGAAATACTGAGTGTTCATTCCACAATCCTGAATTGCAATGCACCCCATTTGTAGATTTTCAAAGCAAAATGACTGCCAATTATCTGTTAACAAAGCTGAGAAGCTTCTTCCACTTGCACTAATACTAGAGGAGCAACTTAAAGTAAACTGTCACCTGCTTCCAGGTCTCCTGGTAACTCTCCAAGAGAAAAGTTCCCACTCTACAGTACATCTGCAATTGAAGACGATGCAGCAAACCTTTATTTTTATTCAAAATGAGCATTAATTTCTCCCCCACATTCCAATTCACATTTTCTAAGTTGTTTTCCACCTTTTTCACCAAGTCTCTCTGCTCCACTAATTTAACTCCAGATTTTTCTAAGCAAATTAAATCACCAGGGAGGAATCAAAAAATGGACGATATGTACAAAAGTTTACCTGCAAGTTCTCCAACCGAAAGAAGTTACAGGGCAACTTTGATGGAGGCCACATCGTTACTATCAAACGTGTCAATGATTTTTTCACAACCTTCATGTCCTCGTAGCATTAGTTGCCTGCTTCTATCCAGGTCCCCCATCTAGCACAGCTGGGGATGGAGGCAAAAGAACATCAGAGGCTTTGCGCTTGAATGCTACAACTCTAGACAGTGCCCTCAACAAGATTTGATGCATCCTATTAGCCCGTCAACTTGACTCTGCAATTCTGTGTAAAGCATGTGCTAGGCACGTTGTTTGCACATCTTCGAGTAAAGAGCTTTAAGAGAATTAGCAGCTTTTAATATGTATGGTGCAGCGTCGGTCAACAACAAGGGTATGTTGTCATGTTGAATGTCATTGGAATTATTAAACCCTTATTATCAGGATCTTTTAAACGTTGCAGGTATCAATCCACAAATATTATTTTCCTTCAAGAAATTGGAGACAACTCCAAAAAGATGTATTTATCCAAAGCACAAAGAGAAGACATTGTAAAAGAACAGCTTATATCTAGATAACAACTCAAATCCTTGCCAGCCAACCTCACGGCATTTCTTACACAGTTTCCATTGACCCATCAGCTTCTGCAGATCAAATTTCTGAACCTCCAGCAAAGAAACGAGAAAAGTGCATCTTTGTGGACGTCGAAGAAATTCACCCGAGTTAAATGCGACAGGTGCAAAAACTTTCCTTGCAAAAAGCACACAAAAAGCAAGTCATCTGTGAAAGGTGTGATGAAAGTGAACACAACGGGACAAAATTGTGTCATCAAGAACTAGAATAAGCAGCTGTTGGTATACTTTCTTAAGAAAAGTGTTTGTAAATACATGATCGAAACTCTCCAGAACAGCCTTATTATTACTTAAAAATACCTATGTTGTAAACTTTACAACGCACGCCTGGTCGTGTAACAGAACTAAGCGCGCCTGCCGGAAGGTAGTCTGCAAAAACGCACAAGAGCTGAATAATCCTCTCTCTTGAAATGCCAGTTTTTCTTCACTGCACTCAACGACTTCGCAAATCATTGTAATACACCCAATCCAGTGTACTGGAAACATTTAATCCAACCAGTGCCGAGCGAAACCTGCATAATTGTCACTCTATGATATCAGACTTTATGGACACCTGTACATTTTATTATAGGTACAAGAGGGATGCAATAGGCGAAGCGATAATCAAATCTTTAAAAGATGGTTCGCTATACGGTGAAATTCCATCGCATGACATCTCGAGAAACAAATGAATGACAACTTAGTACTTCAAAAAATGTATAATAAAGTAGTACAAAATGCAAGTCAATAGCAGCTAATATCTGAAATGATTAATGCCACAAAGAAATTTAATCGACACAAATGTTTTAACGAGCTCTGAATTTCTCTTACGGTTTACCGTAATACAAAATTGTACAGAATTTATTCAGAATAAAGACTATATCCAGAAGATTCAAGATACACTTTTTTCATAAATTGTAGTTTTTATGCAGTCAATTTTTAATCTACTATAGTTTATCAGTAATACAAAAGTGTGCAAAATTCATTCAGAATAAAAACGACTTCACAGGCTATTTGCAGAAAATTCAAGATCATTGTATACATTTAATTACTCATACATTGATCTTAAACATTCCCTCTTGTAATCTAAAACAGGACCATTTTAAGAAAATATAAAATAAACAACATTTTTCTATGTTTGAGTGGGGAGAGTTTCTTGAATGTCTTATACTGCATCTTTAGAAGGCTCTGAACGTAAATACGAAGTTTAGTATTTATTAACTATTCATTTTTGAGCTATGTCCGTCATAAATATAATACACAGTGTAACAGATATGGGTGGCCGAGCTCGTTAAAGTACGGTTTCTTGAGTGGGAGATCCGCAGTTCAAATCCAGTCAGAACCATCCTTCTCAACTGAGATTTTTGCACGTGTTCCTTAACTAGCAAATGTCAAGAAGCAACTTAAACTGCCCTGGAACGTTCCTTTCCCAAATTTCCTTTCCCAATCATTTCATTTAACAGTGTCCAAGGCCTGTGGTGCCAAATGCAGTAAAACACGGCCGCTAGCTATACACTGCATCAAAGGAGAAAAATAGAAGCATATGTTTTGGAGACCCGGCGTTTAAAACTGTGCATAGTAAATTACAAATCAGTATCTTACAAGAAATTCTGTAAGAATGGCTGACTTCAACAGTATGGGTATTTCTTGCACAAAACTTAAACCTTTTTAGGAAAACTCAAGCATATGATCAAAATACATTGATTACGTAACATTGTGATAAGTTATAAGGCTTTAACATTAACAAAATTTCACTTACTGAAATATGTAAGTATTTTTGCAATAAATGTAAGTATATTGGAAGCTTTCTCACCAGCTCGCCCACTCACTCACCCTCTCAATGACCCACTCGCTCACTGACTCACTCACCCACTCTCTCACAACTTAAATAGCTTCAAGCAAAGAAAAATTATTTTTGATTGCTACACTTAGTGTGTGTAAAAGATTCAAACGATATAATCGTGTATTAATCATCATACCTCATTTTAGTGTAACTGAAAAGAATTTCAATACATATCGAGCGCAACAGCTTTTGCACTCAGTTCAAATTCCATTTCTGTGTAGCATTTCATCTGGCATGGCATCAGACTTGTCCCGGGTTCGATCCCAGAAGACCGCATGTGGGATTTTGGTGGACAAGGTGGTGCAGGGCGAGTTTCCTCGTGGTTCTCCGGATTCCCCCACCTTCTCATTCCTCCAGTGCTTCATCTTTATTCCACATATCATCAGCGTCACCGCCTGCGGTACCTCATGTAAACCTACCAAAAAAATTTAACTTGTCCATCGCAGAGCGAGGAAAGGAATACATTGTTCCAAATAACTGCGCCCCCACAACCTCACGTTTATTTAATCTAAATCACCACCGATGGCGTTGTCTATATACTTGTATAATATGTAAACCTTTCCTTTCGAGTTTGTCAATAGGTCATTGGAAACGAAACCAAGTTTTCACTCGCAGTAAATAGTAGTGATAATAAAAAATGCTGGCAACTGCTCTGGACTTCGCCAAGGCCTTCACAGGAACGAATGTGGGTACCAGCACATCATTGACCAACCTTTAATTGTGTTTATCTGCATAAATACACTTTCATTCCTTTAATAAGCTTGCTTTCTATCACTGGCAACTTGCTGATCACTGTGGGATTATTTTGATTTCAGTTTTTCAGGATAGAGATGGGAGAGCTATTGCAAAACTATAATTGTTGTGCCATCTCTGTGGTATGGGTGTGGCGTGTCTGCGTCACATCCAAGAGGCGTTGAGTTCAAATCTCGGTTAGGGTGAGTTATTCGGACAAAGTTTTTACTGGGACTTCCCCTTATCCTGAGAAGATAAATGTCGGATAACTTTAAGCTCTATGAATTCCGGGACAATTTTAGTATCATTACACCAATTCATTCATCGTCCGATAAGATAAGAACGTTAAATATAGATATAAGTACAGATATATGTAGATGGATTCCTAATAGTTTGTACTAACGGTTTTTCGTAGAAAATATTTTTTTAAAGGCTCATCGTTACAGTTGTTTAAATGTGTAGCAAACATGACATTAGGACGACCAAGGCTTCCTAATTTTTCGGCACAGTTAGACTTTGAGACTTTGTATGTGCATTGTCCCGCTCGGAACCGCATCCTTTGTCACAAATGTTCTTGCTTATAGTAGGTAAGTGTAGGAAATGTATTCCATCCAAAAATTTGATATCGATATTTAACGGGAATACAGGTCATGAGGCCTTCACGTAAATAAATAAATAAACAAATAAACAAACAAATAAATAAGTAAACAAATAAAAGCATAACTTTAAAACGAAATGTTCCATAAATACCAAACTTGGTATTTAAGTTCAGTTTCTTCCAAGGATGCGATATGAATATTTTTAAAACAGATTCCCTACCCAAACTAATCTTTCTATGGAAAAATGTTGAATGTAATCTATTTCTCCAAAACAGACCCTTAGCTATTTTTATTAAAATAGTGTATATTTACATGACACATGTATTGTTTCAATTTTCTAGGAATAGCTAGTGTAGTTCACTTTATTCTGAATGACTAGTAAGATTGATAAACTATAAATAATGTAGATCTCGTTTACTCACACATTTTATGTCAAATGATAGGTTTTATAGCATTCACCATTTTTGAAATATTCTTCGTTATTGACTTGAACTTTTAAATACTTTTTGCAAATGAAAAGCTTGCACAAACTTTCTTTTGTTTTGCTTTCTGTGAGAATTCAAACAGATTAGAATTTCAAAATCATCCCATAGCGACTTGCTTAACCTGACTAGCGTTTTAGCCTATTATATTCTTATACAACAATTTGCAATGAAAGTTTATCTGTATTAAGGAAAAGTATATACAATAATTAGCAAGAGTAAAACTAATATTAATTATTTTTATATAAACAACGGTTCAAACAACATCAGTAAAGCTTTAAAAGCTAAAAAATATAAGAAACACAAAAAGGGACAGAGTCTAAAAATTAAAAACGGAGCGTTAACTAATCGAGGTCAAGTGAAACAATGGTCTCCTATTTTAAAAATAGTTTGTAGAGGACTGAGCAGGGAAATTCATGTGAATGTAATAGATATCTCTCTCTTTCTCTTATACTATATTTTCGTTCATTATATTTTCTGTATTATAGCACTAGAAGTTTGCCGATAATCATTTTGGCAGATCGCTTGAACAGAATAATGGTTCAAGGTACAAATTTAATTAAGGCAGGACGAAACAGCTGAGCACTCCTAAAGTACTATCGACCCGTGGTTTGACTTTTCTATGAAATTAGACATACGTATACAAATAAACATATTCTTTGCAATGCTATGACAATAGAAGCGTTAGACTGGCAAAATTATTGCAAAATATATTTCCCTTTCTTTAAAGTTAACTCTAGACTTTGTTGATGAACACAATATATAATTGATCATTTGTAGCTTACTTAAAATATTTTAAAAACCTTTAATTATTTTTGTGTATGCTTCATGTTTTAGGAATTATTTTACAATTCTGTGCATTCTATATATAAATTCATTTTCTCACGAAATTTTCATGCTAGAACTTGTATACACTTATTTGCAACATCTTATTAATTGTGTTAATTTGCATTGACTAAGCTCATATTAATGAAGCAAACATGTTTATATAAATAAAAATGCGTTGTGTTTTTATTTTTTATTTTGGTGTCTATATAATGTAATAATTTTAATGCTGTATTCCTATTATTATTTTTATTATTATTACTCTTATTACTATTATTATTATTATTATTAAAGTATTATTATTATTGTTATTATTATTATTATTATTATTATTATTATTATTATTATTATTATTATTATTATTATTATTATTATTATTATTATTATTATTATTATTATTATTATTATTATTATTATTAAAATTGTAATATCATTTCTTTCACACATTAAAAATTACAATTTTTTCTCCGTTAATCTGACTGCTAGAAATCCTTTTTAAACTAGACAACAGGTCACTCTAAGAAGCTGTTAAAAAATAAAACAAATAATTCAGCATGCGCATAAAGTGTCATTGTATATGCTGAGAAATTTTGTTTTCGATTTCTGGATTAATTTCAGAGAAAAACAAGGCATTTAATAATGGTGAGATAGACCATTTATCTCGGCTTAAATTATTTCAGAGCTCACTTACAACCTCACATCCCTGCAATACTACAAAAGAATGACTGAATGCGAACAATAGGATAATAAAGAAAAGTCATTGATCCAAATTACAATGGAAAGGAATCGCATGCTCTCATATTCGGAACGTCCTATTTTACATATATTGATTTAGCGTGTAATAACTCTGAAGCCCCACATTGTCTAGTTTCAATCAATCAAATGAGTTCATGGTTATTTGTGATACGCTATGAAGAGACGGGACCATTCCACAACTTGTTTTATGACGTCACTACCAGGCGCTGGGAGCACGCTATGTGTTGGTAGTACAGCGAGAGGTCGTCGCGTCAGTTGGAAGGTGGCCGGCGCGGTAGACGCCGAGCTGGGCGATGCGGCCTAGTTCATCAACTGTTTTGTAAATGTTAGGCTTTTTAATCGTAGTTACATTGAACTGTCACAAGTGTTGAATATTTATTATGTGCTACTGTAACGTCAAGTGATTAGTGCAAAAAAAAGTAACAATGTCCGTGAGTGTGCATCTAAGCCCTCCAAAGGCTGACATCCCGTCATCAACATGGCCGAAGACGAAGCATGTGGATCCCCATCCTAGCGAGATCGCTAAGATAATTCGACCACAGACTGCTACCTTGGAGAGGCCGAGGATATTGAACGTGGATCTCCTAGGTAAAATAGACATGTCTCTCACGAGGAAGGGCCTGCTTTCAATCTCCAAACTTTGTGTCACGCCTCTTGAACACATTCAGACTCCAAGAGACTCTTCCAAGAGGAACGCCGTCTCGAACAAAGAGAGTCACGGTGGTAAGACCAGGAAGTGGCACACGACGAGAAAGTCTACAGATGACAAAGACAGACTTAAACAAATGAAGAACAGATGCCGTAAAGGTGAAGCCAAGACAGACGACGAAGACATTAGCTCCTCGGACCAATCCAGAAAGCCTTCAAGAATGACGCCGACGATATCGCGAAGGGAAAAACGCAGTTCTCCTCGGCCAAATAACTTGTTGCCAAGTAGTGATACCTCAACTCCAACTGCCTCTAGTGACAATGAGAGTAGTTCAGGAAGGAGGATGATAAAGCGACCTTTGGTAACCGTAAAGAAGAACAAAGGCGTAGCAGACGAGGTGTTTGCTGGCCCCAAACCCGCTGATGAGGTTCCTGAACCCTGTAGGACGTGTGGTAGACCTGAACAACCAGAGAGATTCCATAGTCATCCCGCATCGACACCCCCCAGTCGCAACAACAAATATCACCATGGTAAACAGGACACCAACAACAATGATGACGAGCCACCTCCACCTTCAAGGTCGTCGGCGGTCAAGAGCTCGGTGCGCAAGCCCGTTCCCATAAAATACCGCAGTGGCAAGACCGCAAAAAGGAAACCCGAGATATCGTCCCCTGTCCCTGTGGAAAAGGAGCAGCAGAAGACAAACTCGACTGAATTTTCTAACAAACCCGCTTCTACGCCGACCAGAGGCGGCATGGTAACAAGGACTCCGCCAGCTGCGAAGTCTCCAGGGGGCTCCAAGAGCAATGCTGGCGTGTTCCTCATCCTGGACGAGAAGGCACCCCCATCTTGTGACAAACCAGTAGTCGCAAGGTCAGGACCTCGAACCGTGTTGTGCTATCTGTGTGGGCGAGAGTTTGGTACTGCGTCATACCCGCATCATGAGCCTCATTGTCTTCAGGTGAGTCCCTGTTTCATTTATTTCAATTAGTTTTAATCCTGTTCACAACTACCTCATCTCCTAAAACTCTTTGTACTAGAAATTAAGTAAACAGGCATCATAGAATCCTGTATGTTGTCCACCTAATAAAAAAAAGGCATGACGTGAAATTTGTGCCCTCCAAAACACGTGGCAAGTCTCTGGTGTTTCTGCAAAAATTCATAATAGATGTGTGAGTGTGTGTGTGTGTGTATGTGTGTGTGTGCGCGTGCGCGCGCGCGCGGAGAAAACAGAAACATAGTTCAACAGCAGGGCAGTTATTTGACAATATTTTTTTTCGATAACAATGTATTGCAGTAGGAAACTAAAAAAAAAAAACGCTGGTAAAATTCACTATTAGGAGGTACCTGAATAGGTACCTGAAACCTTTTATTTCCGAAAAAATATGTAAAGTAACTTTTAGTGAGTGACATAAAAACATGTTTAAGTTAAGGATGAATTAGAGCTAAAAGCTGGAAAATTTAATATATACACCCAGAGGGGCTATTTCGGGGGGGGGGGGGGGGGGGGCAGGGAATAATTAGGATACTCGTTATTGCTCTGCTAAGCGAAACATTACAGCTGTGCTTTTAGTACAAATATTTCACATTTAAGAAATGAAAAACCTTTTTAGGCAAAATGTTACTACATGAAAATTCTGGGAGCTGTTTCAGGCAATTTTGCCTCCCAGAAGAAACTGAATTGACACTTCTGTGTACACCTGATTTTTAAGACTTATTCTGCTCTCTGTCAATACTTTTAACATGGGACAACTGAAATTCTGAATTTCAATGTCTATACGCACTAGTTTTATGAATATATACAATAATATGTTGTTAGCCAATGCTAGATTTCTGACAATGAAGTCATTAATCCTCTTGCTCTCCAATACTTTTCACTGATGATATTGAAGAGAGCAATAGCAGTAATAGTAACCGCTTTTTAGAGAGCACCATATTTTTATGTTTTGGCGGTCACATCGCTCTCTCACAACCCCCAGAATGTCTGGAGGACCACACCTGTCGTTGGTTTACGGGTCTCACCGACCTGACCGGGAGAATTATCAAAATAAATTCATCGACCATACCCTCTGATCACCAATCAGAGGACGTATTACATGCCGTGACAGGTCAGCATGTTAGGGGTTAAGATTTTATAGAGAAATGGAGATGTTGCAAAAATAAAGACTCCCCAGCCCTCGGGAACCCTAATAGCATCGGGGTCGGAAGAGAACAAGAGATGACCAAGGTAAGGTCAGATAGAAAAGTTACAGTGATGAGCAAAACACCAGTAAGATGTACAATAATATAAGATTTTATATTGCTCATTGTCAAATGTTCCACACACATACCTGCCTAAGATTATTGGAATTGCTCGTTATTTTCAGAAATATTCCAGTAGTGGTAGTAGTATAATTGAAACTTAGTTTAATTAGTACGATGTGTCACATTCATACGAGTTTTCCTATACACTATTATCATATTATTACGTATCTTCTACACATAATTCTTATAAAACCTTATTTTTCTGCGTATTCATTATAATGGGGATACACGTTCATGCACGTTTTGTTGAGGGTACACGGATAACAAGAAACAGAAGCGATAGTTAAATATTCAAAAGTGGGCGCCATATGTTGCCACTGAAATTACACACTCTTTCCATGATATCACGAGAAACCACTGAATAACGACAGCACTTTAAGAAATTATGTATTGAAAAACCAATAGTAACAGATATATCGGCAATGGCTGATGCTACAAAGAGTTATTTGAAATAACTTGTATGTCTTAAAGAAATCTATATTTTGTGTGCATTAAGCTTTTGTTTATCTTTCATGGTTTACCGATTATACAAAATTACACAAAAGTCCTTCCAAGCGAGGAGAACGCATACTGTTATCAGAAAATTCAAGATTTACATTTTATTTCTCATACGTATCTTTAATGTACGATATTTTAACCAAAATCGTTGGAGTCATTTTTGTGGGGTGGGGGAAATATGGAAAACTTCCCATGTAAAGGATACTTTGGCGTGGGGAATTAACTTGAAAATCTTCATGTCGATCTTCGAAGATTTTCAACGTAGATATCAAAATTGATACTTGTCCAACTTTTCGTTTTTGAATTACGCTGCTTTCTCTCTCTCTCTCTCTCTCTCTCTTCCCCCCCCCCCCCCCCCACACACACACACACCCTAGCCTTTTCTAAAACTGAATTTTTTATAAAGATAACTAAATAACCTGTTACATTCATACTGCTTCTTCTAGCAAGCATTCTCACACACAAAAAGTCTTATTTCTTATATGTATATTAATTGTTAATCCATGCAGATATGCCTTTATTACACATTTTTCTGGGATGCTGGAGACTTTAAACATTAGTTAAATCTTTAAAAAATGCGTTACTATGTGAAGGGTTTGAAATTTCACTATATGCATAACCACCAGGTATAAATGAATAGTGACATAGCGCTTTTAAAAACATCAAGTATTTGAAGATTCAAACCAAATACTAAAGACTATCTCGGAAATGGTTAATTCTATAAATAATTAACATAGACTGTGTGCTTTAAAGATATCTGCATTTTATGTGTAGTTTGTCTTTTCTCATTCACCAACAATACACACAAAATTTGTCCCGAATGCTATTCGCATAAAATTCAACTTATACGTTTTATTTGTCATGAAAATGTATTAAACATTTGGTATATAATAAAAAATGTTGATCGTTTTCGAGAAAATAAAAAAAAGTAAATTTTTTATGTAAGGGTAGTATAGGATGGGAAATTTTGTTTCGTATTGCAATCTTGGAAGATGTTGAACTTAAATGCCAAACTTAGTTTTAACGACACTTCGTCTCTAAGTTATACTGCTCAAGACACGCCCGCAAACGCGCATGCTCGGGACTTTTTACTTCCTCTACTACGTATAGTAAGTAGGGAAAGTATGTATTCTACCCAAAATTTCGATGACGCGATTTCATCGGAAATGTGTGTTTTGAGGACCTCTGAATTTAAAAAAAAAAAAAAGCATTTTTAGAAAAAAGTCTGTACGTGTGTGTCTGTGAACAGCATAACTCAAAAACGAAAAGTCGGTTAAAAAACAAAGTTGGTATTTAAGTTAATACCTTTCAAGGATGTGACAAAGATTTTGAAGAAAATTTTTCCACCCTAAACTACTCTTTATATGGAATATTTTTCGAAATTTTGATTTTCTCTAAAATGACAAACGATTTTGAATAAAATGTCATACGTTGGAGATATTTCTTGGTAAATGAAATGTATATTTTGAATTTTCTGGCCATAACTCATGTAGCCCAGTTTGCTCTGGATGACTTTTGCATAACTAGTAAACTATAAGAGATAGACCAAGTATTACTATATAAAAAATGTAGATCTCGTTAAAACACAAGTTATGTCCAAATGCATTTTTGTGTAGTGAATTATTTCGGAGATATTCCTTGTTATTTGCGTGAGTTTTGCAATACTTAAGCTGTTCTCAAATTGACTTTTTTATCTCTTGGCCGTGCAAAGAACGGAACTTCAAAGATTTAAAAATTTGGCTATCGCTCAAAGCCTACTCTATTCCCATACTCCCCTTGCACCTACAAGAAAATTAGCAATAAGATAATTTATGCAAATGTTTATCTCGACTAACATGAAGAAGATAGAGGAATAAGAATTTGTAAGAATAGTTAGTACAAGAGTAGATAAAATCATATGAGTGCAACACCTCAGATTATTTTTAAAATGTTTTTCGTGAGTTCAGAGTGTCCATCTTCTATTTCTGTGAATTGTAGATATTTAATTCTTGAATGGATCACCTACAATAATTCTTTCCCTTCCTGTTATAGGTGGGTACAATTCTTGGGCGTCTTTCACGAAATTTATCACTAAGGAAAAACCGATTTCTTTTGAATTTCCTGTACCAATTATAAACTGTTACTTCAGATGAGGCTCCTTCGCCAAATGCATTTCTAAGCTGATATTCACGGTTTTTGGACATTAATGACGATTTAAAATTGTAAAAGGTCATAGCTCGGAAATGTTCTCTTGTTAAATTCATTTTTATGGAAACAAAATCTTTAAATGATGATAATTAACTATTGGAGCAAATCCAATAAACTACACGGAAATCGATTCGAAAAACTTAACAAAGTAGCCGTCAGACATAAAAATGCATTTCTTTTTAGAAACATTACATTATAAAATGTTTAGCTCTTTCCATGGCGTCGCTAGAAACAGCTGAACCATGAAAATGCTTTAAAAATGAAAAATATTGGAAAATTCAAAGCAATTATAGCGGATAACTTAGATATGGCTGATTCTCAAAATGAATAATTAATACTAACAGTTTGAAAAAAGGTGTGTGTTTTTAAAGAAACCTACTTTTCTGTGTAGTAAGCTTTTATGGATTATCAATTATTATACAATGTTATACAAAATTCCAATAAAGAGAATCTCACAAGCTATTCACAAGAAATTCAAGATATACATTTTATTCATTCTATAAATATCTCAAATATGTGATCTTTTAATCAAAATCTTTAGAACCATTCTTTAGAAGATGAAAATAAAGAAATATATTCATATAAAGAGCAAACTTTGTATTCCATTTACGGAAAATGCTGCACCAAGTTGTTTATCAGGCATTTCGTTTTGAGTCATGCTGTTCACACACACACGCGCGCGCGCGCGCACGCGCAGACACACCTTATTTGGCACAAGCTATACATTTGTATAAGTACAGTAAACCGTTTTGTAGCTCTAATGATTTCTGAGCGATATAAAAATTATTCAAAATTTCAGTTCGAATAAAGAGTCCTTCACAGGCTATTTATACAAAATTGAAAACGTGCACTTTACTTTTCACTCACATCTGAGACATGTGATGTTTTATTTAAAATCATTAGGGGTATTTTTGAGAAAATTAAAATTAATTAGAAGTGCTATATGCAAAGGCTAGTTACGGCCGCGCCGTAGCCGAGTGGTTAGACCATTCGCTTCTCACCAAAGAGGCCCGGGTTCGATCCGAGGCAACCGTATGTGGGATTCGTGATGGACGAAGCGGCTCTGGGGCGGGTTTCCTCCTGGTTCTCCGGTTTCCCCCACCATCTCATTCCACCGGTGCTCCATCTTCATTCTATGTATCATCAGTAGCACCGCCTGCGGTGCCGTAATAGTAAAAGAGGGCGTTTAACACTACAAAAAAAAAAAAAAAGAAAAGAAAGAAAGAAAGGCTAGTTTACGATGGGGACATTTGAAAATCTTCATATTGCATTCTTCAAAGACGCCTGACTTAAATGTGAAGTTGCTTATTCATCCGATCTTTCGTTTTTGAGTTACGCTATTCATAAATGCGTACATGGTTGTTTTTCTAAAAGTACTATTGGTTTTTTCTTTGGGGGGAAGATTCAGCATCAAGGGAAAGTATCTCGATTCAATAAGCTTTTGGATTTATTATGCCAATTGACAAATACGCCTTGTGTATTAATATATTCATAGAATATTCTTTTTCTGACCACTTCACATTAATTCGATAAGTTCCTTGGAGCTGATAACATGCAAGATGTTTGTATTATTACAAGTCAATTTGTAGCATAACGGAGCTCGTAAGAAAAATTAAAATACAAGAATGTCACAATTTTAAATATAACTAATTAAAGTACATTTCATCCTGGAAAAACAACATAGCATATGCAGACGGATATTTAGGAAATTGTTAAGTACTCGAATAAATCGCACATTTTAAATAGTTTTACATTTTTGCCGTCGTAACCTTTCGTCTATGTTCTATGAATACGTAGCAGTTTAATAAAATTCCGTAACACTGAGAACTACATAGGTGGTATATAAAAAATGTAACGTAAATATACTGTGACAAATTCCACTTCTGACACCAGTGTGACAAATGCACTTTCCAGTTACTTTTTACTGCCACTTCATTTCTCATCTTAAACTTAATGACAAAAAACGCGGTTCTGTTTTTATCGTTAACACAAATTACAATTTGTCGTGACTTTGCAACTCACAGCTGTCTGTTCAATCGCAACCTTGACGCACACTCCACTATCTCTCTCTACTCTCTTTGTCTCACAAATAGCTGGTTTCGACGATACAATAACTCAACACACTAAAACTGCTTCACTTGAAGACTTTCTTGCTCACTTGAACACTGCGTGGGCTCTATCGCTTTTATATGCCAGGCGAATTCTCTGGAAAATACACCTTTTCTCGAAACTTCTTGTAAGAGTCTGGCACGTAAACAGCTTCGAAAATTGTATGGAATCGCTTTGTTCTGCCGCGCTCATTGTCTTGTTTACTCGCCGCGCGGTGGTGTGAGGTAGTTGATCTCGGGTCTCTTTTTGAACGACGGCTGTTGGTCGGCGTAACAATACATATTTTTATTTTGTCGTGTTCCTCTCTGATATATATGGTGATGTAATCAAATATAAAACATAAAAACTTTTAACATGTAGTGGGTAGATACCTTATTGGTGTCTTTGCTTTCTTAAAATACACATGACTTTTATTATGATGTTCGGTATTTATCCGAATTTTCATTTTAAATCATACAGTTCACAGACACATGGCATTTTTTGTTAATTCTTTCTTTTGATGTCGAAGGAAATTCACTAGTTTATAAAACATGTGTTTGTAGAGATATTTTGTTTATACTGCAATTATTTTTCTCCAACTTAGATAAGCGGTAATAAAAGGAGCGATGAAAAATCATAAATAACTTCCAATTTTTTTTTTCTTAAAGAAAAAAAGATATGGCATAGATTAAAGCGACGTGACGTAACACATGAAGAAAGCAATTCAAGCAACCTACGCCATATGATATATAGGTTGCATCTGACATTTGATGTATGAGCAAGCCCAGATCGTTAAACTGCACATGTTCACTCAGGGGCGTTACTTCCACTGTAATTCATAGTTTAGAACCCTACCGGCTGCCAAGTCATCGTTAAATTCTCACAGTGTTTATGTTTATTAACCACTCTCTGGTCGGTCATTTAAGTTTTTCATTGAGTTGTCATTGCTTCAGATTTGGCATGCATTTTAAATAGGGAAATAGAAAAAAGATGTGGAACGGATCTCTCTCTCTCTCTCTCTCTCTCTCTCTCTCTCTCTCTCTCTCTCTCTGTCGGTCTTGGTGGTTCAGTTGGTTAGACGCTGGCCTACTGATTTCAAGGTGGTGGGTTCAAATCCAGCCCAGACTGATGGTTTTTAAGTGTACTTAAAAACGACAGCTCCATGTCAGTAGATTTACTGGCATGTAAAATAACTCCTGCGGGAATAAATTCCGGCACACCGGCGACTCTGGCGTGATCCTGGCAATTGACAGCGTCATTAAACAACAAAATAATATAATACTCTCCAATAGATTACTTTTCGTGGGTAAATTTTAGTATCTTTGGAGGCCTGCCTAGATGGATTAAAAATGTGGATCAGGAAAGAATGTGGGGATCCGATACCACCAGCAGTGACTGAAAATTATAAACAAGAATTCAGGCTTCGACTAAGCCATTGCCAGATTGTAAATGGAGACCAACATATTAAATACGATTTGAATTTCGTTTGTTACAGTAGTTGTGTAAATTGGAATCAAACAAGTCAACAATTAAACTATTTCCTTAGCAATCAAACCTTTTGTGTGTAACATGCAAAAATGAAAAACAAAAGAATTGATGTGTCACATGAACTGTATTAATACAAACTGTTTTTCTAGAAATGCTTTTGTTATGTATTTTCCTGTAACTAAAATGGGAATTGCGGAAAATAGCAGGCTTAAGCTACACTCATATATTTAAGAGCTGGTCGCTATGTGATGACTTTTTGATATTCCAGTCTCTTTGCTTGTCCAGCACATAAAAAATACTAACGACTTCCAGTTTGAAAGAAAGCACAAGTATTTAAAAATCCCCGGAATAGCTTGTTTAATACAAACTGGGAGCTGTAAGATTTTGTCCATCTCTTACGGTTTATGAGTTATGCCAAAGTTATCCGAATAAAGAGGGCTTCATACGATATTCCCAAAACATTCAAGGTATATATGCCATTTGTCATGAAAATGTCTTAAATATACAGTATTTCAAACTAAATCGTTAGAAATTCAACATTTCCGAAAGTTTTCATGTAAAGGGTAGTTTGGGGCGAAGGAGTTTGAAAATCTTAATGTCGCTTTCTTGGGAGATGCTGAACATAAGTACCAAGTTTAGTATTTAATCGATTTTTCGTTTTTGAGTTATACTGTTCACTCACGGGCAGGCGCACGGTTCTTTTTCTTACAATGCATTTTTTGGATTCAGGTGTCTCAAAACGTGTATTTACGGTGAAATTTTGGTATCGAATGTTTGGGTAGAATACAATACCTTATGTACTATTATGTACGTAATAGAAGGTGGTAATAATAATAATAATAATAATAATAATAATAATAATAATAATAATAATAATAATAATAATAATAATAATAATAATAATAATAATAATAATAATAATAATAATAATAATAATAATAATAATAATAATAATAATAATAATAATAATAACAACAACAACAACAACAATAATAATAATAATAATAATAATAATAACTAGAACAATAATAATTAGTAATAATAGTAATAATAACAATAAGAACAATACATTTAAGCTATGTTTAGATGACGTTACATCTGTACAATAAAAGCTGACATTTTTGTTTCTTTTGCAAAAGTTTCCTTTAGAAATTTTGAACATTCTTTTCATATTGAGTGTCTGAGCATTCTTTAAAACTTATTTAATTTTAGTTTTATGTGCATAATTGCTTACTTGTTAAAGACTCTGTATAGATTCCTTTAATTCAATATACACTGAAGTTTTTCGTTAAACCTCATCACACTGTGTCTATGAACTGTATCAAGATCTTTTAAAATTAGATCTGACTTTATTTATGTGAAACCATTGTTGCATAAATAATACTTCAATTATTACATCATATCCGTAACAGGTTTGGTGTCTGATGTCTCATTTTTAATGTTTTCGTTTATATGTAACAATGCACTCGTAAATATGAATAAAATTGCATTCAGCAGAAGAGTTGTCCCATTGCCAGCGCTTCGTTCGATATGACACAATGTTGGAGGACGTTCATTTAAAAAAAACAAAAAAAAAAAAAAAAATGGCAGCGCTGTTATTAGCTTCGCTTTGCTTTGTAAATCTGTAAATCTGCACGGCTTCAGGGAATACCCTATTATGGGATATATCTCACCCAACTATCAAGACTTTGATGCATTTGGATCTCTTGCATTTCAACGTGGTATTCAAACAACCAAACACATTTGCTCTGCACATGCTCTTTAAAACCGTAGAGAATGTAGGAACATATACAGGTGCGGGACATACAGGAGAAGGGGACACTTCGAACACCTGACCTTTGTAGGAGATCTACTTGGTTACCGTCCCTCAGGAGCAACAGCATTCAGAAGCAGGTCGTTCAGGTTCACCTGGGCGGAATTTTAAGGTTGACGCACACTGACCCGTCACGACCGGAACGGAAACTTGAAGCCGTCCCTCTTCCGCGGAAACTTAAGAGCTCACTACTCGGAATATTCCGACCAGAACATTTACTTGGCCATAAATATGAATGCACACAACAAAAGCTACACCTCCTAGGACGGGGACATAAGTGTAATAGTAGACCGTTTTATTGAAAAAGAGAGAGACGAAAGGACGAAAAAAACAGCGAATTCACTGCATAAATTGGAAAAGAGATCAGTATGGTAAATTTATTAGTAATCACCTTTTTACAGATTTGCAAGAAGACCATAGGAAAAATTTTCACGGCGCAACTGGTTGTGACTGTAGCCTCGACAACATCATACAATGCTTTGTAATGTTACACAGTATTAATAATTCGCCATTCATTGCCGTAGGTGCCTGGCTTCTGTTTATGTGCGTATGAAAAGCAGTAGCATCTGAGGAAGCCGAATCCATGCGTAATATAACGAGAGTTTACGAAGACTATCCGCCATTTGCGGAAGCTTCCGAGAAAGTCGTGAGGCAGGCACCAGTCTCGGAAGGAGCGGAAGCCTGCTGCTTCCTATCGGGCCAGTGTGCATTTGACCATTAAATATTTACTTATTTATTTATTTATTTATTTATTTATTTATTTATTTATTTATTTATTTATTTATTTATTTATTTATTTATTTATTTATTTATTTATTTATTTATTTATTTATTTATTTATTTATTTATTTATTTATTTATTTATTTATTTATTTATTTATTTATTTATTTATTTATTTATTTATTTATTTATTTATTTATTTATTTATTTATTTATTTATTTATTTATTTATTTATTTATTTATTTATTTATTTATTTATTTATTTATTTATTTATTTATTTATTTATTTATTTATTTATTTATTTATTTATTTATTTATTTATTTGTTTGTTTGTTTGTTTATTTATTTATCATCTATTTATTATCTATTTATTATTTATTTATTCGCCTTTAAGATTTTTTTTTTCAATTTCATGTTTTTGTCACGAATCTCGCGGAAATTTTCTGCTTCATTCCACTCCGGTCGTGTAGGGCCTGTGTGCACCAACCTTTAGTCGCCACAGTACCTAGCTGCTTAATCCGGTTTTCACAATATTGCGGCTTTGCAGTATAGGAAGAAGGGAATTTTGGCAAGCTGTTCGTTTCGTATAAGGCCCATGTATAGCTTTCTGGGCTGCTATCGGCCTGAGCGCGGTGGGCCACTTGTTTGGTTACTCGTGCAGGTGGTGACCACCACAATGCTGCTTAATTTGGTCAGTCATTTACGTGGCTAATAGAGCCAAGCAGGCCGTCTGGCAGGAAGCAGGATAGAAATGAGCTACGAGATTTAGTTGTGACGAACAAATGGATGGCGCACTGCTCAATGCTGCTTAAGGTGGGGGGTGTAGAATGGTTAGGAGTGAGCGCCCTTCAGACCGGAGGCTCCTATGTATCCAGCACACGGTAACCGTTTCTCCTTCTTGGTGCCCTGTGGTTGAAGTGACCCAGAGTATGCAGCAGCTGGTTGGTATGTGTGGCAAATTTTGGTGAACATGGTGCGGGTTCTCTTCCGTATGCCATATCCACGATGTAAGGGAGACCGGATTGGATATGGAGGATATGAGATGGGAATTTACGCCCGGGATGATGCAACATCCTTAACGCCCTGTTCTGCACGGTCTGGATCCTGCGGATGGTGATCGCTGCCGCGATCCCCAGACTTCGCAGCTATTTAAGATCAGGGCGGGATAATTGTCCGATACAGGCGTAGTGCCGAGAGCAGAAGGGTCACAGAGACGCGCAGAAATCCCTAACATTTCCTGGCTCGAAAGCCTGGCCCACCTATTACAGGTGGGCATGAACTATTCACACAACCTATGCAGCACTCTGGTGTCTTTGTAAGGAATGTGCTGTTTCTGTAGAGCAAGTAGTTGTAATCCGACACTGGCTGACATTGCGAGACCTGAAACCACATCTTCAACGTGAAAACGAATTGGAACGGGGTAGAGGAACTTGTGGCCAAGGAAAACCACCCCGTTATTTTTCTAGTGATCAGAGAAAACGACGAAACAACCCAAGGTGGGGGCAATCAACGGGAAATGAACCGAGACCTCTCTAATGAAAGCCTCGTATGGTATAGGACAACATGGTAACACACTTTGATTGGAATTGTATCTTCTATTACAGGTGAAAAGTATGTATGTATTTACAATGCACCCTCTACATAGAACACTAAAATTGAATGAAAACGTCACACCTTAGCTGAGTAAGACATTACCAAATATTATGCATTGAGAATCCATACTAACATGACTGTTATTGCAATGATTCAAATGCTTCACCATTGATCAAAACCTTGCCATTGTGCCTTACAAGCTTGAACAGATTGGAGCTTCTTATTTGAAGTCCTAATTAGAGACGAGGAATAATTCTTTTTAATTGTTCTAATTATACCCCGCCTTTAACCTCAATAGTCATATCGGAGGTCTTTATTCTTTTGAACATGTCTGTATGACATAATATAAACTCATATGCAATATGTTTTGTGCATTAGATCTCAAACGCACGGGCGCCCGCACACACACACACACACACACACACACACACACACACACACACACACACACACACACATACACACAGACTTACAAATACACACATAAACACACACGCACCCATACTGCCTTTCATACTTCCACACTTTGGGTAGGATAGGGAATAATTTTGGCTAGAAAAAAAGGTTACCACTCACCAGCCGGGAACCGAATACAACAGGCAAGTGCTTTACCGACTGAGCTGCGGGACGATACATAGAATAATCTATAGCATGAACAGCGCCCGGTATTTTGAACAAGTGCAGTAATTTTGTAATATTACCTCGCTCCCTATTTGCTAAATTTCTCACAATACTCTATATTATTTATCGCCACACTCATTAGGCTAACTTGGATTTAGTCCCGTGGAGGCTATACGCAGAATTCGGATAGTTGACAGGTAATTTTACTCTAATAAAGCTAATTCTTTAGCAGTTGTCGCTTGCATTTTCAGTTGATGGATAAGTATTAACTCTTATCAAAATTTGTTTTCCTAATGGGCTGATCTCTTCCCTCTTAGGATCCTAATGACGTAGTTGTTGAGGGACCCTAAACCTTACACACTCACTCGCTTATTCACTCATGCACGCACGCACTCACTCTTCTCTATTACCAGAGTAAGGACTGTAGAGACAGCATACTGACAATAATAGGTATGGTTAGACATGAAAAGATTATCAACGTTGAGTTAGAGATTATAATCAACATGGCGACACGCAAGAAAACGTATGTAATAAGCAGGAATATGAAAAGTAAGAACAGAGAGAGAGAAAATTTCTATGCAAAAAGCTTAAGGTCCTTTTCTCACAGTCTAACATGCAGGTTTAGCTAAAATTCCTCCACCTTTCAGAATGCCAGTTTTATTTGAATATTACGTATGAAAACATACTTAAAGTTTATTTTTTAAATATACCTAGTCTTTATCAACGATATAATGTTTTATATCAATAGGATCAAATGTTAGCTTCTTCTTGCGCTTAATTAATCTCGCAGTTAACATCACATTAACTTTTCGGGTCACACAGCGACATATCTAAATATTTGTTCCTCCATGCTCTTGGAATTAGTTCGGTCATATCAAAGAGATGGCCTTAGAATTGCCTTCTTTGCTATCTTTTATTTCTATTAATGATAACCAGGCTAAGGAATTCTTAAGTAGCTGGATTCAAGTTATCTGCACTCAAACCGTTATCATTACAAAATACATTAACAACAGCAGCTAAAGTTCACAGACAGTTCGGTCTGAGGGCTGTTATCAAACGCCAAAAGAGGGTACGAGGTGCCTGCCTATATTCTATTAATATTTCAACATTTCTTTCCGTCCTGGCTTTAGCGCTTAGAAAGTCCTATACTTGAAAACCAATCGCAAAATTTCCTTTTGTAGTCAGTTTTGTTGCTGTATTACTGCTACGTACGTGGCTTTTAGGGTTGCAGAAAGTGTATACCGTATTTTATTATACCTTCTATATGGTTGGGTAACCTCTTGTTATACTTCTTTGCTGCCTAATGCGAGCTTTAAAGAAAACTAGGATGACAAGGTGGGATATGCTTTTGTACTCATATTGCAATTTTGAAGTAAGACAGAGCTCAAAAGATATTTGTGATGCCAGATGTTGATACACCTCATATTTTTAAAAAGCCATTGACCAATACTTGAAAGAGTTAAAAAAAATCTGATGTATTACACTCACGTGACTTTCTTACTCTTGTACTAACCATTCTTACAAACTCTTACTCCTATATCTTCTTCTTGTTGAGATAAACATTTGTAAACATTTTTTATTTCCTTGTAGGCACAAAGGGAATATTACAGTAGGCTGTGAGCGACAGTCAAACCTTTTAAAGCTTTGAGATCCCGTTCTCTTTGCACGCTTAACATATACAAAAAATATTATGTGTTGCACTGACATGACTTTCTCTACTCTTGTACTAACCATTCTTACAAACTTTTATTCCTATATCTTCTTCGTGTTAGTTAAAATAAACATTTGTACAAACTATCTTATTGCTTATTTTCTTATAGGTGCAATTAGAATACACTAGGCTTTGTGCGATACTCTTTCCACACTTAACATATAAAAAATGAACAACGATGTTCCATTTCACTGAAGTTTTGTTTTCCAAAACTGACACAAATAAGGAATACCTCCGAAATGGTTCACTCAACAAAACATGTATTTAGACATAAATTGTGTGTTTTAGAAAGATCTAAATTTTTTGTTGAATAAGATTTTGTCTATCTCTTGTGCTTTACGAGTTATTCAAAGGCCATCCAGTGTAAACAGGACTACATAGGCTATAGCCAGAAAATTCAAAATGTACATTTCATTTGTCATACAAATATCTTAAACATATGACATTTTAATCAAAATCGTTAGAGCCATTTTCAAGAAAATCAAAATTTTCGAAAAATTTTCCATGTAAAGGGTAGTTTAGGGTGGGGCTGTTTTCTTCAAAATCTTCCTGTCACGTCCTTGAAAGATGTTAAACTGAAATACCAACTTTGGTTTTTAACCGACTTTTCGTTTTTGAATTATGCTGTCCACAGACTGACACGCACAAGGACCTTTTCCCAATTTTTTTTTTAATTCAGGAGGTCTCAAAATAGGAGGTCTCTCATATATTTCCGGTGAAATCTCGACATCGAATTTTTGGGTGGAATACAATACTTCTACTTACCAGTAGAGAAAGTAAAAAAGGCTTTCCATTTAAAATAAGAGTTCAGTTCACTTTCAATAAACCTACGGGTTTTTAATTAATTCCTGGTAGTTAACCTCCATATATTATGTTTAAAGCCAATGCATTTCCAAACATGATTTTAGATTAGAGGAGCCGCCATTTTGAATAATTAAATGAGGCATTAAATTTAATTGTGAGAAGTTGAAACCAGACTTATTGCGCCTTTAGGGAAAGAAGAGTTTTGGTGACTAAGAAAGCATGGCTTATGAATATTAACAAAAATTATTAAAGATACACTAAGGCTCATGGCTTTATAGCTATACTACAAGTTGAGTTGTAATTTAAACACTCTGAAATATGTACCACAAATGCCTGAATATGGACCAATCATAACGTCATGCTACTAGTTATACCATTTTAACGTTATCATCATTTTCATTTATCACCTTTTTATTTTATTGTTCTCCTTTTGTTTGCGTTTGCTAGTGTTGTCAGCTGTGTTACCAAATAAATCGTTTTAATTTCGATTTCGATTCTAATCTGATCGTGAATTAGGGTAAATTGAAATGCCAAACTGGACATTCAAACCTGTAGGTCTACTTTTTTGTAACAATACATATTTTATAAGTGGTTAATTTAAAGTTTAAAATTTTATTTGTGAAAAATTCTAAATAATATCAAATGAGTTCTAAATTCTCTCAAGATGAATTCTAGAGCTCTCATATTATTTCAGTGAAACATTACATAATTTACAGAACTAATTGCAATCTATTAATAGAAGCAATAGAAAAATATATTTAAGACGTATAAAACCGAGTGGTTACACCATTCGCTTCTCACCGAAGTGGCCCGGGTTCGAACCCAGGCAACAGCATGTGAGATTTGTGGTGGACGAGGTTGTGGCGCTGGGGTTTCCTCCGGGTTCTCCGGTTTCCCCCATCATCTCATTCCACCGGTGCTCCATCTTCATTTCATGTATCATCAGTGTCACCGCCTGCCGTGCCGTATGTAGTAAAAGCGGGCGTTAAACACTACAAAAAAAGGTTTATGGAGGAAACAAAACTATACAAGCTCTAAATAGTTGCAATTCTAATAACCCATCACGAGGTGAAAGTTCCCAGTGTAACAAAGTTCAAGAAAATCACATTAATGCTAAAAAATTAGTTTAATTTGTCCATTAAGCCTGCATTAAACCATATGTTCTGGATATTCTTAAATAGGGCATGTTAAGGGCAAATGGAGACCTTTGAAGTGACAACATTAATAATTATGGGGCGGGTGGGCTCACTTTTTCTGGTTATTCCAGTATTTGTAAATGACGGTGTTTATAGAGGACTATCGCGTGAGGAACTTATCGACCTGTGTCACCTGGTACGGCCTACCACTGCCATTCGTGTACTTTACGGATCGTTACAACTATGCTACATGTGGGTTGCCCAAATCAAAATCGAGTTTGTTTTCCTTCGCTAGAATCCAATGGAGTATAGGCACTATTCGTTTCAGGGATCGCATGGGGGAGCTTCTAAGTGTTGCAGCTATGAATATTCCTTTTAAGTCTACGCCAGTCATTGTGCGAAAAAGAATCTAATGTATGTACTCATATGACTTCCTCTACTCACTCTTCTACAAACTAAAACTTATACTTCTTAAAAATACGAAACTTGCAATTACTTTCGGTTAAACCGAGAGTAGCAAAAGTCGTTAAAATAAACAAATTTAGGTATTTACTACTGTAATAATAGTGATGCTTTAAGTCGTATCTACAGGCAACAACAGCTATATTTTATATTCTAACAAAACACAAAACACGCCATCAAAACATAAAATACGCTTTACTCATACTCTATCAAAACATAAAATACAGGTTCAATAAAATATAAAATACACTTTACTGATACAGACTCAATAAAATGTAAAATACACTTTATTGATACAGACTCCACAAAACGCAAAAACAGTTTATTAATGATTATCTTGTCTTATTTTGCTTGATCATCATATGCATTAAAACAAACTTTCCCCTTTCTCTGGTAAAAAATATGCCAGCAAAGAATGTTCATTTATGTCTGCTTCATTACCCAAACACTAGTCCCTAAATTTCGTATAGCTAGAGAAATAAAGTTTCCTTGATTTTTCTGTAAGTATATTAATAGTTGTATCTTAGATCACTTTTAAAATTTTTCCTGATGGATCGCGAAAATTATATTCTTCAGTCATTTTTACTTTAAATTCACATAGCATCCAAAATTGCGAATATAGCCGTGTTAGTTAGCCACCGTTCCAAAGCTCAAATTACTCTAAACATGTTTCAGCAATAAATAAATTTCATTAGATATACTATATGTGCAACATATACTAACATACTCTTAACTAGATAAAACATTGTAGACAACACATTACAATATTGGGATTAGAAACTCACGGCTCTTAGAACATTCCCTTCGGTCATGTTCCAATTCGAGCTTCTCTTTACTAAACCTCTACTTTTGTGTGTTTTTTTTTTTTTTTTTTTTTTTTTTTTTTTTTTTTTTCTGCGGCGCTTCGTTTAAGCGCTAGACGAGTTAATGCCATTACTGCCTCCCACCCAGTTTAAGTATTTGCGGCAAAATTAATAATGCAAATTAGTATTGCATTTATCTTAGTAAGGCACACAAGCTTAATCCAAGAAAGAAACACAGAACACATAAACAAAATACAAACATCTCATTGTTTACAGTTAATCACAGCTTTACTATTGAAAATTAGACCGACAAACTTTTAAACCAGAGAAGTGGCTGGTGTGTTTGCGAGAGTACGGCAGAATAGGGCACACCGATGCACTCTTTGTTTTAATCGCAATGGGCGCGCGTTCCAATATTTGCTTTGAATAGCAAAGCTGTGATTAAACAATGAGATGTTTGTGTTTTGTTTGTGTGTTCTGTGTTTGTTTCTTGGATTAAGATTGTGTGCCTTACGAAGATAAATGCAATACTAATTTGCATTGTTGATTTTGCCGTAAATGCTTAAACTGAGTGGGAGACAGTGATGACATTAACTCGTCTAGCGCTTAAACGACGCATCGCAGCAAAAAACTTTCCTCAACAAAAAGTGTTTAAAATAATGTTATCTATCAGCTCCCAAAGTTTGTCGGCTAATTTTGAGACACTGTATTATATTCCATGAATATACCGAAATGGCAGTCAAATAAACGTGACCTCATGGATTAAAACAAAGGAATGCCAAATCACAGAAAAAAGAAACATTTTACCCCGTTAAGTTGGTGGACGAAGTAGCGTCAGGGCGGGTTTTCTCCGGATTCCCCCATCTCTCATTCCACCAGTTGCTCCATTATCACCTTTCCAATCATCGATTTTGCCTGCATTTCATATCATCCTCTTCCTCATTATCATACCTGGTGCTTGGCTGACCACCCGCGTCCAGGTGCTCACTCTTTCCGGTCCATACCTGTGCTCCCCGACAGACGTCTAACCCTAGCCATCGGCTTGTAAGTCCTAGGGGGTGTAATCAGGTAAAGAAAAGAAAAGAATTCTACACTGCTCTTAAGTTTTATTTAACGTAATTAGGTTCTCAGAAATAGGTATCTAGTGTGGGTCTTTTTGAAAAGTTATTGACGACTACTATACAAATCTGTAAAAAATAATGGTGTTTCATTTCAAATAAGAAAGTAACAGTAATTTCCGGTTAAATCGAGAGTAGCAAAAATCGCTAATATAAGTTTTGAGTTCTCTGTACATGATTATCTCTGCACAACGTGTTAATCAGTCACATGCTTCGGAAGTTAATTATTTGGTGTGGAACTTTTAACTAACCCTGTGTAACAGTTTTATTTATTTAGCATCTTTATTTTGATAGAGGTCAATGTTACAGAAAAAGTGCTGAAGTATATTTTTTGTTACCTTTTTAAATTTTGAGAACAATTTATAACCTTGCGAAAGAAGTATTTTTATTAATTTTGGAGAGTGAATTCTATATAGTACTGAATGCACTATAAACATTAGAGAAACACGTTTTATCTGTATAGTTCTAATTCTCGTGAATGTCCGTCTGTTTGTCTGTGGACAATTAACCTCAACAGCGAAAAGCACGACAAATAACAATTTCCATACTTAATCAGACACACATTCTCCCTTCTCAACTGTTCTTCACTTGGGAGTATTGCTATTATGTTATTTTCTTAAACATATCGTTTAGTGTTTGGATACTAGTGTGATAAAATGCATATTATATTTTCTATAAGGAGATCAACCTATGAAATGTATCAGTTCATATTTCTTAAACAATTGTTTTGATTTTTTCAGCTATTTACAATAATTTCTGCAACAAACTCCAAGATATCTGATCAGTTCGTTTAGCTTTCTTGAAAACAAATAATGTGTTCTGATGTTTGTGAGTTCTACAGGAAAATATATTTTGTATGAATTTTGGAACCAAATTTCAAAATTTTCCGGAGTGTTCCCTAATACTAGGAAGACGAATATCAGGTAATTCTATGACCCCGGGCTCATTTTTAGTATAATTTCACCCATTTCATTCATTCATCGTCCGATATGACCTACCAGCTTAAAGAGCTTTAAACTTCATGCAAAAGGAACCCTTCTCAGTGAATTTTATATACATGAAACAGAAATAGGCGAAGTTTTATACATGAAAAATGTACCTAAATTACATTAATCGTGGTATTAGCCACTATTGAAGTATTCGTAGTTGACTGACTTTTTCATATTTTGATCACTATACTTTGAAATGTTCAGTGGTCGTTGTGTTTCCTGTCAGTTTATACAAATTGTTCGTAATATGTATCTGGGCTGTTGTGCATCGTATGATTGTTACACACCGGCTTTCTTGGACAGTCATTTTACCTTGTTCTAGCTACCTATACCTAAAAACTACAAAAGCTTTGGCCGATACATTGGTCTCTGCTACAGCTAATGCAGACTGTAGTCTAAGTCTTGTAACTAAGCACAGAAAATACTGGAAATGACAGAGTGCATTCAACCTTCCCATTCGTTTCATTGTTACATAAGTAAATATCTCTAATGGTCTGTTCGTGACGTGGGCCCGAGAAATTAACTTTCAAATTACACAGGTCTCCCAAGCGCTCACCAGAGGTAGATGTCTGCCTCGCCTGCTAAATCTACATGCCTGTGATCACAAAATTAAGTTTTAAGCCATTTCATGTTCAGCAGCCTAACTTTTAATGAGAAAAATGCCTTTAAATTCGGAAAAAGGTTTGGGTGGAGCAGTTTAACTCTAGTACACTAAATGAGCGACTGGTTTTCGCGACTTCGGTGGTGCTTTCTTGATGTATGAGTGGCCCACATTTCCTTTAAATAGGTCGGCAAAGAGCAATTTACTTCAATCAAGTGTTTCCTTTTAAAATAACCTCACTCTCTGCGTCACGATCTGCAGAACTACCTGCTTCAATCCCAACTGTAATTTAGGTTTCACGTCACAGTTATAGCATATATGGATAAAATTGTAATGCCCAGTCCAATAAACAATTTTGAATAGGAGTATAAACCTTCTTCGAATGCTTACATAGATTTCAATATCGATATGCAACGATTCGTTTATGCAATAACATTTCACAGTTGTGAACGTCTTAAAAATCAAGCCACTGCAGGTGCACTGCATTGGAAAAAGAATTGCAAATGAAGATGCAAGTCGAATTTACTTTTATTTTCTGTAAATCTTAGGTATCTAAACGATGAAAGGCTCATTATGTTTCTTGGACTCCCTAAAATCTTGTTAAGTTCATGTGACTTTCTCAGGCCACTATCGTTTACTTTTATCTCTCTTCCAGAAGTTTATCTTACAAAATATTATTTTCCAAACTACTTAATGCTAGTTGAGATGTTTGCAGCAATATCTTCCTTACACATTTCGTTGTAGGTGCAAGATGGATACAGGGGACTGAAGCTATAATCTGTCTCTTCGAAAAGACCAGGTGTCGGAATGATAGATAAGCATGGCGATCCATGCCGCTAATGTTTTATACAGCTGCTATGTTAGCAGTTTACGAGAGAAATAATCTGCTGGATTGTTCTTATGCAGCAGTGGTGCCATTAGTTCTCTCTAAACCATCATACAAAACGTGAACTTTAGAGCGTTCAGGATGTTGATCTGAAAATCTTATCCATGGTAGAATTGCTAAGTTAGAGGCTTAAGGCTTGTTATTGAAGTATACCATTTGTGAACAATGTCTGCATTCTCATCGAGAGACAGGAAAATTCTGAAAAACTTTCACGACAGCTTTCAATTAGATGATCAAGGAGAATTGTATCTCTGCCCAGGAAAGTTTCTGCTAACATCAACAACGCTAAGAAACATTCTCATACAACTTGCCATGCTGTGCCAGTTTACACTGTATTGTGAACAAATTTGGTGGATGCAATCCGCCTATTGATGGAGATTCCGTACCACCGTATAGCAATAAGTAGTTCCGATGTGAAATTCATCTCACACTTTCAACTGTTGTATCGATTGTAGTTGTGTGTGTACCACTTCTTCTGTCCTCAGAGTATTCTAGGAGCGAAAGTGGTGCAAAATCCTAACCCTAACTCAACCGCTATTTGTGTTGTGCTTGTATGGGGATCTTCGCTAAAGCCAGAACATTTTATTAATATCCATCAACAATCGGTCTAACCCTTACTGTATGGATCGGTCAGAGAATTTCTTACGTCTCTCGTCTCAGAACATTGCGCCCGAAGACGTGACGCGAAGGCAAAAGACGTCGCAGAAACTATTGTTGACATATTGTTCGTGCAGCAGAAAGGTTTTCTCCAGTCTCACCAACCATTTGTACCATTGCTTCTTCATTTGTAATATAGCTTTGTTGCCTTACTGCTGTATGGTAATAGAGAACTAGCGCTTTTATATCCGAAAGGAATATTCTGGAAATATATTCGTCTAGACTGGCAATTCAGTCCTTCTCGAAACGCCTAAATATAGTGACATATGTTGTACAGTGTCCTTTTCGTTTACTATAAATCCATGTATTTATGTATTAAGTGGCACATATACATTACAGATATACAACTCTACAGATGGGAGCGGGATTTCAGCTAGGAGCTTCTTTCTCCTTTATAAATCCGCTGTCCTAACCACTCATACACAAAGTACAGCTGCAGATAAGTAAGTTAACCGTTTCAGTACCGAGTGATTTTGCTACTTATGCCGTTTTTCCTCTAATTCGAAACCGATTTAGATTAGGCGGTCTGCCTACTGACTTGAATAGCCATGATCGTTAAGGCAACACGTAGTGCACTGGCCTTGCACTCAAAGCCTGAGGTCGTGAGTTCGAGTCTCAGCAACCGCAGTCAAATGTGCCTGTGGTAAAGGACGGGGAGGGCCCACGTAAAATAATCGGTGTGATGGCACGCGTGGATGATGACTGCGGTTGCATGGATTTTGCATCTTTTCTTATAAAAACACTACAATATAAATGGTAAAAAAATATTTTTTACAATTCTAAACCTCTCAAATACGTATGTTTAATTGATGAGAGACAGTATAACAAGAATATAGCAGAAACAACAGTTAAAACTAGTACAAATAGGAAAAAAATGACTATGTCCATGATCATGGACACCGGAACTGGAATGGCTAAAGCAGCTACTAGACAGGTAATCTTCATATACCTGGCTCATGACGTTCATGAACTGACATGGACATGAGGCGGTAGTAATCAACTGTTTTCTATATATGCAACTATTGGCTATGGGAATAGCTATTGGGGTGAATAAGAACATCAAGAAGGAAGGACATTTTAAAATAAAAAAAGATTAGAGAAAATAACCACATTGAAAAGGATATTATTCAAGCGACTGAAGACAAAACATTGAACTTCTTCGGGTACATACAAACGAAAAAGGAAAAAATAGAGATAAATATTGGAATGAACATCTAAAGCTAGAAGAAAAGCAAACCCATGGGAACAATGGATGATTGGTATCAGATGTAAGAGCAAAAGGGAATTAAAGAACATACCGGAGATAGAAAGCTCCGGGAAAGCTAAACTACCTTTGGTTGAAGGAAAATTTTGTTGTCTTCTATTATCCAGCTTCCTCAGTGGTCTTGGTTGCGGCTGGTGGACGCTGCGGCCAGGCGAATGAGGGTAACCTCTGCATAGGGGAGACCCCCTAGGTATTATATTATTATTTGCATTCCATACAATATTCAATATAGATTTAATCGTAAAAGCAGATTTTTTGGTTTCCTGAACACAAGTAAGCACTTTTAAAAACGATCCGGAAGCGCGCGCGCGCGCGTGTGTGTGTGCGTGCGTGCGTGCGTGCGTGTGTGTGTTTGTGTATATGTGTGTATTTTAACCCTAAACTGAAATGCAACGGAAAGAAGTGACACGAGAATTTTCAATAAAATCCCTCTATCCATCATATGCAACATTATTTATTTTTTATTTATTCAAAATGGCGTAGCTATTTTAATTAAAATACTACATGTTTAAGCTGTTTATGTAACGTATAAAAGCTGTTAAGCCCTCTTTATTAAAAATTAACTTTGTATTATTTTTCATTACTGGTAAATCATAAGAGACAGACAAAAACATATTATTAAAACGCACAAGTTATTTCAAATACATTTGTTTTGATCATTAAGCTAATCTACACTATTCGTTTTTATTGGTTTGAATTTTCCGAAGCTTGTACATGTTTTGAACTATTAAGACACCATTAATTTTTCTACTCGCAAAACCATTGTAGCATTTCAAAGCAATATTTATTTCATTTCCGGACTTCTAATTTTACTTAAGAGAAGTACATGCTTTCAGGCACCCCAAAGTAAGAATGGCACATAAACCATATTTGTGTACATATCTTCCTGAGAGCGTGAAGCAGAATGCATGGGCAGGCCTTGCGGTCACGAATATGTATCGAATCGGAGTTGGAATGCTTTCTGCAAGGCCAGTGTCCTCAAAGTACCTAGGCCAATAGGTCACGCACTGCGGTTTGAAGCTAAACGGATAATCTATATTGACAGGCGTTGTTCATTTCGGGACGCAGTTAGACCATACAAAAATACATCAAGTAGTAAACTGTGTGACTGTTTTGTGAAAAACACTGTTAAACGAAGAGAAGAACAACTAACACATCGAAGTGGATATACATTAAGATACAATTTATCAATCTGTGTCTATACACTTAACCCCTTGTATAGACCCACTCCTTAAAGATTTGACTGTCACTTCAGCCAATCCTATACAAAATGTGCAATGATAGTAAACGTTTAGCATTAACATGAAGTAGATATAAAAATAGGCTTTTGTAAGAGTAGTATCTATTTGCAGAAGCGCAATACATTTAGATGATAGTGAATAGAAAAGTCATGTGAATGTAAAATCGGGATGTTTTTACTGAAGTACTAATGTAAAATAAATATTTCTGGGAGAGTTACAGATTTGAAATATTGACATTCTTATGTTAACTTGGAATTTAAGTTTTTCACATTTCAAGGAATGCAACAGCTGGATTTTCAACACAAAACCCCCATCCCAGACTACCCTTTATATTGAAGAAATTTAGAATTTTTTATTTTCCCAAAAAATAGCTCTAACGATTTTGATTAAGATATTTGTATGGCAAATGAAACGTTTATCTTGAATTTCCTAGGAATGTCCTCAGACGTCTTCTTTAAAATCGTATTACACAAAAAATGTATATCTCGTTTAAACAATTTATGTAAAATACATATTTTTATAGAGAAAACCATTTCCGAGTTAGTCCTTGTTATTTGTTTGAATGTTCTAATTCACTTTTCTCGAATGGGAAGTCATTCCTTTATGTAAGTCCTGGACATGCAAAGAGAATGGAATTTCAAAAGCCCTCACATAGCGACCAGCTCTTAGAAGATTTGATAATTGCTTTGATAACTCAATTCTACCCATAAGGAAATATCTAATAAGAGCATTTCAAAAAGTCTATCTTTATTAACATGAAGTAGAAATATGGTCGTTTTTAAGAATATAGGTAGTGTACAAGAGTGAGAAAGTTGCATGGGTGCATAAGTCAGACTTTTTAAATTTGGATTTCCCTCCCTAATTTGTACAGTTTAAACTCTCTGGGGGTTGAATACTTGTCTGGGCGTAGGTTATCGTTCAATTATAGTAATGGTCACTTACCTTGGCTTGCATGTCATAATCTGTGTATTCAAGCTGTGACGCACGAGAAAATTTTCCGCTGATTTAAAATATATATAACAGTCTGTCAGGTTTAAACACGCGAACGTCAAACATTAACCTGGGAACCATTATTGGGTTATCTTCGTCATACGTTGCCAGTAAATCTTCCAATATTGTATAATCAGAGTTTCTTTGGAATGACAAAGATTCGTAGACTTTGAAATAGTTTTGAAACGAAGTTTACAATGTTTGATAGTTTTTCTTCAAAAACCTGTGGGAGAAGCTAATTTGTTTTAAAACAAACCAATTAAATCTATAATGTTTTATGAAGCCTTAAAACTGTCTTTTGTTTCAATCTCCCGCAGTCAAAAACGAGTGATAGAGGAATCATATCTATTGAATGTCAATTGTCGCTTTCTATATGCGATAATTCTTCTGTAATATAGCTAAATTGCTTGTAGTGCTTTTCAAATGTCAGAGAAATACACTGACCTTCAGATGTTCATTTGAAGACAGAGCACTTACATAACCACAAAGAGAATAATAAAATGTGAGAAATATTGAAGAGGCACGCTGGCGCATGTTAAGTAGCCGAAGTATTCCTCATGCAATTACGTAAGCACAGAGGCTGCCAATGACGGCTGAAACTCGTAAGTGTAAAATGTTGAGGCTACTTACTGTACGTTAACTACTTTCATTTTTGGTTCAATGATGAACGATATTCAACGTAAACTTCGTGGGCTTGATTTCGCACGCTATTTCCTGAACACACGTACGCTTTGTTCTTGGAACTTCAGATGTGAGTGGCATAAAATGAGTAGAAAAGGTTTTAAAAATTAATACAAGAAATTCGTAATCTCAAATACCGTAACAAGCATATAATATATTTTAATTAAAGCCAAATAGCTCTGTTATGATTTTCATTTCATTTCATTATTAACATTGATTTGGCCTTCTATTCACCTGCAGGCGTACGACATGAGAAGAACATTTGTCATTTGGAAGTAAAGATACAAAATAATGGGTAGTGGATATGTAGATCCTAACAATTTGCGATTTTAATTAAAGCTTCCCAAAATATCCATAACTATACATTTTACCTATGCCAGCGCATAATTTCTGAAACGAAACAAGCTTGTCTAAACTTTAGCGCTGTGCATAGATTTACATGTTAGATACATAATATGTTTACGTATACACTTTGCACATTTCTTTTTATTTAAGCTTCATTATCATTAATATCTGGGCAGCTATATTAACCACAGCTAAACTATAATTCTAGTTATTCTAAGAAGGCAAAACCTTTTTATAGAAGATCCTATACATAGTTCCTGAAATTTACTAAGGAGATGTTACATAGACTTGTGGTGTACTTTTCTCCTGTATAATTGCATGATTTATAACCCAGTAATAATAATGTAACAAAGTGGCAAAATCCAGCCTGATTATTTTTCTGCCACTTTACTGTCTTCTAAAATTGTATTGCAAATACACATCACACATTGTTAACATAGTCTACAGTATTTCGTGCTATCACAGCTCACAACTTTTACTTCTCGTAACCTTGCGTAGTCCTTCTAGTGTCTTACCATTCCTCTGTCTCTCATACATTAAATACGACATTGCAATCACTCGACGCTCGTTAAATCTTCCTTACAATGACCGACATATCTTTCACGACGACACACATACGCACAGCTGTCTCTCGCTCACTGACGCACTGGCGACTCATATCTGTAACCGTAAACCCACTGACTCCTGGTCGGTCTGGGTGATTCAGTTGTTTAGACGCTGGCCTACTGATCCCAAGGTCGCGGGATAAAATCCGGCCCAGGCCGATGGTTTTTAAGTGTGCTTAAAACGATAGCTCCATGTCAGTAGATTTACTGGCATGCAAAAGAACTTCTGCGGGACGAAATTCCGGCACACCGGCGACGCTGATGTGATCCTGGCAATTGACAGTGTCGTTAAACAACAAAATAATTTAATTTCACTGACTCGTGTTTCCTGTCCTCCTTACATAGTGAGGATGACGCCACACGCACCTTTCGCGAACTCCTTCAAACAAGCCGGCATGGACGTAACCAAAACTTTCTCGAAGGTACCAGAGAAAACCCCTTTTGTGTATCCACTTCGATTGTTAGTGACGTGTTCGCTCGCGTGAGTGGTGTGAGGAAGCTTGACCTTGTGCCTTTGCTGCCGGCTCAGCAAGTGGCGTGAAGCAGTTTAGTCCCAACAGTCTTTTGTTTTATGCCGCGCCAGGTATCACAATAAGGTCAACTTCTCAATATAATGTCCCTTGAGCTGTACGTAGTTTCGTCTTGGATTCCCTAAAGTAGGTTTTACTTTCATCTTCTACGTGCCTGCAGTAAGTATAGGGAATATTGCATTCCACCCAAACATTTGATATTGAAATTTCACCAGAAATACATATTTTGAGGCTTTCTGTATCCAAAGAAAGCGACTTATCTGTATATCTGTGTGTCTGAGCACCTTAAATTTAAAACGAAGTGTTCATAAATACCAAACTTATTGCTCCACTTTTAGGGCGGCATGAGCAAATCTCTGTCGAGGGAATCAACTGCCACCCCCCCCCCAGGTCCATTGCAAATTAACAATTGTCATTGTCATTTATTGCATTATCGACTCACCTTGCACTGAGATAAGAATGAAAATGCATCAAGGTGTTGCCTTTAAG
This sequence comes from Tenodera sinensis, assembly GCA_030765045.1. Taxonomy (NCBI): domain Eukaryota; kingdom Metazoa; phylum Arthropoda; class Insecta; order Mantodea; family Mantidae; genus Tenodera; species Tenodera sinensis. The sequence continues at coordinate 62,034,037 of CM060967.1, read as the reverse complement.
ACGATAGTTAGGCTTGAGGGAATAAATGGACTTGAGGACCTTGGTGACAAAGTGAAAGGTTTGTGAAACAGGCAGTAGCATTTTCGCTAGAACCTGTGCATACCTGCACCCCCTGTCTACATAAAGCTGCGTCGATTTGCTATCAAGATCCTGGGTCAAGGTATATAAGTTCCATGTTTTGACAGAAAAAATAAGCAAATAAATAAAAGAGCTATATTCTCCTTCTGAAAGTTGACATGGGAAGTAAGGGTTTGCTTACAAGTGTGAGGTTTGATGAGTACTTCGATTATCGCGAGACCATTCAATATTTCCCATTAAAGGCGATGATGGGCCAATACAAAAGCCGCGAAGGCCCATCAGGGATCTTGCAAAGAAGCTGAAGAGATGTAGATCTGACCTTCCAGATTGGGGTTGTGCAATGAATTGGTGGTCCATCTGTTTAAAACTCCTTAAGTCAAAGTAATTATCTTTCCTTCAGAGGTTTCCTCTTTCCTCTGAAGGTGAATGCAGGGCACCTTTCAGTTTTATGGAGCTCGGAGGCATTTGAACATTCATTTAATAGAATCAATCAGCCTTTGATCGAATCTATAATGCAAGCTAAATGGAAAAAAAAAAAAAAAAAAAAAAATCTATCAAAGATCCCATATTGAATCAAACTGCTGAAAACGGCACTTATTACACATAAATTCTATATTTGTCAAAGCTTCTAAGAAGTACCTACATAATTCGTTTTATAAACCCATTCAAATTTCGTAGAAAGGAGGCCATTTGGCCTACCAGGGCGTAGAATTTGTTAATAATAAATCGCATTGCACTTCTAAACGAATGCTTTAAGCGTGTTTTGCATTCTTTTAGGATAAAAAAAGCTCTGGCTTTATTATTGAAAAGTATGTATATAATCTGATAACAGGTCAACGATCATTGTTGCTATGAATTATGGCAGCTCAATGATTCACTTCCTTGTCTTAGATCAGAAAATAATCCTCGTTGATATTCTTGCCCTCAATACCTAAATGTGGCTCCGTGGGTGTTATAAGATCGATACATTGCATCGCTTCAATAGCCACGCCACGTCTAGGCATCTGCTTTTAGTACAAGTTTACAGACAGCTGAACGCCATAGCTCCAATTCAGAGGTACTGCAAAAATAACCTAAAAACGGACAATGTAGATATGAGCGCAGTTTAGAAATTAAAATACTGAAAATCGTGCAAATTGTCTCTCATCCAACGTTTTTCAACCGCATCTCCTATTAATGGTTGTTTTAGGCGTTACTAATTATTAAAGTATAAAGAGAGCAATATTTATCCTTTTGCTATTGAGAAAGCAGGTCTTTTTGTGCTGAATATTGTGCTAAATTGCCTCCACCCAACATTTTCCATCCCGTCCTCCCATGGAAGGGGATGATTTTTCTTATGCCACTGCTAAAAAAATAAAGAGAACATGGATTTTTTTTCCTTTTGTTCTATAAAAGATTGACAAAACGGGCTCATTCATGCTGAAAACAGCAAAATTACTTCCCGGCAAACCCTTTCCATTCCTTCTTCCCCTTTTTACTCTTATCCTAAGGAATATTCGAATAAAATTTCAATTCGTACTGAAAGTCCTCCAAAGTGCCTCCCTTCGAACAATTATCAAATCTCCCGTTCCGTTAGGTGTGTTCTTTTACATCACCGCCCTTAAATGAATAGGAGGGAGTAGTATTTGTCGTCGTAGTTTGCTATTTCTTTTAGTTTAACCGGTAGATCATATTGAATATAAAAAAGAGGGGAAATAAAGAGAGGGGTAGAAACACACACACACACACACACACACATACACACAGAGAGAGAGAGAGAGAGAGAGAGAGAGAGAGAAGGAGGAGAAGCGTTAGAGGGAAAACAGTTTGCGATTTACGAAAGAAAGGAAAAAATATCTATGGATCCTGGGTCCGTTTGTGCTTTATTTCGCCTATTTACTCATTCATCGTCCAAAGAGATATTTTTATTAAGACTGGACGAAAGCAAAGTAAATAACGATATATACATCTCTCCCCCTCCACCAGTAATAAAATGTTACTATAGGAAATTAATAAATATTAAACTACGAAGAAAGAGGACGAAGAAAAGAAGGAGGAGGTGGTGGTGAAGAACTAGTCTGTCAGGTTATTTAACGAAAGTTTTGAGAAAACATCTCCATTCGTGAGAATCCTCAAAACTGCCCCCGCCGAACATTTCCCTCCTCTTTAGTGTTGGGGTGTTTTTTGTGATACCACACAGCAGCTGTGTGCCAAATGTGGTTGAAATCGGTGCAAGGGTGTAGGAGCCTATAAAGAAAACAAACACTTACACACACACACACATACCGTTTTTTATTTATCTATAATAGAGAGGTGAAAGAAGGAATGAATGTAGCATATCTGCCTTATATTCAAGAGGTCCTGACTCCGAATCTCAGAGTGAGTTACCTGGTTAAGGTTTTATCCGGAGTTTTCCTGTATCCTAATTGACAAATGTCGGGTTACTCTAAGCTACATGAACTCCGGCACAATTTGAGCATCCTTCCCATTTCAGAAAGGTATAAATATTGGAAAATTCAGAAAAATAATGAGGAATGTCTCGAAAATATATTTAACATAAATATATATTTTAATGAGGTTTACATTTTTGAACGCTAAGATTTTGTCTATCCCTTACGCTTTAACAGTTATACAAAAGTCATCCGGAACGAAGAAAGTTTCGGGGGATATTTCCAGAGAATGTAAATTGCTTTTCATTTGCCATTAAAATATGTTAAACTTATAGTATTTTAATTAAAATTCTCAGAGCCATATTTGAGAAAATCAACATTTTAGAAAAACGTTCCATGTAAAGGGTAATCTGGTGTGGGGAATTTTCTTGAAAATCATCTCGCGTTCTTGGAAAATGCTGCACTTAAATACTAAAGCTTGGTATTTAACCAAATTTTCGTTTTTGAACTATACTGTTCTCTCTCTCTCTCTCTCTCTCTCTCTCTCTCTCTCTCTCTCTCACACACACACACACAGACACACACGCGCGCGCGACCTTTTTATAAAACTGCTTTTCTAATTCAGGGGACCCCGAAACGTGCATTTCACTAAAATCTCGGTATCTAACTTTTGGGTGGAATGCTATACTTACCTTTTCTACCTACTATGTACGTGGTAGAGAAAGTAAAAACGAAGACTATTTAAAAAAGTATATGAATCGGAAGATTCAAATCACTAACAAAGAATATCTCGAAAATGGTTAACTTCTCAAAAAAGTGTGGGCATAAATTGTGCACTTTAACGAGATCTACATTTTTGTGTAGTAAGTTTTTGTCTCTCTTTTGGTTTACTAGTTTTGCAAAAGTCACCCAAAATGAAGATCTCAGAGGTTATTCCCAGAAAATTCAATATATTCATTTGTTAGGTATAAAAATACTCAAACATATTTATTTTAATCACAATGATGCTAAACCTTATGTGAAAGAGGGCAAGGCGATTTTGCCTTCACTTGCTTTTCGCCAAGCTATGACGCATTCAAAACCAAACTTCTCTAATGCTAGGTTACCTGAATGAGTGAAGGGGAAATGTTTCATGCACAAAGCGAAGGAGGTAGTGTAGAGCGATAAGACGAAGCCATAAATACTTAAGAGCAATGGTTGGGTATTACTGATCTTGACCATCCCGGGGAGAAAGGGGGTTCCACATTACCATCCCGTCAAGCTCCACAACCAAAATTCCACCGTCCTGCCGTACCTACTCCTACAGTCCTGAAACACGAGGTGAGACAGATGAAAGAAAATGTTGGGAACAAAAAATGATGGACAGGAAATTCGCCTTAGAAGGGGAACCACTCCAGCATTCGCCTGCTCACCTGTGGAAACCACGAAAATGCCCTGGTCCGAGTGGCCGGCCTGATGGGAATCTAACCCGGGACCTCCCGAATATGATTCTCACACGATACCGCGGAATCAGTGCTTACCTCAAGTATATTTGGGATCAATGGATCTCAAAGCGTGTATTTATGGTGAAATTTCGTATCAAAACTGTTCGGCCACATTAGTTGTTCTATTCTTTATATGTAGGTCCCAGCAAAATTAATAAGTTTGGTAAGCATTGTTATCAGAGTTCTTACTGCATTCGAAACAACAACCAAATTCTAAAGATTTTCCAGAAAATGTTGCGCTCCTGATGTTAGGCCTCTTGTGATGAACTTGACACCAGTTGGTACGTTGTATTTGACCTCTACAGTCAATTCTATGCCGTGTCTTTTGTGCCGATAATGAATTCAGCTTGCCCTGCCGCCTTATTTAAAATGCACAGGAAGGAGAGGGATAAATCGACTCGACATTTGACCTTAACAATGCGTACCACGGAGGAGGTCGATATTTTCCTAATTAGAGGCATAGTTGTATAGTATCATAGAGTTATTGTTGCCAGCGCAGGCGGAGTCATTAGCGCCTCAGCGCAGTTAGGAAAAGTTCCTAGACGTGTTTTTCCCCTTCGCATGCATTCCATCTGCTCCGATACTGACTTATGACGCAGCAAAGTTTGTAGGTTTTGCAGTGCATTATAGGTACAGCCGTCATGTCTTGAACGCCAATTTTTTTTAAGTCCTACACGGCACAGCACCTTGCTTACATTATGCGCTATAGAGTTGTGTAGTCACTGCAGCAAGTCGTTTATACGGCATTGTTAGACATGCTACCATCCATCTGTCTTCCCTTAGAGCTGTGGCTAGGTACTGGCTTGTAAGTCCTACATAAGGGGAAGGTAATCAGAAAAAGAAGTGAATTCATATATCCAATATTCTTTTGTTTATTTTTGGTCATAATTTTAGACGATAACAGTTTATTTTCATTTAGTTGTTTAAACCTAGTGTTTCAATTGCGCTTTTGTATGCAAAAACTTCAAATGCCAAAACTTTATTAATGCAGCATTATGTTCTACATATCCAGTCATAAAATTAACAACGTAAAAAAATAACTTACGTGATATTTGAACTAAGGAGCTTATGAACGCAATCACTGCTGTCCCCTTAACTTCTTAAAAAGATCTGCAGTTTTTCTCTGTACTTCTTGATGTTTATCTACTTCTTTATCTTCTGTATATAACGTTTGGGTTATACAAATGTACAATATTCGTTCGAATGGAGACTATTTCCAGAAATATGCATTTTTTTATTTTCGTGCTAATATGTTAATACATGGTATTTTAATCAAACTTATTCGAGTCATTTTTGAAAAAATCAAAATTTTCTAAACATTTTCCATGTAAAGAGTGGCCTGGGCTAGATGTATTTTCTTGAAAATTTTCACTTCGCATCTTTGGCTGATATGGAACTTAAATACCAAATTTCGCATTATCATGTTCTCTCTCTCTCTCTCTCTCTCTCTCTCTCTCTCTCTCTCTCACACACACACACACACACGGACCTTTTTCTAAAAATGTTTTTGTTTTATTCAGAGAGTGTCAAAACATGTACTTCTGGTGATGTCTCGTCGTCGAATTTTTAGGTGGAGTGCAAAACCTTTTCAATCTACTAGTTACATGCCTGGTAGAGAAATTAGAGAATTTGATCAAGTAATGTCGATTAAGATTACAAACTAACATCGTCACTGTTATTCTTCAGCTTTTCAAGCAGACAAAGTGGGTGCACAAGAAATGTAAACTTATGTACCTGGAAAATCTTAACCTGAGGGTAAAAGAAAAACGGACCGTAAATGTGTGCGCATGGGGATTAGTATCACATTTATTCTTTTTATAGCAAACCTATTAGCTAAGAAAGATAAAAGCTCTGGCACAATGGGCCAAACAGGCTGAAGCCTGAAATAGAGCCCCTACGCCGTCTGCCTCCACGAACTGGATATAATGGACAGCTGTATTATGTAGAGGGTGTAACGAGCCGAGCAGTTGCTTAATGTATGGTTTGCGAGACCGGAGACATTACTTTTCCATCAAGTAACTCTTGAACTTCTCTCCAAGGATGATGCCATCTCCAATATGGTGGTCTTCGATAAATCTTCTGCTTCCGATGCCACAGTTGTGAACATGAGTCTTCTTCTCAAGATATGTGTGGGTGGTTTTGAGAATAGACAACACCAGTTAAGTTGGTAGAGGTCTGCACGGGCCGACATTCTTAGGTTCGGTATGGCCTGGCCCGGCCCGGCCTCAGCCAAGCCCGAACCCGAGAAGAGGTTATAGTGTACCAACCAATCCAGGTCCAATCGTGTGATGTTGTTACAAACAGGCGGCGCCGTGGCCGAGCGGTTAGCGCGCTCGCCTACCACCTAGGCGGCCCGGGTTCGATCCCAGGGACCCGCATGTGGTATTCGTGGTGGACGAAGCTGCGTCAGGGCGGGTTTTCTCCGGGTGCTCCGGTTTCCCCCGCCATCTCATTCCACCGGGGCTCCATCTTCATTCCATGTATCATCAGTGTCACCGCCTGCGGTGCCGTAGTAGTAAAAGCGGGCGTTAAACACTACAACAACTTGTTACAAACAAAATTATTTTGCAGTTTACTATTATTGTTATTATTATTATTATTATTATTATTATTATTATTATTATTATTATTATTATTATTATTATTATTATTATTATTATTATTATTATTATTATTATTATTATTATTATTATTATTATTATTATTATTATTATTATTATTATTATTTGAAATGTGTTAGTAAAATAATCATATAGAAGTTCTAGTAAAGAAATGCTGCGATTATTGTAATATCCTCGGAATTTCGACATCGGTGACCATTCAAGTGCAGACCCGGCCCAAACCCAATAAACATTTTTCAAATTAGACCCGAGCCGCGCAGATCTCTATAAGACGTTTGATTAATTTAATCGAGGCTAATAAATAATGAGCAATTTGAAGCGAGTTGCGACTGTATAGAATTACTGCTCAGTACCTGAGCGCAAGAAATTATAATTATCAAAGTACATATTTTATTCCCTAACTTCTGACGTATCAATACTTTATGTTTAAAATAACTATCTCCGTCATAACAATGAGGAGAAGCGTAAGTAACCGTGGTTCACTAAAATGCGAATCTAGGAGCGACCACCCGAGAACGGTCTTTAGATGCTACGGACAGCTGAAAATCTATCACCGTAAAGCATTTCTGTAAGATTATAACTTATAAGACATGAAATAAAAGACAGGAATTTCAGAAATGCACGCTCTTTCGTCAGTACAAAACCCGCCTACTTCATCACCCTCGCTGAAGTTCCTACTAAGGCATGTAGCCAAATGTTAAACATCTCATTCCAATCTGAATCTCTGCTACTCTGGATTTACTAAATTCTAAGAATTTAATTTCCTTTATGATTTTCAGAACTATCCTACATGCACTTTTGCAGATCTGCAATAAATGATATTGCAGGAATGCCTTGAGCTCCGGCTTTTTAACGCCCGAGCTCCTAATTGCCTTAGCTAGCTGACTTGCCTGATTACTTTTCCTTATCACGGTACTTGCTAATGACTTCAGTTCTCTGACAATGTTGAAACATCGGGGGAAAATCGGACTTCTTAAACATCCCACCCGTGACAGTGTTCAAGATTCTGAAAATGTTATGTAGCCTATAAGTATCCTTTGGCGATGATTCAAATATCGGTCGGAATGGTGATGTAATATTTTAGATCATTACAGCACGTGAAATTTTAAACCTTGGTGCTTTCTCATTGGTCCCATAGTGATTAAATGAAATAAAAGCTACATTCTTTAGACATAACACAGAGATCCTTAACGCATACAACGAAACAGGGTGAAACTGGTGGATATGAAGATGCCACATTCCCAGGCCACTGAGCTGCCCTTTTGGAGAAGATACAGTCTTCGACCATCGAGAAAAATATTCTTAATTGTTAATATTGGAACAAAATTACAATTTGACAAATCCCACTCCTGACACCAGCGTGACAAAATGACAACATGATCCAGTCACTTTCTTGCCACTTTATTTTCATCTAAACTGAAGCACAACATAGTTTATTTTATCGTTAACACAGATTACAGTTCTTCATGACCTTGCAACTCATAGCTGTTCAGTCCTCTCGTACCCTTGACGCACACACTTTTCTGCCTCTCAGTTCTCTGTGTCTAACAAACACAGCTGCTGCCTCACTTCACACTCACTAATACTGCTTCTCATAACAATAACTACGACGTGACGCATCAATGTCTCCAACTGTCTTTATCGACACATACAGTTCTCTCACGACAACTGTACACACACGCGCGCACGCACTGTTAACAGCTATCTCGTTCAACACTCGCGATTCCGTCACACAGCTGCTACTCTTGCCGTCCCGATCACGAAACAAGAACTACTCACTTTGTATCACAAACTGCTCGCTCTCTCGCCGTCCCTAAAGCTTTTAATAGGCGACAATGACGGAGCATGGAGTTTTCTGGAAATTCACCTTTTCTCGAACCTTTCACAAATAAGCCGGCAGCCAGGAGTCTCGCGAACACTCTGAAAATCTCTGTTCTACCGTCCTATGGTGTGAGGGACCTTGAGCATCTTTTGATGTGCACCGACCTGCCGGTGTCACAATATGAAATATCGGTTCACTGATTTCTACTGTTAATCATTTTTCCTCTTTATACAAGTATTTAGCACGCGCTGCTAAGGAATTTGATTACATCATAAGTACAAAGGAAACAGCAAAACTATCATGGGGCCATCAGAAGGTTTTGGCATCAGAAACTTCAATGTATACATTTATAGAATAAGGATAACGGTTATTTAGAGGTTTTGACAGTTTCAACACACGCACACACACATACACACACCACATCACATACAATTTTCCTCTCCTTATAATATTAGTATAGATATATAAAAATGTGTTACTGGCAGAGAAAATCATGCCAGCGTTCGCAACAGTTTACAGGTTTTTTGCTCATTACAAATAGGCATGGAATATAGACCCACATTTCAGAAACCACTGCTTAGCAGCTGCTGCTGCTACTGCTGCATATTCTGTTCACCAAGATGCAGAAAAATAACCACATTCCAGACAAGTTACACTGATATAATTGGTAGCTCTTTCATTTATATCCTTGACCTTTCTTCGCATCGGTTTATTAAAGTTGGCTGAGAGCAAACACCTTAGTCTTAGGGGTGAACAAAGCACAAGGTCTCTTCAAATGAAGAAGAAAGCATGTCAGTCACGAACACGATATCTGCAAACTGACCCACTTGTATGGATAGGTCAGGGACTGTGGACTAACATATTTTTGCATTTCAATTTATCTTCAAATTGTATTTCGTTAGGTTATTCCCACCTGAAGGAAAAAGTGTACTTACTGTGGCTATAAAATTCTGTACAGTAAGATTTTGCTTTGGTACTCAGAAATAATACTTTTATTTCCTCTAAAGCGCGTATGTTTTTCTGTTGTCATCGAAATTTTACGTTTCGAGTAATCTTGAACAAAAGAAGAAAACAATGTTTTTAAAAAAAGCGGGACTTGTGTGTGTGTGTGTGAGAGAGAGAGAGAGAGAGAGAGAGAGAGAGAAAGAAAGAGGTTTTTTAACGTCCCCCAACGTAATTTCATCTCGGACGGTGAATGAATGGAATGGGTGGAATGATGCTCAAATGAGCCGGAGGTCCATGGAGCTGTAAGTTACCCGACATTCGCTTTCTCAGGATAAGGGAAAACCTCGGAAAAAACCTTATCCGGATAACTTACCCTAAGCGAGATTCGAACTCGCAACCTCTTGAACGTGAGGCAGACGCTAACCATCACGCTACCGAGGCGGGCGGAGAGAGGGTGAGAACTCTAATTCCCATTAAACTCTTTGCATGAAAAAACTTTTTTTAATTACTTATGTTTTAAAAAATGTCTACTAATTTTAAATTAAAATATTTATTTGAGGTGTCATTAAAATTGTGAAGTCTTTGTCATCTTTATTGAATGTTCTGTAACCAGTAAACTTTAAAAATGAGGGACATAAAATTCATTACAGGGAAAATGTAGAACATGTTAAAGTGTATAATTTAATTCTAATAACATCAATGCAGGTTACAATAACTACAATGGTAAAATGAGTCAAAACATCAAAATTTATCTCTGGAATTTTCTAAGAATAGCCTGTGAAGTCCTCTTCATTAGGAATTAATTTTTTTAGTTTTTAAAAGTGGTAAGCAGAAAAGATAAACAAAAGCTTACTAAGTACAATTGTAGACGTTGTTAAAACACAATTTATTTCAATTTTGTGACATTAACCTTTTACAATATATTTCCATGTTATTGATGTGGATTTTGTAATATTTTATTATACGTGCTAAAGTCAAATCTTGTCATGATGCCATGGAAATAGTGGATTTTCAAATCCAGAGCATAGTGACCCACGTTTTAAAAATTTGACTATCGATTCATCTCCTGTTATCACTCTTATTTCTACAAAGTAATATGTAACGAAACAATTTCTAAAATCTTTGTCTTTATTAACATTAAACATATAAACGTAACCCCATGGCAGAACAACCCATACGAGCTTAGGCCTACCGCCTGACCGCTGCATTTCCCACCTCTGCCCACCACAGGCATCATGAGTGGGGTACAGTCTGAAGGTGGGATGTGGTCAGCACCCTGGTCACCCCCCCCCCCCGGCCGGTTATGCGGTCTTCCTGACCAGGGGCCGCTACTTTTCAATCAAGTAGCTCCTCAACTGGCCCCTCAGGGATCTAACGAGGCTGAGTGTACCCCCGACCAAGTCTCCCAGTGGCAGAAAATCCCCACGCCGCTACCTATAATCGAACCCTGTAAGCAGCAGCGCTACCACCGCGGTAAGGTGAAAAAAATAAAAAAAAAAATAAAAATTTGCCAAAAGGGCTTTTGTATAGATATTAAAAAAAGTACAATAGGTAAAGAAAGTCAACTCACTTTGTCCAATTGTCCAATTTTGTCCCGAAGTTTGTCCAATTAATTTATTAAAACTGTGTATACACGCTAATTGTGTCAGAAAAAAGGACATCTATTTGAGTTCCAAACCATTCTATCCGCCGGGAAGTTAAATGGAAAGGTCATATTTGAAACTTTGTTGCTATTACCAGAGTTCTGCTTATCCCTGATTACGACTGCCCTCAAAACGTTGGATCTCAAATAATATTGAGGTGGAAATAACTTATGAACCATGACCATACTCTAAGTTACATATTAATTATTATTAACCTAAAGGAAAATTTTAAATCATTATGTAAGTGCTTTTAGCTATCTTGAAACTGTGTTTATTTATTGCAGAGATGGGAACGAGAAAACGCAAAATTACCAACACATCTGCAGAGGGCAGTACCGGAGAAACCCAACAACCCACTCACAGTGGAGCAATGGAACGCCTTCGCATGGGAGGCTACTCAGGTATAGTGTTCTGCATCGATAATACTGAGTACGGTTATGTTCTTTTACTCGTCTCATTAGCATAGTGGAAGGGGGTCTTTCGAGACTACACGAGTGTTCTTTAATAAGTAACTACGTATTAATATGTAAATACATTAATTTATAGTAATGCTGGAAGGACTATCTCATAAATGACATTTATTTGGTAAGACACTGATGTAAATTGTAATTACACACATTCGCATATCCAGTCTTCTTTATTCTTCTTATCTTCTATGTGCGCAAGCCTACATATCTACTGTATACCAACGAGGTACGAGATTAAGTGATAAACCAATTTCCACATTTTCTTCTGCTTTTATTTTTTCAAAATATGTTTCTAATACCTCATAAGACACGTCTATGAAGAGCATCGTGTTAAAGTTATATAGAGAAAATGAAAGAGTGAATGCAAGTGTGGCAGAAAGAGTTGAAAGGGAAAGGCATAGGGGAAAACAAAGGGAATGGTAAAGATAGAGAGAAGGGAAAGCGGGGGAGAGGTAAAGGAATGAGAGTGAGAGTGACACTCCGTATTTAACAGAATAACGCTAGCAGATTCTACCGGTAAATAACATTTAAACATCTTATAAACAGGTATAGATATTTTTATATCGACGGCTTTCAAGTTATCTACATTCAAACAATTATGTCAGTACAAAGACTGTAAACAACAGCATCCATCAGTCACTGATGGGCAGGTAAACATGGCCTGATGAGTTCCGCCTGCAAATGCCAATTTATGGACTGTACTAGGTTTGAAGGTGGTTTATAATAATCTGTGGCGTCACTGTAAACTTCAGCTCTTTTCCATTTTTCCCTTTCATTCAGTTTCCTTCTCATGGTTCAGGTGTGCTTCTAGGTTCCGTGGCGTGCGGCGGTGCCAGACAGATGGAGCAGATACTTCCTCAAAGTAAAGAGTATTCCCCGTGGATACTAGAGGGTTGCCCCCTCTCTGGGCAGCATTAGCGTAAATGGAGAGACGGTTTTCGGGACTTCCGCGTTTTCTGCGCCCTGTCTAACAATGTCTGTAGCCTCCCGTGGTTGATTCATTTCATACCTTCATCCCGGAGGGTGGTAGCTGCAATAGATCTCTTGTAGTGCGACTTGCGCGGGGTGTTCCCCTCCTTTCCCCTACCCTATACCCTACATTATAAGTAAGAGAAAGTAAAAATGTATGGCATAAATATTGGAATCGTCAAGCAATTGAATGGTTGGTATCATAAAAAAAAAACCATTTTAAAGAAATCTGCAATTTTGTGCAATTAGATTTTGTCTATTTCATATGGTTTAACTAGGTATGCAAACTTCATTCAAAATGAGGATGTTTTCACAGGCTATTTGCAGAAATTTCAAGATAATATTTATTTTTCATGCAAATATCTTAAACAAATAATATTTTAATGAAATTCGTAAGGCTGTTTTTTTAAATTTAAAATAACGAAAATCTTTCCATATAAAGGTTGTTGTAGGCGAGGGAATTTTCTTGAAAATCTTCATGTATTCTTAGACATTACATTTAAATACCAACTTTGGTGTTTTTCCATTGTTGAGCTATGCCAGTCTTTCTCCCCTCCATCTTCCTCACCCATTCTCTCTCTCTCTCTCTCTCTCTCTCTCTCTCTCTCTCTCTCTCTCTCTCTATCTCTATCTCTCCACTTTACCTCTTTTTCATCACACGTATGTTGTTTTAAAATGCTTTTGTTTTATTAAGGCCTGAAAAAAATACATTTTTGTGAAATGTCTATATTCAATTTCTGGATGGAATGCAATACCTCCTCTGCCTGCTATAGCTAGTTGGCAGAGAAAATAAACACAGACGTGCAGTTGACCAATAATAATAATAATAATAATAATAATAATAATAATAATAATAATAATAATAATAATAATAATAATAATAATAATAATAATAATAATAATAATAATAATTAGAACAACAATACTGACGATAACGATGACGACAAACCTTAACACCCGCAACTACTTGTGCAAACTGAGCTTCAGAAGAGTCGAATGTTCCTTTTTTGCTCTGAACTTTTAATATCGAATTGGAAATACTTAGTGAGCATTTACTTGAAATGTTGCATCATTAATCTAGGTTCTCGCTCTCAAATTACTGTGTAACGCTTTTTTCTATTTGTTTCATTTGTATATTCCCCTTCCACTTGTATATGTCGGTCTGGGTGGCTCAGTTGGTTAGACGCTGGCCTACTGATCCCAAGGTCTCGGGTTCAAACCCGGCCCAGACCGATGGTTTTTAAGTGCGCTTAAAAACGACAGCTCCATGACAGTAGATTTACTGGCATGTAAAAGAACTCCTGCGGGACGAAATTCCGGCACACCGGCGACGCTGATGTTATCCTGGCAATTGACAGCGTCGTTAAATAAGAAAATAATTAATTTAATTATCTTCCACTTGTATGGCCATATTGTGGGCCTTTGACTTGGGAAATGATTTTAGAGTTGTGTTTTTATTCATTTACGGTGTAGCACTTTCACTCATCGTATATTCATAATTCCAGATTCTACGAAGGGTAGGCAGTTATTCTCATCAAAGAAAAACTTCTCTGCGTAAGTCCAAACCCAAGCCCAAGCCGGGAATCAAACCCGAAACTTGTGGGTTGAGAATCCAGAACGCTGACCGCCCTAATCACTTAAGCAGTTGCTCAGTATTTTTATCAACATAAATGGGGTATCCACAATTCTGTGCGTTTCAATGCTCTTATTTTGAGAATCACATGTCAGAAAATTTTTCTATGTTCACAATTCTATAAAGAATTTCTAAAGGAAAATCTGTCTATAAAACTTAAGTGCGTGACCAAAATAAATTGATCAATGAAAATAATGTCAAGAAAATGAAGAAAAGCTTAATCACTTCAATGACTTGTATGTTCTGAAAACAAGGAAAGGTCGCAACAACTACATTGAAATAATTAGCAAAATTATGAGAAAAAAGTTCATTGGCGTAATAAAATCTATTATGTCTACATTCAAACAGATGTTAGGCAACATTTTGCCTTATAGAACTTGGCCATTATTTTGTACACGAGCACAACCGAAAGCGAGAAATTTCAAACAAGAATATTAGTCTCATAGGTGTTTTTTTGAAAAGCCAGAGAGAACAAACATTTTAATTTAAACATGTTTTTACTTGAGATACTAAGAAATATTCGCACTGTTCGGATGATTTGCAAATAAGGAGACCAGAAACTCTGAACTGCGTTAGATTTACGCCCGAGCATTTTTTGAAGGACGATTTACAATACTACGCACTTCAACAGTGGCGTCACCTTGTTGCAGTATCTTGGGCAGTCGTGCCTGACTAAACAGATGGGGGCGGAGCTATGTTTTTATGCATCCTCTTCCTTGTGCCACCTTACAGCGGCCTCTTCGTCTGGAAATGTCGCTAGACGCCTACATTTTGCTGACCACAAAACAGGAGAACAGTGTCTTTTATGGACAGCCCACTTCATGATGTGCGCAAAGGAAGCGTCAAGAGAAACAATGGCTTGGCTTTTTGCCAGGGGTAAATGAGACCCCTGCAGCGAAGATAATAGAGATGATGTAGCCGATGTCAGGATATCTTTTCAAAATTATTCGGCCCTTTTTAACTCTTTTGGATGGAAGATAGAGATCGTTTTTATAAATGGGCCACAGAAATCTGGCGATTTTCAGAATTAAAGTACCTAATTATTACAAGTTAGTAATTACTTAAGTATTTTAACTATATACCAGTAACATGTCAGTTGAAAGTATCCCTGCCTATGTAACCATGGGCGTCGCGAAGGGGTGGCAAGGGAGGGCCGCGTCCCCCCTTGGGAGTTACTGACTGTTAAACTATTATTTTAATTTTGATGTAAAAAACAATTTTTATTTAGCACAAATTAATACGGTTACCTGGAACAAATATTATAAATTTTAACAATAAAATAATGAATTAATATTATCTGATTGCAAACTTCCAACATGTGCCCCCCCCCCCTTGGAAAAAAGTCTGCCGACGCTCATGATCGTAACTTGCAGTTTTAGTTTTGCTTAATTACTAACATAAATGTAAGCCTCGCTATTGTTATAGTGTGAGGGAGTTTGATGATAACATATAACAGTTATAGAAAATTAAGGTACAAAATTAACTTATTATTTATCACTAACATATGTAGATTCCATTTTGCTGCGTTGTACGGTGAAATCAATAATATTGTAGACCGGGGGACAGATATATACACTTCTATTATTGTTTTATTGATTATCATATTGCCAAAGTGGGCGAGGTGGCGTCACGGCAAAGTGTGCGACTCGCGTTCCGGAGGTCCCGGGTTCGATTCCGGCGACCACGCACTCTCACAGTGAGTACTGCAAACGGCTGATAGGTATACAGGTGATACTGTACAAATGATGAATGGTGATATACCTTGTGGCAATAATTAAATGCCATACCCCAAATGTGACAATCATATCTTCTTTGATTTGTTAATACTTTGATTTTGTATTGACTTGGTTTTTCCGTGGTTTCCCCTTGTCGCTTAAGCAAATGCTGGGCTGCATTATTTCATGGCACAGTTTCCTTCCCACCATTTTCCTTCATTCATTTCCTTATCATCTTTCTGGTGTGCTTTCAGGCGAATAAAGTTGGCGGTACCGGGCAGATGGCGCGTATGCTTGCGCATGGTAACGACTGTTCTCGGTGCTAGGTGGCATTGGTGGTCACTGTCTTCCGTTCGGGAGGGGGGACGCTTGGGTGATTCCGGACGCGCGGTGTGGTGACTGCTGCACGGAGCCTGGCGCCGGAATGAATAGATCTCAGCACTTGTTAGGGACTTCCGCGCGCCTCTGTGGCCCCTTCGGTTCCCTTTCTTCATCCCTGCTCCCTGAGGATGTTAACACACAATAGATCTGCGTAAGCTCGAGGTGTCCCCTCCTTGTATGTACCCTTTACCTTTATATGTTGCAAATGTTCTTGTAATTGCGATTAAGAAGTATTGAAACCTATGAGCATAAAGCTCCAGGAATGTGGCAGTTGGACGGCTACGTATCTCTGATCAGCTGAGATCAGTCATCCCTCGGTACGTACATAGAGCACATATAGTAATAGACAACAAATTTCTGAAGGTTTGCAGGGGCAGTTATAGGACATGTGTTCTGATATCGGTATCCACCAGTTTGAAAGGGGACACGTTACCTCCCCTTCCCTCCAATTGAGGGAGGTGGCTATACCTATCTGTGATTAGCCAATGAGTTAACACCACCAGCCCAAGTATACTATATTGGTTCGATATAGAACATAAGGCGTGAATGCACCTTGGTGCCCGTGTCAGCCAAGAAAATGAAAGCATGGCGTAGTAAGGTACCTATCCTACAAACTGACTAATAGGTGTCCGTAAAAAGGGAGTGCTATTTTTTTCTATGCTGTCTGTACTTAAGGCCTGTCGGGGTGGCTATCAGTTACTAGAATGGGCAAGCTTGCTTTGTGTAAGAGTCGCCATAGCTAGCAGGAACACTCGGGCTGGTCTACGAGGTATAGTGAGCTATGTCTCCCAGGTCATAACTAGACACAAGCAAAATATGAAAAAAGAATCCCCAAAATGTTATGAAATGTATGCATATTTTAAAGCCGAAACACGTTTATACTTAAAGGATTGGAACAGGTTCACTTTATTATTACCATCTCTACTACGTATAGCAAGTAGAGGAAGTATTGCATTCTATCCAAAAATTGGATACAAGATTTCACCGGAAATGCATGGTCTGAAACTTCCTGAATCCAAAGAAGCATTTTAAAAAAATATGTGTGTGCGTTTGTGTGTGTGTGCGTGCGTGCGTATCTCTCCACCCTAGATTACCATTTACATAAAACATTTTTTGAAAATTTTATTTCCTCAAAAATGGCTAACGATACTGATTACAATACCATATGTTTAAGATATTTTCATACCAAACAATTTGTTTATCTTGAACTTTCTGGGAATCTCTCTCTTCATTCTGAATGACTCCTGCATAACTGATAAACCGTAAGAGATAGACAAAACTTTACTGCGCAAAAATATAGATTTCGTTAAAATACACAATTTATGCCATTCTGTCTGTCTGTGTGTGTTTATTTTTTGTGTCCCGGACATACAAAGGGAATTTCCATACAGCGAGCAGCTGTTAAAGAATTGACTATTGCTTAAAGCCTACTGTATTCCCATATTCGCCTTGTTCCTGTTGTTGTAGTGTTTAACGCCCGCTTTTACTACTACGGACCGCAGGCGGTGATACTGATGACACGTGGAATGAAGATGGAGCACCGGTGGAATGAGATGGCGGGGGAAACCGGAGCACCCGGAGAAAACCCGCCCTGACGCCGCTTCGTCCACCACGAATACCACTTGCGGGTCCCTGGGATCGAACCCGGGCCGCCTAGGTGGTAGGCGAGCGCGCTAACCGCTCGGCCACGGCGCCGCCTCGCCTTGTTCCTATAAGAAAATTAGCAATAAGGCAATTTTTATAAAGCTTAATCTCGATTACCATGAAGTAGAATAAGAAATGCGTGTTTACAAGAATAGTTTGTGCAAAAGTAGAGAAAGACATGTGAGTGCAAATATGAGACTATTTAAAAAAATATGATTTTTAGATTTTGTCTATATATAAAACAACAACAACAATAATAATAATACTAATAATAATAATGGTAATAGTAATAAAACATAAAATTAATTGCAATAAATTACGAGGAATTTATATGTTTTAATAATTATGAAACCATTAAACTTGGAAAAAAGTGCTGGTTGTTTTGCTCTTCAACAACCTGTGGTACAACAGTCCATCCGGACTAAGGCCTACGACCGACCGCTGCATTATTAGACAGTGGAAATTGGCATCTATTTTTGCATACAAAATAGATCTTTGCGGAGTGTTTTTTCCTTAATCTTTTTTCAGTTCAATATAGAACTGATTTTTAAAGAGCCTAAGGAAGATATGTAATCGAAATATATCCTAAATAAAATCATTTTCTGCTAGAGAAAGGAAAAATGTTAAAAGAATTTGTGAATGTTTACTTTCTGTATTTTTGCTAAGAGTGGGTATATTAGACATTGTATTAGTTTATTATATTTCTCTTTGGGAATAGTGAACTTGGTTTCGTAATATTTACTCACACTTTGTATTCAGCTGAAAACCCTGGGAGAAAAGAACTTACAGACCAAGAACATGCACTGTTTTAGCAGTGATAAAGAAGGCAATTGACATTTGTAATGTTAATAATTTAATATTTCCCTGCGTTGTTAAATATAACTTATACACTATTGGGGGAGATTACTGTGTTCCTTCTGAGCATTCACGAATGCAATGCAGCCTGTAATTCAGTTTGTTCCAAGGCATCACCACAGAAACTTCGTTAGATTGGAAGCCATATATGTAATTGCAAGGTTTCTATGGAGCAAGCCGTGGGTAGACGCTGATCTAGTAGTGAAACGTCTTTCAGATGTCCTACGAAAGATTCGTAAAGAAGGTTAAAAGCTTTCGCTTCCTGCATCCCAAAATGGCTGAAATGATATTATGCCAGAACTGTAACTTGTATATCTGCATAGAAAGAAGTGATCAGTGAGTCATCTCTGAAACTGAACTCCTGTGGGACGAAAATATCCTCATTTGGAAACTAGCTCTTTGGTCTACCTACAGAGCCACGTCATGGAAATCTCTCATTACGTGGTCACGATATAGCGGTGACACAACAAGAGGAAAAACAAGTTGTAGAATGTTCTTACATCGTAGAAAAAGGTTCACTTCAGAGGGCACTTAGAGTTCAAACTGTCAGCTGCTCTCAGAAGTGTCAAATTCTGAATAAAAATATAATTATTTTTCAAGTACGGTAGAGTCTTCCAACCAAAACAGATCCATGTTTGAATTATAATGGGACAAAGGGAATGGAATCTTCTCTTTCACCTGAAATAAGCGTCCGGGAACTAAAATGGTAGGGAAACTTTTAATTCGTCTTTGAGCAGAATCGCCCCATAGGAGACTGACAACCCTCGTTAAGCGCGCGGGGCCTAGTAGGCCCGCGCTACATTTTTGTTTCTTATATGCTTGCATTAATTTTTTTAAACCTCATTGTTCTTTTATTCCCATCTAAAGCTTCATTTAGCTTAAATATACGCGGTTTTAATTAGCATTTTCTTACTAAATATATCAATAGATAAAATATAGTATGAATACAGTATACATTATAATTTGAAATGTACTGTCAATAATAATAATAATAATAATAATAATAATAATAATAATAATAATAATAATAATAATAATAATAATAATAATAATAATAATAATTGCAATAATAACTTTGATAAGCATATGATGTTACCTATAAAATAAATTATCACATAGGTTCCTTTAATCCTCTTCTTCATGATCAGTTTCTGAATCTAAAGATCTGGTTTTCAGTTTATCTTCAGAACTGGAGTCATCTGATTCACACAAGTTTCACCCACGGATAAGGCATCATCATCACAAAGTAGATAATGCACTTCGTCCAAATTGTTGGGATATTGTAGATCATACGTTCTACCCTTGTTTGTAGGCAGTAGCAACATAGAACAATATTGCACAACTAACGAGGAAAAATAAATGTCAGCAATATGTAACGAAAGTTGGCGCCCAAGTCTGGTTGGCCTGTGTGGTCATTCTTGCAAACAAATCGCTCAAAATAGCACAATTTAAATGTTATTTTCAGTTGATGCAGTATATTTAGCTTATAAAGCGTGAACAATGTTTTCAACTACTCCGTCTTTCTCCCACTGATAATTTTCTGCCTTTTCTATATTTTTAAAAAAACACTGCCAATCTGTTTCGGTCTTACCTGATATACCCTCGAGCGTTATGTCGTGTAATTCCTGTAAGAATAGGCCAGCTTGGCCCAAACTAGTCCTATGGAATTGAGATCACACATGCATGGAGACAAATAAACGGCATTGTGGCCCAATAAAACCAAAATAACCAATAATAACGTTATAACAATTGAAGAAGAATTCAATGTAACAACATCTCATTTCCTCCTGCAGGAGCAAAGAATGAAGTATTAAAATTTCGGTAGTTAATAGTATAGTAATTGTTCCTGCAAGTACATGTGATGAAAGTAATAGAAGGACAGTAATACTTTAAGAGACTGTTTAGGTTTGTTTGTTTCAATCACCTTATAAAGATCTGTTCTGCACATAGAACTGCCACTCTGAACCCTTTTGTTTTACAACCACAATATCATAGCAGGTTTCAGGGCACTCCTAGGCGGTGGATTATCTGCTTCTACATTACTTTAACCATTACTTCCGACACAAAACTAGTGACAAGTACGATTTTACAACTGAAATTAAGAGAAATTAGCAGCGAGTAGGCATAGCGCGAATAACATTGGAGGGAAGTTGGCAACATAACCAGCAGAACAACGATTACGCGGAGTTTACAAACTAAGGTCACACTGCGTGGAGTATCTCTCCCCTGCCCCTCATTCCCCTTAGACCATGAGGTGGTGAACAGACAGTAGGTACGTTCGTTCGCAAACTATAATGTTTAAATAAACCTAGAGTTCTCTCAAGGCTCTAGCAACCGGTGGAGGGTTAAGGAACTTGTTCCATTGCGAATAGAATATGTTTGTAACGCAACTTCTCTACAAATGTTGAACACCATTTCGGGGGTACAGCTATCCAATTATCCTCCTTATGGCATGCAGTTATGCAACAAATAGTAATCTTTACTATACAACCCTTTTATGCAGCTTATAAATTCAATAATTACTTTAGCAAGCAATTTAATTTAAGTACTCTTGAGCTGAGCCAGAAAACTATCTTTAAACTATATTATTATCTAGCATGTGTTAGCTAGAGTAAAACCTACTTTTAGTATTTTGAAATAAGTAATACTACTATTAAAATCATAATTTCACAATTATAACTGCTTGAATCCTTCAGTCACATTGTGAATACGTTTCTTTCAAGTACGCAACGCCCTTGCTCTATTTGGTAATAAACTATTAGCACTTTAATGAGAAAACCAGTATGTCAAGATAACCATAAAACGTTTCAGTTATAGCCTAATATCTGCTTGCATTTAACACACCACATTCACTTTCACTTTATTTGAACGGTACACAAATCTTTCAACTTAATGAACAGGAGTGCCTACGATTCAACATGCCAAAATCTTTATCATAACATCATTACCTTTTGCAGTGAGGTTAGAATAGAAAACATCGGTAGTTTTCTGTTAAAATATTCAAATTTGCTCAATGTCGCAATGCTGTAGTAGGCTACTGAATTACCTACAGGCATTCGATTCACATTAACATTAACACAACATAATATGGTGAAACTAGATTCCGAGCTTCTCTATCAAATACCTAATAGCTAGAGTAGGTATTCCATCAAAAACTAGTTATCAAGATTTCACTAGAAATACATGTTTTGAGAATCCCCTAAATTAAAATCGCCTTTTTGGATAAATATCGAAAAATAGTTATTAAGATTTTATTAGGAATCCACGTTTTGAAACCCCTGCATTAAAATCACCTTTTTAAATAAATGTCCATCTCTTTCTCTCCGTGTGTGTTTGTGTGTGTGTGTGTGTGTGTGTGTGTGTGTGTGTGTGTGCGTGTGTGTGTGTGTGTGTGTATTTCTACACGCGAGCGCTTTTGTTTGTGAATAATAGAACTTAAAAAAGGGGTGTTGGAAATACCAAACTTAGTAAGTATTCAAGTTTGCTATCTTCAAAGATGTGACATAACTTTTCAAGAAAATCCATCCTCCCCAAACTACTTTACATGGGAAAATGTTCGCTGTTTGCTATTCCTTCAAAACTGGCTCTAGGAATTTGCTTAAAATAATATAGGTTTTAGTGAACAAATATAGTTATATGTTATTCATTTACAATATAGTTATATATGGGATCTGATGATGTGGTTAAAAACCACGAAACTGCAGTTACATGTAGATATATTCATAACTTAAATCTAAAATAAGTGAAGCTTAGTCTCTAAATATTTATAATATATGTATTGATTTATATTTTGCTGCGAATAGCTTTAGTTTTTCATTGAATATGTTTAATGTTTTACTGTTTTTATTTATGGCACATGACCTGTTCCACTTGGCTGTCCCCTTTGTCCCGAGTCGAATCTCGATTAGGGTGAATTACCCGGGTAAGGTTTATCCCAGATTTTGCTTATCCTGAGAAGATAAATATCGGGTAACTAAAAACCCTAAGAATCCCGGACACATTTGAGCATAATTTCACCTATTTCGTGTCGGTCTGGGTGGCTCAGTTGGTTAGACGCTGACCTACTGATCCCAAGGTCGCGGGTTCAAACCCGGCCCAGGCCGGTGGTTTTTAAGTGTGCTAATAAACGACAGCTCCATGTCAGTAGATTTACTGGCATGTAAAAGAACTGCTGGACGAAATTCCGGCACACCGACGACGCTGATGTGATCCTGGCAATTGACAGCGTTGTTAAACAACAAAATAATAATTAACCTATTTCGTACATCCATCGTCCAATATGATCTACCAGATTAGATATTAAAATTCAAGCCAAAAAATAAAGCAAAACAAATATTAAAACGTAAGTAATAAATTCGTACTTATTATTACAGGAATATTTTATTCCGAAGCGAATTCAACCTTCTACAAAGTGTGCTGATCACACAGAAAAACAAAGAAGCTATACAAAGCGAAACAAATGGTTAGAACGTATACTTTAAATAATTCAAATTAGCATGCTACCTACTACGTATGGTGCATTGCGTACTTTTAGGTGTGGAACTTTTAGTTTTCAGCACGCTAAATTATGGATGCGAAGAACAATATTTCGATACTAAAAGAGAATTGAAAAGGTGTTATGAAAGGACTGTGTAAAAACTATTTGTAGACACAATAATAAGATTTTAATAATTTATTGACGCTTTTCTCCGCCGACCTCTCACCTTACATGGTTCGTTGGGTCATTGGCTTAATGTATTTGTTTACTGTTTCAAGTAATTAATAATTACGATTAAGTAAATGTATTGAAGTAAGTATTTTTAACTGAGCGAGGTGGTACCGTGGCAATGTGAGTGATTCGGATCTGGGAGGTCTCGGGTTCGAACCCTGGCGACCGCGGACTGTGACTTGGGTTTTCCTGTGGTTCCTCTTGTCACTTAGGCGAATGCTGGGTGCTTAATTTCAATCCATGGATTCTTTTCCTTGCCTCATATCATTTTCCTTGTCATCTTCCAGATCCGGTTGTCAGGATGGTGTTTCTGGGGGCTGCGGGCTCATGGTCTCCACTGACCCGCTTGTGGTGGCAGCGTGCCATTATTGCCCGGGTCGTGGGACCTTGGGTTGTCCCTCCACCATACGGAAACTGCAGACAGTGCAGAATAGGGCGTTAAGAACAATATATGATACCGGGCGTAGATTCCCGTCTTACATCCTTCACAACCACTCCAGACTACCCTACATCATGGACTTGGTAAGGGAGCGATCCCGAACCATATACACTAAACTGAATTCCCACACCAATCAGCTGGTACGGGCATTAGGTTAATACGACCACAGAGCTCCTCGTAGAAGGAAAAATTACCGTCTTCCTAAGGACGCCCTTGGATATTGGTAATGCCACTCCCATCATCTAACACATACTTATCCCAACACCTATTCCTGTCCCCTTCCTGTGTCCAAACTTAGGTATGCAGGAAGAAACCATTGCCCAAGACACAAAAGCTTGAAAACATTTGGAACACCTTCTATACTGCACAGATAAAGTCGCAATAAGCGGCTAGGTGCTGTGCAGATAAACATACCGCACAAGAGAACCTGTACGACCTGTTCTCGAATGTTGAATACTGTAAGGGTCGCTTCGACGCCCTCTTTGGGTAGCTGTGAGGAACTTCAGGTAGTGTACCCGGTGGCTCTCAGTTAACTGTTAGAGACTTCCGTACTTCTCTGTGGCGCTTCCTTCGCTGCCCCGTGACGGGTTTGTGACTTCCCTTCACCTCATCTCTCCGTCATAGGGGGATGTAACCTGCAATAGATCAGTGCCGCGTCGCATTAGGCTAGGTGCTCCATCTCCAGTACAACACCTCATGCCTCAAACTTGTTTTAAATAGCAACCAACTGAACTGTAGTTCACGACGACTGCTCTTTCAAAGTGATTATAATCCCGGGGACGATATAGGTTAGCTGTGATACGCTATATCAGAGCCTCTCGGGGTGCACGCACCTATGCATTGCACGGTGCAAGGTGCAAATGCGACTAAAAAGTTGACCTCGGTGCAAACCTCCAGTCGCTCTTTCCTTAAGCTTGTTCTCTTGCGTTGCTGTTTCTCCCTTCCTCACTGCATAAAGCTTACATGCGATCCGGTTTTTTTTAAATCAAATCTAGTCTTTTGTTTTTATGCTCTAGAAAGCGCTGGTACAAACCTCATTTTTCAACAAAGAATTTAGATGTAGCAAAATCTTTAATTATTCCTATCTAGCGTCCCCTATGATTTTACCATATATTTTTGGGTGTGCTCTATTTTAGTGTTTTTCAACAGATGATTTTCTCACACACGTAATTATTGTACCGCACATGAGGCATTTGGTCTCTATCCTGACAAAAAAAAAAAAAAAAAAGTTCCCATTTTGATTTAAATGGACTTTCGCATTCCTTGCTTTCTTTGAAGCAAGTTGCTCCATAATTAGGTGTTTGCATTGTACGTATCTATTTGACTGATAAGCAAGCCGTCTATCAACACAGGTTTCTTCGAATCTTCGTTTCTCTGCTCTGCAGCGCGCGAGTTGAGCCGAACTTAACCGAGTCGCCACGATGCGCGGTACATAGAACCCCTGCACCCAGTGCAATTTTAAGCTTTGAGAGGTCCTGCGCTATATACAGAAACCGCTGAAGACCTTATGGTAGCATAAGGAGTCAGTTAATTGCCACCTATTGGAAAATGTGTTCTTTCTCAACGGCGTAGTTAACCTGGATAGTAATTCTCTGTTGGGTCCAAAGACTATTGATATTTAAAATTATACTTAAAAGACCGAATGAGGTGACGCCGCGATAAGCTGTGGGACTCGCATTAGGAAGGTTAAGGGCTCGATCCCCGCGGCCAACCATCCTGACCTGTGGATCTTTTTTCGGGAGTTTCCCAGGTTGCTAAGCGAATGCTGGGAAGGTTAATTATATCCCTCGTTTCCTCTCTCTCCGCTTCACATGACTTCTCATTTCACTTTATCTTCATCCTGCTTCCTGTTTTAGGGCTGCAAGTGTCGACGGATGTCTCGGCGTTGCATGGCAGGAAAGATATGCTCTCTGCAAACCTTTGTTCTTCGGATCGGAGGCGTCTCCGAGTTCCGAGCCCCCAGTGCGATGTGTAAGGCTGCAGGGGGGAGAGAATTTGTACGAGTTGCCACCCGACTTATATCTGTAAATTGTAGGGACCCAGACCTCTGCTGCCGTGTCTCCTAGATCTGCCACCCCCTCTCTCTCCCCTCACCTCACTCCTTTCCACGGTTCAAAAGATCTTCCACAGGCCGAGGTGCTAAGTCTCCCCTACAAACACTGGCATGATATTTAAAAACAATTATTCTTTTTACAGGCTCATCTTGTACCTTGCGAGAACTGTGGACGTACCTTTAACCCTGACCGACTGGAAGTTCATCAGAGAAGTTGTAAACCACCTCCTGGACAACCTGCCAAACGCACTGTGGCTCCGGTAAGTTTAGTAAATTTTACCCAAAGTCTAATGTTATCAGATAAGCAAAACGTTACGAACATGAACGATATCAATACTTTGAAATAGTGCTGAGAATTAACTTATTCTGAACCTAAATGTGACTTTTTAGGCTCCTCGCTTCTCCGCAGCACCTATTAGCGTTGCTTTGTACACCGAATACTAACATTGTGTTGAGAGTAAAACTGCTTGTGTGTGTGTGCGCGCGTGTGTGTGTGTGTGTGTGTGTGTGTGTGTGTGTGTGTGTGTGTGTGTGAATGCCTTAAGCATTGAAAGCTCCTATTCTTCCTGAGTTACATAGACTATAAAAATATTATAATTTCAACCCCTAAATGATAAAAGACCAATAGTATGATGCAAAAGACCACACTTGTTATAACTAGAGCCACAATTCCTTGTCACCTTACCGTGTGCATGGGGCTGTTTTCGTTCAGTACTGATGGCTGGCCTCTCGGTCTGGTCGAACACACTCACGGCATAACCGACACTCCTACACACGATACGGTACTAAAAATTGTGGCTTTAATTATAACAGAATATATTCACTATGACTGACATAAAATTTAAGGGGGGTGGCAGGAGGAGCTGGTCAACACAAAATCCAACCAGAGGATTGTCCCGCTTTGCGGGTTGTATAGTTGCACACGCTGTAAAATTACGCTGTAAAGTGGATGATAGAAATATCATTTGCGCTCACAAAAATGCTTTTGTACAGCCATGGAAAAATAATTGAGCGCATCAGGAGAGCAGAATATTTCTAAGCCCCACATCGTGTTGCAGCCTTGTTTATACAAGTCGATATGTCCAACATGGAGATGAGGTTATTGATAGTCTTTGTACCATATGTTATCGTCTGTCGGACCCACAAATAGGCTCTGTCTTGCATCATTTCTCTCATTTGTGTTTGCGAGTGTTTATACAAATGCAAATGATGATTCAAGACACAGCCTAATGTCACAATGACACAGCCTGATGACACAAACAAGCATCAGGAAACCAAGAATTGTCAACATGGGAACACATCTTCATCTGGAAGATCAAGGACTGGTTTTAAAATGCGATATCCCACAGGACTCATTGTACAATTTCTTATAATCACCGCCAGTCTACGGAAGGACCCGCCTCTACAAACAAGTTCAGTCGATGTCCGATTGATAATGGAGGAAACTAGCCCCTGAAACACGTTCCGGGAATTTTAAAACGTGAGTGTTGTTTAGTGATATTGACTCATTTTTCTACTTCCATATAGTATCACCCCATTGGACTAAAAATTTGCAGTAGTACACCAATAATTAAAAATATTGGAAAATACATTACACCAGTGTTACATGCTGACCAGGAGCCGACGAGGAGCAATCTTGCTACATCCTTTCACTGCTACCCTTACTCTCACCCGCCACGTGCAACCTTATCCTCACTAGGCACGGCAAATAGTACTCTGAAGATGTGTGAACAATCGGTCCCCTCCTTACCTATAGCTTATAGCTACTAATATATATATACACACACCTTATGTGAATCCGGCTTTCCCTACTGGTTTTCCGCTTTGGTGGTCATGAATTGAGGGTAAATAGGAGAATGGCTTGACACCTTGGGAGTACTGTTCCCCAGGTCTGCAATCCATTTCGGGTAGGTACGCTTAATAACAGTCCATTAAGCTGCTCCCAAACCGCCAATATGACTTGGACTTAACTCACTGTTCTGGACGCACATTATCATATCATATTGCAAAGAAAGTTAGTCAGGAAGTCAGTTATTCGGCAGCTTGTAGCCTATTCAGCTCTTAAGAATCTCGGCCTTAGAGAAACTTCAACTTAGCCATCATGATGAACATGTCTACCCTTGATTACACCCAAGAATTCTAATAATTCACAAAGTTATTAATATTAGTACTGGTATAATACATTAAAATTATTAATTACCCTACTTAGTTAACCAATTCTTCTGGGATGAGATTAGGGCCTCAATACACCGTTGGAAACCCAACTATTCCACATGCGCAGTAGCTGACTTACCCAGCGCCGTATGGTTCGTTCTGTAGGCAAGGGGTTGAACATTAGTAAAGGGGTGGATTTTAAAAATCATGAGTACCCTATTACTTTCGCTGAGACCTGAAAGATAAGTATCCAGGGTTTTATACATATTGCTGAAATGGTAAACATTTGTGCTACGATGTTGAAAATCTGAGTATGGGTAACATGTTTAAGGTAATCTAAAATGTCCCCCAAGTACTGAAGAGGAACTGCACAAATTTGTGTCCGGGCTGGTCTCTCGTGCAGTTTTTACTATAGGGGACTGAAAATAAGAATAAAGATCATTCAGGGTCGTATACCATTGAAAAAAAAGGCCGAGATAATTTTTGAAATATATATTTAAAGTAACCTGTGATTTTTGTCACATGCTTTGGTGTACCCAGGGCGTTTCTCCACGTGGGTTAAGTGGTGCAGTCTTTTGCATTAAGCCTAAGGGATCGGTCTGGATGGCTCAGTCGGTAAGGCGCTGGTCCACTAATCTCAAGGTCGCGTGTTCCAATCGGACCCAGACCGATGGTTTTTAAGTGTGTTTAAAAGGCGACAGCTCAATGTCAGCAGATTTATTGGCATGAGAAAAAACTCCTGCTGGACGAAATTTCGCATAGCAGTATCGCATACCGATAATGCTGATATGATCCTGGCAATTGACGACGCCGTTAAGAAATAAAACATTCAAATATTTTTTGGAGTTGAAAATATGGGAAAAGGTAATGTCTTCACATTATAGGTAGTCATTGGGGCCAAATGACATTGTTGTCGATGGACCCTTAAACCCCACTCAGGCACTCATTCACTCACTTATGGTGTCCTACAATGTAAGCATAAATTGATTGTATAGTTTACAATAAAGATATGCATGTAACGGGGTGAAAATAGGATTGTAGGGTACTTGAAACACAAAAGTAGTTTTAACGAGGCATTAAGACTTTCAACCATTACAACCAGGACGAAGGAAAATTAGGTTGAATTATTATTAAATCATAAACAGTGATGTCGCAGGTAATAAAGTATCCTCGTACGGTCTGTTGGCGTTTGCAGACAGCCCTCAACCACTCACTAGACCATGTTTACTAATTTTATTGGGGCGTATGGTACCTGTTTGATGAATGAATGCAGATGGCAGTTAAGGGAAACTGGTGCAGAAGTATAACAGGTAAGTCGTATTACATCACCAATCCCTGTGTGTAGCATGGACAGGTCCTATATTTACCTGCCCAGGCACATAAGCGCCCTCGCCTGAAAACTGCACTCTTTCGTCAGACAGGTAGTACTTATAGTGTTGTTTACTTGTGGCCAATGTACAACTATCCATATATACAAAGCACTTTTAGCACATTTAACAATTTAAATGCTTTTAGCAAGATCTACATTTTTTATATCCTCTCAGAGGTCTTCATCTAGGGGATATGTGAATGGCGACCACAAGGTACCCAAGCTGAGCAGAACATTACTTCCACTTACTGGTGTTTTGCTCCTCGCTGTAACTTTTCTATCTGACCTTACCTTGGTCATCTCTTGTTCTCTTCCGACCCCGATGCTATCAAGGTTCCTGAGGGCTAGGGACTCTTTATTTTTCCAACCTCTCCATTTCTCTATAAAATCTTAACCCCTAACATGCTGACCTGTCATGGCATGTAATATGTCCTCTGATTGGTGATCAGAGGATATGGTCGGTGAATTTATTTTGATAATTCTCCCGGTCAGGTCGGTGAGACCCGTAAACCGACGACAGGTGTGGTCCTCCAAACATTCTGGGGGTTGTGAGAGAGCGATGTGACCGCCAAAACATAAAAATATGGTGCTCTCTAAAAAGCGGTTACTATTACTGCTATTGCTCTCTTCAATATAATCAGTGAAAAATATTGGAGAGCAAGAGGATTAATGAGTTCATTGTCAGAAATCCAGCATTAGCTAACAACATGTACAACTATCCCTCTCCTTTCCTTTCGACCTCTACAGACACCCCTTGTTTTCTGTGTTCTTTTAGTGGGTAGTGTCTTCGGGCGAGGCTCACACTCAGGCCCCGCCAACCCAGTACAGTCGGGGTAAGTCCATAAATGGATTTTTCCTCCTCTTGAAAAAAAAAAAAAAAATCCCTTTTGTGTATAGCAAGTGCAGGGCTAGTTGCATCTACTACCTATCAAGCACTATTGCTGAATGTTCCAAGTAATCATTGATCTTCGCCGCTCTTACTTGTATTGTTTCTGTTGATAATGATTTGAGCGTGGCTAACTTGAAGCCAATTAATTAAAAATTCCCACGTCTGCTTACAACTTTCCCTGAGAGCCAAACTTTTGTCCAGATTATTCAAATTATATATTGTCCTTAGTGCAGAAATTTGTGACCCGACTGGCCAAAATGTATAGTTTTTGCATATATTAGATTAAGAATAAAGCTAAGAGATGTCTAGAGTACTCACATATAAATGTGGGCTCAATGTAATCGTTAGTGTGGTCATCATTAAGCTCATCGGTCTATTTGGCCTTTGCCAATATAATTCATATAGTTTTATGTGAAATTTCAAAACCCTAAAACTACACATGTAAATGAAAATATAGATATTATTGTCAGACTTTATCTGGCATACCTACAATGATAGTACTGTTCACACGTACGTTTTCAAGCGTGTACATTTCTGGTAAAATCTGCTTAATTTTTATACCAAAATGTTCTCGCAAACCCACAGCGTACTCCTGTGTGGGTTTGGGCAAACCCAGAAAGACTATAAATATTAAAAGCCTGAACAATGTATATAGATATGCAAATTGTTACCCTTGCAAGTCGGGTCCACTGTACCGGCAACAGGACAAAATAGTACCAAAAATAAAATATGCCTAAATATGGTATAATCTGTATCAGAGATATCTGTCGAGTTTTACTTAAATTGATCAGAGATTGATAAATCATTTGTGAGGTGTTTTATGATCCGTTTTATTTTTTATTTATTTATTTATTTTATTTATTTATTTATTTATTTATTTATTTATTTATTTATTTATGTATTTATGTATTTGTTTATTTGTTTATTTATCTATTTATCTATTTATTTATTTACTTATTTACTTACTTATTTATTTATTTATTTATTTATTTATTTATTTATTTATTTATTTATTTATTTATTTATTTATTTATTTATTTATTTATTTATTTATTTATTTATTTATTTATTTATTTATTTATTTATTTATTTATTTATTTATTTATTTATTTATTTATTTATTTATTTATTTATTTATTTATTTATTTATTTATTTATTTATTTATTTATTTATTTATTTATTTATTTATTTATTTATTTATTTATTTATTTATTTATTTATTTATTTATTTATTTTAACTATTGTTTGAGACACCCCGAAGTTTACATTTTAATTTTAGCAGGATTCGGAATAATTTCTCATGTAATTACATACCAACATACCAACTTACACATATTCTAGTTGATATTACATCGGTTATGCTGGTATTCTTAGAACGCCACTAGAAACAAATGAACGTGCTAGAAAAGCAATGTGAAAAATATGTCGGTGTCAATTTGTCTACTGATGCAGCTTATTTTCAAGGAATTGTAGAATTTATGTCAGTGAGCTGCATATTTCCCTTCTATACCTACAGCTTGGATGCGTTAACAGAATTAACTAATTATATATTATTTTAGATTGCAAACTAAAGGAATTTGAACTTACCATATCGTATGAGCCTTTGTAACTTTAGTTCAGAGGATTTGGTTTCTGATTCACGAGGTTAGGTTCAGTTTTTATAAAAGTATATTAAAATTGTCTTACTATCATTGTCTTTCATATATTGGCAATGCTCAGTTAGCAATCTAGTGCTACTTCATTTGACGACTAATTACGAGTATTTCTTTCCGTATCAAATGGCGGTAGTTTCTGCTACATATATAAACGAGGTCGCTTCAAAGGGACGTGGTTAGGCGTACAGACTTTTTGGCAACATCTTGTGCAAAATCCCTCCTTGATTACTCTGGATTATTATACACCTACTATGTACTCGCTAAAGCAAATATTTCTCACACGGTTACATACATAGTTTATCTCATATACGGGAGTGGAACCAACAATTCACAAATCAGGCTTTATTTTACCAAAATTTTAAATTATAACAAATAATTGCTCTACTAAATAGAAGCAAAATCATTTTAAACAGCACACACAAAAATGTTGAGGCATATGTACTGTTTTCAAAATATTGCACAAAATATAAAGACCAGAAATGCTCTCACGCTGATAAAACAGTTGCATAATTAACATTACAAGGGGTGAAGTGCCAAATGTATGTGCACTAATTAATTTATTAACAAAAAATGTTTCTGATGAACAATTTAAGCTATTTATTTGTGATATTTTATTAATGTGCAAAACTGACAACTTATAATAATAAATCTTTGTTGACAAATTGGCAGAAATATTGAAATTATCACTCTGAAACTTTAAGCAAAATTATAAATTTATGAAAGTCATACGTGCAAATTTCCATCCATTGCTCATATACACATGGACATAAGTATTCATACAGCTACCAATAAAAAGAAAATGTTTTGTTTTGAACATTTCTACACACAAAAACGCAAAATTTTGTGACGCATATAAACTTAAAACATTCGATTAGTGTACTTATATATTGGAATTAAATTAACAGTGTTTTCAAAGTATAAAAAACATTTTTTCCTTGAGGGTTGCATTTCACGCGGGACAAGTATTCATACAGCAATGGTAAACACTGAACAAATGGTCATCTGATAATCCACAATGTGTCTGTCGCTATAGCTCCAGTGCTGTGTGCTAGTCGTGCTGTATGACGTGATTGGTGAGCTGCAGAAGGTCAAAATGGGTCACAAAGGAAGGGACAATTTTTTAGACCTAAGGGAGGTGATTGTTTCATTATATAAACAGAAAAAATCGTATTCTGAAATATCTCACACCATAGGGAGAAGTCGTTTTATAATGCAGATGTATTTAAACATTTTAAAAGAACCATATGCTAATAAACGAAGAGAAAGTGGGCCGCTCACAGGAACTAAATTCTAGGGAACAAAGCCTGTTGGTGAAAATGGTTGAAAAAATACCCCATATTGCCTTTTCTGAAATTGCTGCATATACATAAAAGAACAGCATGGGAAACATGTAATGCTCAGGACAATAAGGCGACTCGTCAATCCATCGGGTTCCATTCCAGGGTATCCAGAAAGAAGCCTTATATTAGCAGAAAAAAGCAAAAGAGAGGCTAGTGTTTGCAAAGGAATATGTAGGAAAGGACAATGCAGTATTGGAAAAAGTTTTATTTTAGGACGAAAATAGTTCATAATCATGGCCGAATGTGAATGTTGAGAAAGCTGAATACAGCATTGGATATTCAAAATTTGCAAGCAACTTTTATACATGAAAGCGGTGGTGTTATGGTCTGGGGATGCGCGGCTGCTTATAGTATAGGGGAACTAATTTTCATTGAGGGAAATATGGGTAGATATGGCTACATTGACATATTGAAATGCAATTTTAAGAAGAGTGCTTAAAAGTTAATTGGGTGGCATTACTAAAATGAGCCCAAACATACTGATGAGATTGTTCAAACACACTAAAAACACCTGCACAATCACCGGATCTCAATCCCATTGAGCACTTAGTATGGAGAGAGCTGGAAGACAATAAGAAAGCACCATATATCCAGCAAATCTCAACTAAAACAGCTACTTGTGACAGAATGACATAACATTGGTACAGAAATAACAAGAAAACTTGTCCACTCAATGCCCAAACAGCTGAGAGAAGTAATTTATAGAATAGGTTGGCGTACAAAATATTAGGAAGGTTTCTTTTCTAAGCTTCTCTTTGTATTTGTACATATACACAATGTTATGTTCCTGTTTATATCCTCCTTAAAATTCAACCTGTGAGAACAAAGATTTTATTTATTAATGTAGAACAAAGTAAATGTAAATCTGTTATATCTGTATTTAAATAAGATGTGTAAAGCTCATATAGTGAACTTTTTTCTAGGTTTTGTGACCGGCAAATATTCAAAATGATATTTTAGTTTGTATTTGCAACTGTATGAATACTTATATCCATGTATGTATCTGAAAATAATATTTATGTTCATGTTTGGCCAAATAGGGAATTATTGGTTTGAAATCGTCGTTTTTCTTCTGTCCAAGTACGCACAAGGAAACCAACGTCCCAAATTGTTGACTGTATATCTTTTAGGGGCTTCCCTTTTTTCAGAATTGCCACGTTATAGCCGCAGTCGGTTTCATTATAGCTTTCCTTTATGCAAACATGTGATGTTTGCGCCGAATCATAAGTGATGCTAACAGCTTTGGAAATATTAGGAGTTTTTCTATCTATGGTTTTCTCTGCCACAGGTAGGACATCAAAGAAATGTTCACCACTCATGGGAATTGCTTTGAATGGTTTTGCCACCTTAGCCTCCTCCACTATTTTATGTAGATTACTTGGAGCAAATGCTTTTGTGACTGCTTTCTTTTTCCCTACAAGGACAAAATCAGAATCACAAGGAAGGAAGTTATGTCCATTAACACAAATCCGCTGCTCTGTATGCTCGAATAAGCCATTTGCCGCCAAAAAGAAAAAGAAAAATATCAATATGCGATTCTTGTTTTGACCGCAACAGTTATCGCTCCACACAGAGATTTTTCTTATTGGTAATCCCTACTTTAAAATGTATCAGAATGACAAACTGGCATAGATATACAGTATTCCCATATCATTTGCGTGCAATTCTGTATTTATACTGACCTTAAAGTTATTAGAAGACAATAAATACATAATAAAAGCTCTTCTGCAAAATCTTTATTACACGACAAATAAATAACAACACTCTTTACAAGAAATGGACGGAGATTAAAACATAAATGGCACATTGCACTTGAGAAAGCTTGTGGTTTTAGCACCACTGCCATCTCATGGTGAAGATCGCCTTAGAGTCTGCTGTTGGCTTAGACCTAAATAAATTTAAATATTTTGTTTTTTAACGATGCTGTTTACATGACAGTAAATCTACTGACATGGGGCTATCGCTTTGAAGTACGCTTAAAAACAATCGGTCTGGGCCGAAATTGAACCCACCACTTTGCACTTAACCCTGATTGGATATAATACTCTTTAGCACTTTGTACTATTCTAGAGCAAAATCGCCTTTTTTAAGTTGTACTTTGCACCTTTGTAATGTTGATCCAATTATCAAAGACAATTCAACCGTAATATTGGTTAATTTACAAAGCCCGGAGATATAATTATCCTTTGAAGTATGATATCTCGGGAAGAGCATTGACACTTAGATCTGTGGTTTGTATTCAGTCTGTGACATTTTTCAGGCCTACTTCGCCATACCAATTTAATGCATACGTATGCTAGTGTGTCATACTCAAAGCAGAGATACTGACAGTATTTTGGGCTAATGATGATATTTTTAGGAGTAAAAACGAAGACTTTTAACATAGGAAATCACTGTTACCAACTGACATCTCAACTCAGCATTCAAATCACCTGAAATCCTATCATGTCATCCTTCGCAAAGATAATCTGTTTGAAAAATATTGGAGTAAAATTAGTAATGACATGATCGTTCTAATGTCTAGCATTAGAAAACAAGTTAGGTGACGGTATATAGAGGCCAGGGAAACAGTCACGATGTTTGCCGTTATTGTGTCTTTACTCTAAGATTGCTCTAATAAAAATTGTAGTAATGCCCTTGACCATACTGCAGATGCGTTGTTGGATCAATGTTACTTGCACCCACTCTGTTTATTCTCCAGAGCACCATAACATTAGGAAACAGAATCGATATAGTGGTAAATTTCCGTGTAGCACGAATATTGTTCGTTATCTACAAGAGACAACAATTCTCCTGGGTACTACTTATAATGATTACCATCGCTATTTTTTATAAAATGGTCAATTTGTGTCATTTATGCAGCTTTACTCAGCAAAGTCCTTTTATTTTTTATTTATTTTATATTTTTATTTTTTTAGATTTAACGTCTTTTACCCGGACAGGTCATATCGGACGATGACTGAAATGGGTGAAATGCTCATATGAGCCCAGAGTCCGTAGAACTACGAGTTTCTCAACATTTGTCTTTCTGCATAAAGGAAAACGTCGGGAAAAAAAATCCGGATAACTCACCCTAACTGAGATTTGAAGTTGCAACCTCTTGAATGTGAGACCGCTGCGACCTCTCGCCCAAAACTACAGAAGTGGGCAGAAAACTTTTATACAATATTTAAAAAAATCATAACGACCTACTGTATTATTCCCCAACAAAATCGTAGTGTCAAATTTCAGGTTAATATGATATTCTGGTCGCGAGGAGATGATTTTGGCTCGTTCGCGCATTGCTCACTTCAATTTTTCGCATGGTTACGTTTTTAAACGGGACCTTCTCCTCTTTGTACATACATACGCTGTGCGACAACCGCTCGTCGGTCCGTCACGTGTTGCTAGAAGTTAGTGTTTCCCTAGCGCACCTTCGAGACGCTGTGCAACTGTCTGTCAGACTTGCAGATGTCCTGGCGGACGATAAACAAGCGGTCGAAAGAATTTTAAAGTTTGTAGCAAAGGCAAACATGAACTTGGGGATTTAAAACTTTAGATATCCAAATTTCATACTTTTCAACATATTTGTAACTTTGTTTTAATTCTGGCTTTTGCCTCTTTTTAACTTTCATGTATATCTTTTCTTTTTTACTATTATTTTCATTTCGTATTGAAATTTATCTCTGGCTTCTACCATGTTCCGTTTTTGAGCGCCCTTAAGCCTTCATCAGACCAAATGGTATTTAACGGACATTTTGAGCAACAATCCTAAATATCGTGCATTTGTAATGGAAATTACAAACCCAATATATATATATGAAATAGACATGTTTTATCACGTTAATGTTTATTGATATATTTTATATTTATTAAAGTGTTAATTTACATGATATTTGTAATTAATTTTATTCATATTAGTATTATGCCCGAAACTATTAGCCCAGAATATACAAAAACAGCCGAAGCATTGATGTCATATGGAATGATAAAGAAGATGGTGGTAATGATGATGATGATGAGGAGGAGGAAGAGGAGGAGGTGGAAACAATAATGGCTAAGGACGGTAACCAAGAAGAATCAATAATCTTGTTAGTGAGCGTGTAGTTTATCCACGATGGACAACCGTTGGAACTATTATTGGGAATAAAGCTCCTAAAAGAGTGGAAACACGAATTGAGGAAATCAACAATACTGAATGGTGGCGCATACAAAAATCAATTTGTTACGAACTTCCGCGTATAGAAGAAAGCTAATAAAGTGAAAATTAACAATTTTACAGTGAAGGGAACGCGAAGGAAAGTTTCGTACGGAAAAAAATCTAAAAACCATTCCGGGGAGAAAGTGATCAAATAGTTTTGCACATTGATTTCAAGAACCAATTCTGAAGGAATTACTTTTTAACAAAGTCACATTAGTTAAAAAATCTGATGTGTTGCACTCACATGACTTTCTCTACTCTTGTACTAACCATTCTTACAAACTCTTGTTCCTATATCTTCTTCGTGTTAGTTGAGATAAACATTTGCAGAAATTCTTGTTGCTTACTTCCTTTACTTATTTACTTGTAGGAGCAAGGGGAGAATATGAGAATACAGTAGGCTTTTAACGATAGTCAAATCTTTTAAAGCTTTCAAATTCCGTTCTATTTGCACACTTTAACATATAAAAATATGAACAACGATGATCCTTTTCACGAAAGTTTTAAGTTTTTCGAAACTCACACACATAACAAGAAATATCTCCGAAATGGTTTACCGTACAAGAAAGTTTATTTAGACATAAATTGTGTATTTTAGCAAGATCTACATTTTTTGTATAGTATCATTTGGTCTATCTCTAACGGTTTACCAGTTATGCAAAAGTCGTCCAGAGTAAATACGACTACAGGGGCTATAGCCAGAAAATTCAAGATATATATTTCATTTGCCATAAAAATATCTCAAACATATGACATTTTAATCAAAATCATTAGAGCCATTTTCAAGAAAATCAAAATGTTCGAAAATTTTTCCATGTAAAGGGTAGTTCAGGGTGGGGCTATTTTCTTCAAAATCTTCGTGTCGCATCCTTGAAAGACATTAAACTTAAATACCAACTTTGGTTTTTAACGACTTTTCGTTTTTGAGTTATGCTGTCCACAGACTGACAGGCACATAAACACACGCTGACCTTTTTCTAAAAATGCCTTTTTTTGGATTCAGGGGGCCTGAAAACATTTATTTCCAGTGAACTCTCGACATCGAATTTTTGGGTGGAATACAATACTTCCTCTACTTTACTAATCGTAGTAGAGAAAATAATAAAAATGAATATTTGGTGAAAACTTAATATTATTTAAAAATAACCTTTGCCCACGCCGTTTTAACTTTCTGTTCCCACTACACAAAACCCTAAACCAAGATTTCATGCTTAATTTAGCTTCTACACATCTGAGAGTATTTTAGCTTCATAAACTGCTGTTAATTTTGCATCAACTTCAGATAAACTGAAACATGATAGAAAACATATATTAAAAGCCGCAATTATACTAAACTTCCTCATTAGCAACTGAATCTTACGACTTCACACATTTATGTTCCTTCAGTTTATAGTAGTTTACATTACTAATAGTGATGGGACGATGCTCGATTCTCGCCACCGATGCTGATTTTTAAACACCAATATTCGATATTCGCTTCATAAAAAGCTGCAAAGGCGATAGCTGCCTCACTGTGTTATGTTTTTATTAGTAGTTTTCTGTGTATAAACGCTTGTAACCATTTTTGTTATTGCTCATCAGATGTTATTTCAGATGTCACGGTATCATATCCTGACAGCAACGGGAAACTGTGCATGTTTTTTTTACTTTCTCTACTGCGTATAGTAAGTAGAAGAAGTATTGTATTCCACCCAAAAATTCAACATCGAGATTTCACAGGAAATGTAACATGTTAAAGAGGCCCTCTGAACCCGAAAAAAGCATCTTCAGGAAAAGGTCCGCGCGCGCGTGTGTGTGTGTCTGTCTGTCTGTCTGTCTGTCTGTGTGCCTGTCTGTGGACAGCATACCTCAAAAACGAGTTGGTATTTAAATTTAATATATTTTAAGGATACGACACGAAGATTTTGAAGAAAATTCCTCCACCTAAACTACCCTTTACATGGAAAGCTTTTCGAAAATTTTGATTTTCTCGAAAATGGCTCTAACAATTTTGATTAAAATGCCATACTTTTTAGATATTTTTGTGGCAAACGAAATGTATAGTTTGAATTTTCTGGCTATTGACTATGTAGTCCTGTTTACTCTGGATGACATTTGCATAACTGGGCAAACTGTAAGATCGACCAAATCTTACCATACAAAAAAAAAAAAAAAAAAAAAAAACGTAATGTTGCTAAAACATACAATTCATGTCCAATATTTTTTTTTTTTTATTAGAGTGAACCATTTCGAAGATATTCCTGTTATTTGTACGAGTTTTGGAAAACAAAACTTTCTTCAAATGGAACATCGTTATTCTGTTTTTTTATATGTTAGCCGTGCAAAGAGAACGGAATTTGAAAGCTTTAAAAGATTTGACTATCGCTCAAAGTCAAGAAGATACAGGTATAAGAGTTTGTAACAATGGTTAGTATAAGAGTAGAGAAAGTAATGTGAATGCAACATATCAGATTTTCCAGTAGAGATCCTGTAAACTTCATTCGATGCATGAATGTAGTATGCTTCTTTAAATGTGTTGTGTTGGTGAATTACCACTGTAAAAGAAATAATTCGCAAACAAATAAAGAGCTATCCACATAATTTCTATTGAGTTCCTACTTCACCTGTTTAGTATTAAATACAATGGAAATAAATAAATAAAATTTGCATCTATAATTTCTATTATTTTCTTGCTATTTGTAAAATTATTCGTTAAGTTTATCTTAATTTATTATTAAATTGGAGATAGTAGCGCTCCTTTTGTGAACGCTACTGCTTATAAGACCGCGAAGTATCCAGATGAGATATAGCTTCAGGCAGTTTATCAAAGGTACTCTGATAAAGGATATAAAACGCACACACAAAAAGTTGAAAATTTGTTGCAATTCTCGGAAAGATTATACAACTAATAAAAATCTGTAAATAAAAGAACACGTAAACGTATCGTTTATCCTTTTTGTGTATTTAAAATTTTAATATGTGGCACCACAGCTCTGATGGGCCCAGACCGACAAGCCTATTGCCGACCACACGCCAAATGCACACTGTAGCGATCATGAGAATATTTATTCCTCCTGCAATTTGGCAATTATAATTTATCTCAAGGTAGAGACGAAAATTTTCGGGAGTCCTATAGTTCCTCCTTGTGCAATATA
This sequence comes from Tenodera sinensis, assembly GCA_030765045.1. Taxonomy (NCBI): domain Eukaryota; kingdom Metazoa; phylum Arthropoda; class Insecta; order Mantodea; family Mantidae; genus Tenodera; species Tenodera sinensis. The sequence continues at coordinate 61,993,489 of CM060967.1, read as the reverse complement.
GTGCAACTGTGGTGTCTGTTTTGAAACCACAGTGTTTTTCCAGAAACTGGGAGCGGTGACTCAGAATCACAAAGAGAACTGTTTATTCTGTGGTTACATAGCCATGGGACGGTTGAGACCGCCACCTACGATAAGAAAAAGCTATTCACACGCACTACCGCAGCTTGTTTTTCGTATAGCGGGAAACAAAAATAGACCACAACGGTTCACGAAACGCGAGAGATAAAACAAATGAAGGCTGACATACCGCTTGAGAAAAGCAAAGGCACTTGCGGAATTTGCCACTGTTATAGAGGTGCATAATATGAAGGAAAATGTATAAATGTGAAACTCCTTTGGTAAGATGTACGTCATTTAACTCTACAAAATATGGAAAAGTAAATAATTTAAATAATAAAATATCTTCAGAATGAAAAATGAAACCTGCTTTTCAAATATTAAGCGACATATATTGAAATTTACTTTAGTTTATCGAGGATATGATCATTACTCAAACAATATACCTTACAAAAATCTGTTTTTAAACTGAAACAGATCTGTGAACAATACAAAATGAAGTGTCGCCTGCCTTGAGGAAAAGCAGCTGAAGTGGCGAAATTAATAATTAATAATCAAATAATAATAGAACAGGTCAACTACTTTATCAATTTATAAAATAAAAACAGAAATTACGATACCTATAGAAAACTATGCAAGTCTCAGAAGATTTTTAGAGCAATTAATAAAACTGTTAGAAACAAAGTACGTAGAACGACTAAAATTTCAGTCATGGCTCCACTAATACTTTTCTCTAGAAGTGAACTATAAGAAACAAAGAAGTAAAACAGGATTTAGAAATGAAATTCTTAAACAAAGTTAAAAAACTAAGCTAGACTAAATCCCCAGCGCAACAGCCCATGAAGGGCCAAGGTTTGCGGCTCGGCTGCTGCGTAGCCCACCTCCGCTCACTACAGGCCTTATAAGTGGGGTGCAGTAATGCATAATGGGACGTGGTCATCGCCCCGAGCCCTCCCAGCCAGTTATGCGGCCTTCACGACCTGGGGTAGCTACTACTTCATCAAGTACCTCCTCAATTGCCCCCTCTGAGGCCTATCGAGGCTGAGTGCACCCCGTGCCAGGCCTCCCAGCGGGGGAAATATCCTCAAGCTAGTACCGGGGATCGAACCCGGATCCTCCACACCAGAGGCAGGGGCGCTACCACTACGGAGTCGGTCTAAGCGAAGTTAAAAGATACCAAAGTTTGGATTATATAAAAATGAAGACATTAGACTGACAAACTGCTATATCTTAAGCGACATTGAATGAACCCGTGGAATACCGCACACAAGTTTCTGGCAAGAAAGACTTGACTGGAGAATCTTTGAAGATGGAAACGGCAATATATTAGTTGAAAATGAAAACCTTCAACTTCAACTCAAAGCTATATCTGATGATATTTGTAAACAAACACGGGTTTTGAAATCAGATAATACTGATGCTACACAAATCGAATTGCCCTGCATTAGCCATTCCTGAGCAGATTGCTTCCATCTTTAGTTATCTGCAGCTCTCTAACATTTATGTTCCAGTGGGAGAAATAGCATACATGGAAAAAATGTCTTTTATTACAGCTTTATCCTTCTGGCAGAAAAAGTCCTCTGAGATGTCTATACCAAGTTGGCAATGAAGACAGAGTTTCACCATCTGCTTCCTTCAGAAAAGCTTCTCTGTGCACAACTAGATTTTAAATTATAACCGATCCTGTCTGGCAGAAGAAAATCTTGATTCTCATTATGTCAACTGCGATTAGTCAACTTCAAGACTATAGCACAAAGACTGAGAATGACGTAGTTTGCCAGATTTGAATTCTTTTGCATTATTCTCTAAAATTAGTGTGCTCTTGTATAACTTGAAGCTATTTTTCTAAGACGAACTTACTTTGTCACAAAAAAGGTCATTTAAGATACGAAAGTTCATATGAACTTATATATAAAATAAACCCCAGCGCAACAGCCCCTTAAGGAACAAGGCTTGCCGCCCAGCCGCTGCTTCCCCCACCTCTGCCCACTATAGGCGTCATTGGTGGGGTGCAGTACTGGAGGGTGGTACTGGTCAGCGTCCTGAGCCCTCCCTGCCAGTTATGCGGCCTCCTCGACCTGGGGCAGCTACTTCTCCATCAAGTAGCTTCTCAATTGGCCCCTCCGGGACCTAACGAGGCTGAGTGCACACCGTGCCAGACCTCCCAGCGGGGGAAAATCCCCATGCTGGTACCGGGGATAGAACCCGGGTCCTCCGCGTCAGAGGCAAGCGCGCTACCAACTGCGCTACGGAGGCGGTCTATTATATATATAATAGAAATATACGTTATAAAAATGAAGCATAATAAAGCATGGTGGTAAAAATATGAAGCATAATTTAAAAAAACTCTGATGTGAGCACTCACATGACATTTTCTACTCACTCTTGCACAAACTATTCTTAAAAATGTTTCTCTTTCATCTGCTTCATATTAATCGAGATAGACATTTGTAGAGTTAGTTTTATAGGTAGATGTTTCCTTTTAAGTACAATGAGAAGAATACAGTAGGCTTAACGATAGTCAAATCTTTAACAGCCGGTCGCTAAGGAGTATTTCGGAAATGGCTAACTTCACACACACACACTTTTCTAAAACTCCTTTTTTGGATTCAGGGGTCTCAGAACACGAATTGTTGGTGGAATGCAGTACTTCCCCTATTTACTATACGTAGCAGAGAAATTATAAAGCATAATGCGGGTTGTTTTACTTATGAATATTGCCCTCATGTTTCCGTTCTACAATAAGCATGAGGAGGTGTGGCGAAACTGTAAGATGTGACGGAACATTTACGCTTGTCTGGCTTCAAGGACGCTCCTCACAAGAACAGATTTGACAGTCACTTCCATATACTCAAGCCTTAGAAGTCCCTTGTTCACATTGAAAAGAAAAAACCTGATGCACAGTTCATTATATATGTAATAAGAATACAGTGGACTAAAGCTATATTCAAATTCTTTTTCGAAGCCGTCTGTTATATGGTGGCTTTGAAATTCTGTTCTCTCTGAATGAACACGAAAATGAAGAGAAAGAATAGCCATTTGCAATTGAGAAAACTATGATGTGAAAACTCAAACCAGTAACAAAGAGTATTTCGGAAATTAACTCCACAAAATATTAACATAAAATATATAGTTCAACGAAATTACTTATTTCTACTCTAACAAATAGCTTTTCGACCCTAGACTCACTAAAACACTTTCTCAACTCTTAACTCGAAAAGTTGTTGTTGTTAGCTAATGCTGGATTTCTGACAATGAAGTCATTAATCATCTTGCTCTCCAATATTTTTCACTTTCATAATTCGATATTGAAGATAGCAATAGCAGTAATAGTAACAGTTTTTTTAGAGAGCACAATATTTTTATGTTTTGGCGGTCACATCGCTCTCTCACAACCCCCAGAATGTCTGGAGGACCACACCTGTCGTTGGTTTACGGGTCTCACTGACCTGACCGGGAGAGTTATCGAAATAAATTCACCGACCATATCCTCTGTTTACCAATCAGAGGACGTATACATGCCATGACAGGTCAGCATGTTAGGGGTTAAGAGTTCAGAGAGAAATGGAGAGGTTGGAAAAATAAAGACTCCCTAGCCCTCGGTAACCCTAATAGCATCGGGGTCGGAAGAGAACAAGAGATGACCAAGGTAAGGTCAGATAGAAAAGCTACAGTGAGGAGCAAAACACCAGTAAGTGGAAGTAATGTTCTGCTCTGCTTGGGTACCTTGTGGTCGCCATTCACATATCCCCTAGATGGAGACCCCTGAAATGTAAGACCACTTCTTAACTAAGGTCAAACTTAGTTTGACATGAAAAAATGAAATTGAAGTTAAAATTCTTGAAATTCATTGCTTTAAACTTCAAGAACTTGCAGTATACATTAAGATAAGTGAAGCTTATAGTCTCTAACTTATTTGCTAATATTGTAAAATTTTGAATCTTTCTTTAGGGAAAACACAATGAAGTTATTTTCATTTATAGTGTAAAATGTTTTTTTATTACTCTAACTTCACTTTCTACACCAAAACTCGAAAAGTGCTTCAACTCAAATGAAGTAAACTGAAGTGAACTCAAATGAACTCTACTGAACTCAGCTGAACTCAACTAAACTGAGCTGAACTGAACTTAGCTGAACTTACCTGAAGTGAGTTAAACTGAACTGAACTGTATTGAACTCAACTGAATACTGTTGAACTCAGCGGAACTCAACTCAACTAAGCTAAACTGTCTTGCTCAACACTTAAAAACTCGTGTAATAAACTCGTCATCCGGACTCGCTTATATAGGCGTATCCTCTAGATCTAGAAAATGGCTTTTCTTGAAATTTGTCGTAAACAATTGGCAGTCGAAAACTGCAGTCTAAAATCGATCTTTGTTTCGGCCCGACTATTATCCTTGTTTATTGGCCGCGTGTTGCCTAGCAGCGTCCTGGTGTGAGGTAGCTTGACCTTGAGCGTCTCTTTGACGGGAGACCGGTGGTCTGCGGTGTAATGTCAGTACATTTGTCCAATCAACATACTGGACAGAGATGGAGTAATGTAGGTGTCTAAACTGGTATTATAACACTTATTATACAGCTTTTAGTTGCATAATGAGTCATTATTGACTCATTCTGGCTTTATTCCAGCAAACAATTCATCACCAGTCATATCTCGTAACCACAGTTGCCAGCATAAATTCTTTCCCCCATGTTTTCGTTGACAGGCCTCCCAACAAGTCACTCCAGCGGGTGCCCCCTTCAAACGAAATCCAACGTGAGCCCTCCTCTCCCATAATTTATGAAGTCGCACATAATGCACACAATAATGAGAAAGAAATGACATGAGATGGGGAGAACAGCACAAAAGTATACTTCATAGTAAATTGATATCAATGCTTATACTTTGTTGTACTCATACGGCCTCTTTCTGTCCCCTTCAATTCCCAGGACCCCTACAGTTATCCGCCTTGCCTCCCTCCTTATAAGCGACCCTCTAACCAACGCCTAATATACCTATCTATACATTTATTTGTATCGGTTTTCAATAGTCAAAAATATGGTAAACGTACAACACCAAATGTTACGTTTCAGAGGCATCACGCTGTAATGCCCGTAAAATAAATAACATTTGCACCCAAAAATGTATTTGGGCAGTAGGAAACAGAATACTCTGGTCATGAAATGGACAGCTATCAGCCACCATTAAATTTTGTTTCTACCATACAAGTCATATGCTAACTACTACCTCTTGACCCTCTTTGACTTAAACGCAAAATCAAACGGATGCTATTAGAATTAGCTGCGGAAAGCATCTGTAATTCAGTTCCTTTTAGTTTCTGCAGTGCAAAAACTTTTAAGTAAGCGAGTATAAGTTACAGGAAATGCCTATAGGCTTGCACAACATTATACTCAAAATCAATTGAATTATTGTTTCATTGGTTATTAAAATTCCCTGATCTTTAGTGCATTAACCATTAATCCTTACAGCCAAAGCCGGCACAAGAACATCAGCAAGAGGAAAGAGTCAGCAGTGCAGGAAGTGGTTCAGGAGTGAAGTTGCCTCCGGCTGTGTATTGCTATATCTGTGGAAGGATGTTTGGCACACGTTCCATTGGCATCCATGAGCCTCAGTGCCTAGAAAAATGGAAACAAGACAACAGTAAACTTCCGGAAAATCAGAGACGTCCTGAGCCAGTCAAACCTCAAACCCGTGAGTATCTGTCTCCGCATATGCTCAACTTTCATTCAAATTCATGACCTTCTTTTAGCTTTGTGTAAGGATTTTTAGATCTTTCAACCCACAAAACGAAGTATAATAATCGAGAAACTGGCAGTTTTTCTGAAGAAATCCTGAATTTAGACACAAAATCCAAGGTAAGATGTGAAAACATCTCGAGCTGTTGAGAAAATCCTTTGCTTCCTGACTAGAACATTGTAGGTACTGGGTGAAGAAGGGAATCGATAATGTTCGCTAGAATACATATCTATGAACAGAGATGTATGGAAAGCCAAATTTGTACACTTGTCTATTTTCTGACTGTTAAAATCATTGTTATTGTTATTGCTTCAAGTAAACACCAAAACATTTAAACTAAAACATCTGTTTTCTCTTGTTCTTTATTTTAAAGTAAAAACAAGCATGTTTCGGTTTTATAGTTATTAAACATTAACCAATGTTGCTACAAATGCCGTGGAGGTGAAAAACTCCAGGAGTTAGTATTAATATAATTCCGTAATACGTTAGCATATTTATGGCCAACTATGTAAAAACAGCACCCATTCTACTGTGGTATAGTCGTCACCTTACTCCTCAAGCAAGAGTGCTCTCGCCCACAAGCAAGAAAATGTAGGAGGTTGTCATATATGTCTAGTTTTCAAAGAGCTTTATCTGGAAAATTATGAAAGGTAGAAGAAACTAATTGCTCATAAAAATTTTCATGCAGACCTTTCTCCGGTTTCAAGAATATCTACACCCCTCTCGATTTCAAATTATAGTTACACCCTTTTCAGCTATTTGGATAAGATGTTTTGTGCTGGGCACTGGGATAGCTCAGTGGTTTCGTTCGCGACTCTCGTGCTGAAAGCCCATAGTCCCCAAGGCCCAAAGTAGAGTCCACGGAAAAAGTTGTAGGTCCTCTCATTCCACCACCGTTGGAGGTAACGGACTTCGTCCTTTGAGTACCTCTAGCTCAAAATAGGTCATAATTGCTTGGTGGAATGAGGTTATCCCAAGGTCATAAACCAGGGCTGGACAACTGGTGCCCACTTAGCGCAGCTTGCTCATGGCCTCGCACTGATAATTGTGTTTTGCAGTAAAAATAAAATGAAAGTCGCTCTAGGCATCCCGCGGGTCGCCCAGGCCTATGTATGGAGAACGTTAGAGACAACCACTGTAAACGAATTACTAAGAGCTCCTCGCCGAGCTCTGAACAAATTATCAATATGGAATTCAGGCTAAGCAGATGGATTATTTTTCCTTGGTGCCAGAGGTGGGAGAGAAAATTCACATTAATTGAGAAACTCCTGAAAGAATTCAATAAAGCGACAGAAGCTCTTTTGATTTCGCCTTTTGCCGACTGGTCAGTACTCTAGCTTCTTAGCCCCAGGTCCTGGTTTGATTTCCGGTTGGGTCGCAAAACTTTTCTTTAACTATAAGTATTCCCTAACCACCGCTGAGATTGAAATTATGAATAGGAGCGTGTTTCATAGTAAAAACGAGTACAAGCAACATTAAAACTTACAGTTCAATGAATAATAACATCTCATGGTTTCTTAAGTCTAATTCCCTTACATGATACAGAAATCAAATGGGACCATGCAAATAAAGCAGGGAAAATTATCAATAATTACTCTATGTAAAAAACTAATTCAAGGTGACTATTTGACACTTACTATGTCATATCATCTTTTGATCAATAAAACGATAGGATACAATATGTTTAAACCAATGATGCCTGCTTAAACCCACAATTTTACCACCTCTATAGCATTTGTTTCTGTGTTGCCAACATTGCAAACCACAAAAATTGTTACGGTAAATATCATAAAATACTCTGTAAGATTTCTTTTTCTTATATGGATAGTAAATGAAAACTATTAAAAGAACAAATCAATGTAAACTCTTGTTTTTTTTAACTTCGCTTCACACATGCTTAATAAAACGTAGCTGCATAAAGAAATTAACCTATCATGGAAAAAATGCCAGTTTTCTCGTGATTCTTTGTACATGCACTCAAAGGAGCATATTTTAAAAACGTCCGCTGCATGTTAAGTATAAATGTCTTAATTCTTTGTTTCATTTCCACAAGCATGTAATTTTTCATTTTATAGTAACCTTCATAGCATGTAAAAACAAACTTTTTTTTTACACTTAAAATAATGTTTTTCGTTTCACTTTTCTATATTTGCTTACACATAGGCGCCGGGCTAATGTCTGAACGATACGAGCAAGTGGTATCAATCTGAATGGTCCAGTTGACAATTTTAATTAGCCACATGAAATATATTATGGGCACTAACGTAACATTAGCAGTGTTACATATTTCAACACTGTACTCCGACTACAGTCAGTTATATACTCATGTATAGCAACAGAATTTGTCACAATAGCTCAGTGGTAGAGCAGCCGCCCGGTAAGCGGAAGGTCTGTGGTTCAAGTCCCAGTTGTGGCATTGAATTTTTAAGTTCCAGTTCAGCCTCTCAAACTTTGCCCACACAAGGCTTGTGTGTTTAAAAACACCAACAGTAAGTTTGTTGGCATAAATAAATAATAATTACCATCTGAAGGTTATTTAATCCTGGGATATAAAGTACTTACAATAGTAAGTCACCATTGGGGTAAACTGTCTCTGATGTGAGACTGCCTTTGTGGTTTACCAGGAGAAATACGAACTGGTTTGAGAATTTAATGCCATTCTGGCAGTTTGTTACAATAGCTCAGTGGTAGAGCAGTCGCCCGGTAAGCGGAAGGTCTGTGGTTCAAATCCCAGTTGTGACATTGAATTTTTAAGTTCCAGTTCTACCTCTCAAACTGAACAAGAGATTGGCAACGCAGCATTTGCACTCCGAAGCTAACGGTGGAGGCAAAGTAACACAATGTTTATGCTGAAAGAGATTTTCACTAATAAGAGCTCAGTGAACAGATGAAAGGAACAGATTATCTCTTGATTCAATTAAAGGTATTGTTTTAGTGAAGAACAGTTTTAAAAAGTTTATTTGTGTGGAACTTCTTGATTATATTTCAAACAAGCTAGATGTTAATTATTATTTATTTATGTCTGGTAAGCGGAAGGTCTGTGGTTCAAATCCCAGTTGTGGCATTGAATTTTTAAGTTCCAGTTCTACCTCTCAAGCTAGATGTTTTGTGCAAGATGACTTCTTCAGAGAAGTATAACTGTTCATGATCACATTTAGCACTACACTTTTCAGGATTTTAAGAAAATGTAAGTGTATATGCCTATGGGTATATATAAATAGAATTTATATTATAAATTTACATTACTTTATGCATTGACTGATGAAGTCCTGCATTTTGTCCTACATTTTTTAACATTCTGTCCTACATGTCCATAAAATAATCTGGTAACCCTAGTCCAGTGGCACTATAAATATTATAGGTACATAATCTACTTCCGGTGGCAGACCTTTAATATACTCTCCATCGTGTTTGCGTATACATATTTGCACTAACTAAAATAACGAGAATGCAGATTCACTGAGCATTATTATTATTATTATTATTATTATTATTATTATTATTATTATTATTATTATTATTATTATTATTATTATTATTATTATTATTATTATTATTATTATTATTATTATTATTATTATTACTATTATTATTATTATTATTATTATTATTATTATTATTATTATTATTATTATTATTATTATTATTATTATTATTATTATTATTATTATTATTATTATTATTATTATTATTATTTCTATTTTATATTATTTCATACGCTTCTTCATACGACGATCCATCACGCCGTTTCATGCAGTATCGATGGTTATGGGGATACATTTTCATTACGAAATGTAACATTTAAACCGGCAACTGAATTTGTGTTGGTAACACTGACCGGAAATCTTAAGGTTATCAGCAGGAAACGTGACTATCGGGGTATGAGCTAAATAGTCTACTAAATTACGTTTATTACGTTATTTAATATGTAGTTTTAGCCCTGTGAATTCAAGGCAGAAGATACCGAAAGAAACACCAGTGAGCACATGCTTTGAAAAACTGCAGTCACGGGTTGCCGCACATGTTGCCACATGGAATCGGACAATTATATTAAACCTTACCTTACGTAATTATTACTCTCTACACACAGTTATCCTAACATTGAAAACAAAATGCAATGTGCCAAATTTATAAGTGGACTAGGGTGCAATGACTCTTATAGAGATGTGTTCGGCGCCTATGTAAGTTACAATGTATTTCCATTTTTATGTGCTTATGTAAAATATTTTCCCCTTTTCTTTTGGGAGAGAAAGACGTGTCTTGTTTTAGTTTCTGTTCTCACTAAGTCAATGCAGAATCATTTAATAAAGCACCATTTGCTCTCATGTTTCATTTTGCTTGCACTGTGCACTATACAAGGTGTGACGACACGAATCACCGTTCCCAAGAAGATCAGTTCCACCCCTGACACCAAACTGGCTGATGCACCGCACATCATGGACTGCTATTTGTGTGGCCGTGAGTTCGACACCCGCGAGCTGAACGCACATGAGGAGGACTGTTTGAAGCAGTGGAAGAAGTGGAACAAGAGCTTACCACCCGACAAGAGACATCCGGAACCTCGGAGACCTGAGTTCAAGTTTAATAAAGGTGCAGGGTCCCGTAGTGTTGATTCAAAGTTCTTCTAAATAATGGTCAGCCGACTCGGTGATTTGTGACATCATATTAACCCATTCTTACTTTCTTCCTCACTGTGTTGGTCTCTTCCAATGCCTCTCAAAGTCCTTTCTTCTGAAAGATAGAAAAGTTTTGTATGACGTCACAGTCACGAGTGGCTGCGCTTATTCTAAATCAAGACTTTGGAATAACGCTTTAAAATGTTGCATTAAATTCTAAGCTTGATACATTAGCTTTAAATAAAGACTAATTACAAAGACACTAAAATTTAACCCATAATAAAGCTCTGCTATTTAGCTTCATTCTCTAAAGACTTTAACTCAGGCTTCATTCTTACAACATAAATCCTTTCTCTAAACCTATAGTTAATTTTCTTAGTACCTGTATGAAAGCTTTATTGCTCTTTCTTGCTTAGCTACTTACTGTTTCAGTTACTGTTTCTGTGTGACTTCTTTTTATTCAGAGGGCAGATGGTTGTGAGGTTAAGAAAGATGGTTAATGAAGCATTAGGACATGGAAGTTGTGTACGCAAACACAACTCACATGTTTGCTCTTATTGGCACGAAATACGTCTCTTTTCAGTAGATTATAGTAGTGTTGTGATGTACAGATGTCCCTAAAGTGAGTCCCGCTTCAATATTCTTTTTATACATTCAAATATATTTCATCCACAAGCGTTTACCTAACACCTTCCATACCGTCTGGTCTCATGGACTTCTGGGGACTTTTCTTTTTTGAAAACTCTCGTACAACACATTCATTAGTAACTCCTAGAAGTGCGGTCTTTTTCTGTGGGCACAAACACCCATTGCTGACAAACTGATGATAGCGCTTTCTTATATTCTTCCTGCTGGATGTTGCTTTTCAAATCTCGTTTGAAAATAGTGTTAGCCTTGTGTAGCACAATCATTTCTATCACATTTCAAGACGCAGTATGATTTTTCAGTACCACTAAATGCCATTCTGGATTGTTGCCACAAAACCACTTGTGAGCAACCAGGGAATTATACAGCCAAACAGCAATAAACCTTAAGAATTTCCCCTGCATGTGTCACCTTATTTATCACAAACTGCTAGGTTATGTGTTATAAATTACTGAAAATGGGACTTACATTAGGGACATCCTTAGTCCACACTGTTTACCTGCATAGTAGGTATCCACTGCACGATTAGTGTGATCCATGAGTACTAAACTTAGAGATTCTTTTAAACTATACCGCTCGCAAAAGTTAAAGGCATGTGACCGCTGGCCAATGCTCAAGCAGAGCGCTGTTGCCAAGCGTAGTGCTTGTACCGGCAGAGGTTCTGTACATAACAGTGTGTGAGATGCATGCACCACATTCGGCAGCGCTGGTAGGAGGGGCAAGCATAGGATTCGCTGAAGTCCGAGGTACGCCCCGCCTCCATATGCCTTTAAGTTTTGCGAAGATTATAGACTCTGCTTGTGACAGTTACTGGAGGGGCACGTTTTCGGGTGATTCCCATTGTAACTTACCCTCTACTACTGCTCTGGCTAGGAAGGTACTACCCCCCACTCTTTCCCTTTACCAGCAAGCTGAACTTTGAGGAGTAGTTTGTTGTATATATCGTAACATGTGCTTCCATACTGCTTACTAGCTTTCTAATACAACCCTGCAAAACTGTTTTCCCACCTCCCTGCTATGAGAACTGACATAAGTTACTTCTTGTTTAAATGCTACTCTAGATACAAACGTACAGCCATCCGCTCATTACACATAACCAGGCATAGGAATTCTTAAGCAGCTAGCACAGAATTAACTGTACTGAAACCATAAGACCAAAAGAAACAAAAAATGAAATAAATAAAAACAACGCAAGTGAATGATCGCTAGGAAAATCAAGCGCGATCAGTGGTGAAAGAACATGAGCTGTGACGTCATTCTCTATGGTCCAGTATAAAGACCAGTGCAGTGTTCTGAGTTTGCTGTTTGGAAATGCTTGGGCTTGCTTATAAATATATAGCATTTCAAAACTAATTTTAAAGTGTAAACCATGATACATGTTTAGGTAGATATTCAAAATATTTTATCTGACCATGTGAAAGGCAAAGATTGGAAAGGAATATTCCAGACTTAGATAGTTTAGGTGATGCTCAATTTTTAAACACGAGATCTTCTGTGATAATTGCGCTGTAGTGAATAAGTATTTTAAATTGATGACCATTCACTTCAATAAACTGCTAGTTAAAGTAATACGCAGTTTTCACACATGGGCAATTGCAGGGAGCTGAAACAGGAATAACTGAGCCACACAAAGTGAGTCGCACCTTCATTCTATGAATACAGAGGTATATGCAAGTGAATGAGTTACCAATAAGATCATTTAACAGGATATACAGATTAAATTAAGGATTTTACGAGTTAGCATGACCAATAAACAACCTTTAAGTATTTATAAGACTAAAAGGCAAGTAGGAGTGCATAAAGACTGAACTCCCATGTATGGTTCAAGTGCAGGAAAGCTTAATTTCTGCAAATATTGTAAGGAATTGTTGAAGTCAAACAGCCAGGTGTGTTATGCACTTGTAGTTGCGGTTGTTCAGCATATCTCGAGGATTATAAAAGTGGAAGGTCGTTTCCACCATGCAAGTTAGGGACAGGTGGTAGAAAATATATTTTGCGGGCAGAAACACGGGAAGTCCATTGATATTTGCCTCTTCAGTCCAGCACTGATTGGATAAAAGGAGTGAACCTTCTCCCACCTTCCCTTTCAAGAATCAACAGCAAGCCGTCACATTCACACAAGCAATCCCCATCCACAACTTTGGCAAGTATGCCCACTACGCAAACTCTCAACCACAAAACCGACCCACACCAAACCCTGACTCAGAAACAAGACCAAAGAAAACCCTGACAGCAGTAATAAAGGGCATTCCCTATGACATCACTGACGACGAAATACTTCACGGCATACGAGACACGTACCCTGCAATCACTCGCGTTTCACGAATCATAAGCCAAAACCGACAGACACAACTTGTGCGCATTTTCAGCACTTGCGTCACGACAATAAATACAATACTGAAAGAGGGCGCCGTCATCGAAAAACAAATTTTCAGGGCGGAGCCTTCGAAGCATACTGACAGACACGTACCTTGCCGACAATGCCAACAATATGGACATCACGTAGAAAGCTGCACACAACAGCCCATATGTTTTCACTGTGGGCATAACTCAGACACAAAACGATGCAACCACCCCATCCGACATACATAACACCCCTTACTGCTCCACCTGCAGACAGAATGGGCACTACACCGGGCAAGTAAAATGCCCGATGTATCCCAGACAACCCCCGACACAACCAGAACATACTGCCAAGACCTACATCTTCCCCCACAACATCCCCACACCACCCAAACCAACACAAGTGACTGACTGGCCCGAAACAAACTACCCAAAGATCCCTGAAACAAAAACACACATGTCAAAACACGAAACTGTAAACACGTTCCAAGAAGTAATCTCACAGTCAGAGCAACAAATCAAATCCCTACAAGACCAACTCAAAAACATACAGCAAAACATTACAAAGTACATACGCGACATCACAAACACGACAATTACACAAATACTGAGCACACTGATACCACCAATATATGACATCACACCACCCGCACACAGAGCACGTTTCCTTCAAAATCTGACACAGACAGCACAAAAGACGCTCAAAAAAGCAGTCAACACAAGAGTCGGCAACCAGCTGGCCATCTTCATAGACGAAAACACTTAACAATAACACACGTACGAATACACCAATTACCATAAAAAACAAAAGCACACAGTAAACACAAACACACTTACACACATAACAAAACACACATAACACACAACACAGACAAAAACTAACCAAGAGCTGTTGCAGCAACATACATACATAATCACATAATAGAACAAAGGTACAATCTTTCTCAGAGGGCAGAAGCCACCACCACACATACAGGGATGAACACACACACCAAACCCACATAGCCACACCCGAACACACAAAACCACAAAACGCACACACGAAAGACCCCTCCGCCCCGCAACAAAACAAAAATCTCAAAAACGCGGCTGAAGAGGGACTGTCCCTATAACAGCCAGGGCATGTTGCAAAACATGCCCAAATACCATTTCTCATTCATTTTCATTTCCACCTTCCCCATAACAATAGAGACTGAGGGGTGAGTATCTGCGTCTCTTTTCAGCATATGTGTATCTTCCTCTTTCTTTATGCATGAGACAAGATAAACCAAATACGCTATAGGGAAGACCCACACTGAGGTGAGCTAAGGGGTTGCTCTGTAACCATCTAGTGCTAACTGCCTGTGACATTTAACCAATGTTGCTAACCAACATAGGAAATTATAATTTTCCAAAGTAAGGGATAAATCCCTTCCCATCCCCAATATTTAACTCGCTTTTAATTTGTAAAATGTTTTATCTGTTTTAATAGATATAATGTGGTGTATTCTAACTATGAAAGACTTACAGAAAAAAAATAAGACTGCAGAACTTCGAGGTTGCGATTTTGAGTATCTTGGGGGCAGCAACTTCAGCCCTCTGAGCTACCCCTCCCCCAGTGTACGCCGCTCACATGCGCCAAATCCTGAATGTCCCTGTTGTTGTTATGGCAGTAATTTATGTTTCATATGAATTCTAGGTTCGATTCCGCTTATTCATGTGCTCTACCTGTCTGCCCCATCATCCCATATCTGTATCACCATTCAGCGTAGGTCTAGCTAAGAGCATTATGGTTATGATCGACTTCTTAACATTTTCAACACATATTCAGCTCGTTGGGAATGTTCCCTGAGCTTATCATTGACTGCCAGATAAGCATGAAAAATGTTTTCCAGCTCAGATCGTAACTTCAGTTTGCTACCACGCAGCGCTTGGGGCGCTATGATTGATTTTTGCTCTCACCGGTTAACACGGAAGAAGTATTCTGTGTTTAGTTATTCAGGTATTGTCTGATTCATTGTAAACGAAGTCAAACAACCTTTTCAGTTTTATAAACAAACTACTTCATCTAAACGACTTGTAATGAGATGAGTTAATCAAGTATACCCACATCATAATTAACTGTTTCGACTTGGCATTTAAACTAGCTGAGCTGCCGCATCTGCTTTCCTAAAGACAACACTGAACCCCTCATATCTTGATTCTGTATCATTTCAGAAGTATCTTGTGGCTGTCTCAACAAAGAAGGGATTTACTATGAGGCGACTCAAAATGATGCATTTTTGTCTTGATCTACTAGTTAAACCACCAAGTATTTAATGATTAATTTTACCGGTTTTTGTCAAGTCCAATGTTTCTTCCCAACCTTCTCCGTGCGTATCACCAGTATATAGGGTGGAAGTGAAATGATCCGCCAGACTTTAACAGCAAATTTCTCATGTTGCGCATAACAAGAAAGTCTAATACCAAAATGTTGAAAAGTTTATAGTTTTGTAGAAAAAAATATTTTTATCAAAAGTTTTGTCATCACTTCGCTGAATTATTATTGATTGAAGATTCTTGATTTATGGCTATATTCATAAAAAATGAATAAATGACAACTTTTTCCTTTGGCGTATTTCAATAGATTCAACGGTTTTTGTGTAAATTAAATTTTAAAAACCCACAATTTATTGCAACAAAAAGGCAACAACGTCGTATGTCAGCGCGGTTTATACAATCCCATGTTTCCAACGTGCAGCTGAGTTTATTGATAATCTCTGTTTCATATATTATCGTCTGCAGGACACACAAATAGGTTGTCTCTTGAATTACCATTCCCATTTCTACTTGCGAGTATGTATAAAATACTGTACACACACACTTACACACATAACTCTCCACACACATACGCCCACACACTCACACACACACACACACACACACACACACACACACACACTTACACACATACTCCCACACACTCACACACACACACACACGTTGGCAATACTGGCCACGACGCATATAGTTAGCTAAACATTGTGTATCTCACATTATTTCTGTTTTAAGCTGTTCTATTACATATTTCCTGCAAATTATAGTCTCATTTGATTACTTATCGTCTTGAAGTGCAGTGTTAATGTAAGTGATAGCGAGGATTCATCACGTGGAGTGATTACTGAAAATTTTGAGCTGATTGTTTTTGTTGGTAAGGACTATTGTTCCAAAGCTTTAGGAAGCTTTCTTGTGAACATTAAGTTCATCGTCTTATCTGAAAAGACCATGGTGAATACGCAAGGAATGCAGGGATAGTTGTGATAGATATTGTGTGCCTGAAGAACAGTAAGATGTAGATAGCTGCAGGTCCTGAGCAATTCTAGCTGAAAGAGGAGGGTAAACACATCAACCTGTTCCTGCCCGGACATCAGCCAGAACGGTTACAATCAGGGGTTTATTTACTATTTTACACTTTATTTGCTTCTTTACCATTATTGAAGTGGTGAAAACGTTGTGCAAAATGTTCTTCATAAATTGGTGAGGGTAACTCAGGAGAGTGGCAACCTGAGAAATGACCTAAGGAAAGACATCCTTCAAGCAGTAAGTTATCTGACGAACTCGTTTGCTGAGTTAAAGAGAGATGTGGAAGATAAGAGCAAAGAAATGCCTACCCTTCAAACAAAATGCTTAGAAATGGAGACCGTTATTTTCAGCAATCAAGTCGAACAACTGACAATCGTAAAAGCACTTCAGAAAGTAAACGAACTTGGAATTCTGAGAAAAGTACAAAATATATACTGAGTCAAATCATACTAGACTCTCTACAAACCACAAAGTTTTAATATAACAAATAAGAAAGGAAATTACAGAGCTACAACAAGAACAGTGGGAGATAAATTTTTCCTGGATCAAGGCACATGTTGGATACTACGGAAATGAACTTGCTGACAGGCTGGCGAAACAAGCAGCTCAAGACATGAGCCTTGAAATCCATACAACAGAATACCAGCAACTGTAATATAACAGGAATTACGTAAAACAAGATTGGAAAAATCTGATGTGCTGCACTCACATGACTTTCTCTACTCTTGTACTAACCATTCTTACAAACTCATATTCCTATATCTTCTTCGTGTTAGTTAAGATAAACATTTGAACAACTTGTCTTATTGCTTATTTCCTTGTAGGTGCAAGGAGAATGTTAGAATACAGTAGGCTTTGTGCGATAGTCAAATGTTTTAAAGCTTTGAGATTCTGTTGTCTTTGCACACTTAACATATAAAAAAATGAACAACGATGATCCATTTCACGAAAGTTCTAAGTTTTCCGAAACTCACACACATAACAAGGAATATCTTCGAAACGGTTCACCCTACAAGAAAATTTATTCAGACATAAATTGTGTATTTTAGCAAGATCTACATTTCTTGTAGAGTATGATTTGGTCTATCTCTAACGGTTTACCGGTTATGCAAAAGTCGTCCAGAGTAAATGCGACTACAGGGGCTATAGCCAGAAAATTCAAGATATACATTTCATTTGTCAGGAGAGATAACAAAATCCTTTTTCCCCACAGTTCATGAGAGATTAAAACTGAAACTAAATGTTACAACAAATTTCACTGCGATGGTGACAGGACACGGCAGGCTAAGAGCATACTACTACCGCTTCAAAATAATAGATAATAGGATGTGCACGTGCAACTCAGGAGAACAAAATGTAAACTGTGTGCTTCACGATTGTAATAGAACAAATAAGGAGAGACAAAAGTTCAAAGATGGTGTATTATTTAAAGGATTCTGAGCAACAGAGTTAAATTTCAATGAACACTCGGCATGTGTAAATTGTATTGATTTCGGCACTCTCACTTTCTGCACCTGGTCACTCTGTACTAAGGATCGATAGGCCCAAGGTTCTTCACCTTTATAGTCACGAGGAAGTATGTGTTGAGGTGACGTGTTGTAATGTCAAAATGAGTTATGCTTCACTATAAAAATGTTACTGCCAAGCTAGTGTTTACAAATAATTCTGTGCATCCTTTCAATCCTTTAGTCCAGTGAATAAGGTAACAAGTCAATTCAGAAACTCTTGTAGCTTTTAAAGATTTCCAAAAAGCATTTGATTTTGTAAATAGAGAAATATTATGGAGTATAATGGACAAATGGGGATATCCCTCTCACAGTAGAAGTAATTAAAAGTTTATATAGAAATACACAAATTATTATAAATACAGGGACGCTAAAAACAGGGGAAATATAAGTGAATCAAGGAGTAAGACAGGGATTCAGCTTCTCTCCCATGGTATTTAATATACACGAGGATGACATGATTAAGATTAGGGAAAAGGATGTGAGTGGAGGAATACAATTGAATAAAAATAAAACCTTAAATGTGAGTCTTTATGGGGATGACGTCGCAATATTAGAAGACAATGAAGAGAGTCTCCGACGATCCGTGTACGAGATGTATTTATTGGGAAAGCATATAATATAATTTAAATATGACCACAAAAAGACAAAAGTAATGGCACATTGAGGAAAATACCCGGTAAGATCAAAAATTGACATTGAAAATAAATACCTAGAATAGCTCTCGAGTTTAAATACATATTAGATTATGAAGTAAGCTACGATTTAGACAAGGATATATAAAAAACTAAATAAGTTCCAGCAGATATGTGGAACTATAATAAGAACTTTGAATAATAAGTAACGAAATTAAATCGAAATTGTATAAAACTATGACAATTCCAGTGCTTATGTATGGAAGCGAGTCATGGATATTAAAAGAAAGAAATAGAAGCAAAATACAAGCTGCAGAAATGAGATTTTGAAGAAGAATTAAAGAATGTGCCAGACGATATGTAATAAGCAATGAGACAATTCGAGAGGAATAAGGCATATACAAATTACAAGATTAAATAGAAGAAAATATACAGAATTGGAAGAACATATGAATAGAATGAGTGAAGAAAGAATACCCGTTTTAATAAAATACTGTCCTCGTGGAAGAAGAGGTGTAAAACGTCCTAGAAGAAGATGGAATAAATTGTTGGATTGCGAAGACGGAACTGGCAGAAATGCCAAATCCCTGAAGTGCAGAATTGTGAATAACAAAATTGCTCATAACACCCTACCAAAAGGTTTACAGGAGGAAAGAATTTTTCTGCCACATTTATTTTCTAAAGGTATTTAGTAACTGGGGAATTAAGTATGATGTACAAAAATTGACGTGTTGCACTCACATGACTTTCTTTACCCTTGTACAAACTCTTATTCCTATATCTTCTTCGTGTTAATTGAGATAAACATTTGTACAAATTATCTTATTGCTTATTTCCTTGTAGGTGCAAGGGGAATATTAGAATACAGTAGACTTTGAGCGATAGTCAAATCTTTTAAAGCTTAAGATATAAACAATGAACAACGATATTCCATTTCACGAAAGTTATGTTTTCCGAAACTGATACAAGTAACAAGGAATATCTCCGAAATGGTTCATTCTATACAAAAAATTATTCGGACATAAAATGTGTTTTAGTGAGATCTACATTTTTTGTATAGTAAGACTGTCTATCTTACGGTTTACAAGTTATTCAAAAGTCATCCAGAGTAAACAGGACTACCTAGGCTATAACCAGAAAATTCAAAATATACATTTCATTTGCCATACAAATATCTTAAACATATGGCATTTCAATCAAAATCGTTAGATCCATTTTCAAGAAAATAAAAAGTTTTAGAAAAATTTTCCATGTAAGGGTAGTTTAGGGTGAGGCTATTTTCTTCAAAATCTTCGTGTCGCATCCTTGAAAGACATTAAACTTAAATACCAACTTTGGTTTTTAACCGTTTTTGAGTTATGCTGTCCACAGACTGACACACACACACACACACACACACACACACACACACACACACACACACACACACACACACACACACACACACGGACCTTTTTCTAAAAATGCCTTTTTTTATTCAGGGGACCTCAAAACATACATCTCTGGTAAAATCTCTACATCGAACTTTTGGGTGGAATACAATACTTCCTCTACGTACCAGTAGAGAAAGTAAACATAATTTTAAATATTTTAAACGTGAGATCCTTCTTTCTTTTTTTTTTTCATTAACCTATAACGAATATAATACATTAACTGTACAAATTATACGTAGTTAACAGATCGCCGGTTGTATGGCAATTGAGACTGAAAGATTGGTGACCATAACCATTAGTGAATAAAACGTTATATAAATCTTAGTTTGCTACGATCCAGACTTTTAATGTTTCAAAATTAGTACCTATCCAGAAGATTCGTTAGATAGTTTGTCATGCTGGGGATTATTACCAAAGAACATTTAGACACGTTGGAATTTGGTGATATGATTATGCGCAATGAGACCGAAATTACTATTCTTTCTTCTCCCAAAATGCATACATAGCGACGTACAGAGGTATTTTTAGACGCGGCGAATGACCTCGCTAGGCTCTGCGCGAATGATGTCATGTAAATTGATGGTGGGGGTAAGGTCTCCGACTGCTTCCTTGAAATAAACAAGACACTACCGATAATGCGAGTAGGCACTGCTGGTTACGTAATGTTCCCGATGTTTACTGCACTGAAGACGGAGAGATACTAACCTGACAATCCCATGGTGTTATAAATACAAAGTGAACACCAGCGCAGCTATCACCATTTGCCATGTCTAAAAAAATACATATGCACTTTACTACACAAAATCTTTCAGTAAAATATTTTCAATAGTTTTAAATATTGATGGGTGTTGCCCTCATGAATTGTTCTTGATGGTAGAACACAACTCTCAATCCGTTTATCCATATCCTCGCATGCCAATTTGCATCGTGTTGAATTTCAATGTAAGCTTTCAAGGAACAGAGCGAGATGGCTCCGCAGCAACGCGTGAGGTTCGCATGATATTGGTTTCGATCCCCAGAGCCGGTCTCTCTGACTTGATGTTTTTCGTGGTTTTCTCCTTGTCACCAGAAGAATGCTGTAGATGATTATATGTACATACCACGGCGTTTCCTTTCCCTCATTTTATAGTGTTTCATCTCCTTCTTCCAGGACTCTCCTGGTTCAATGTTTGGCGGTGATGCAGTACATTAAGACGCCAGTACAGGCTTTGGTTCGGGGCAGCGCCACCGGGAAGGTGCCTGTGAGCTACAGCCGTGCCTGTATCGCTCCTTAGTTCCGAGGGGTTCCGACGGGGCATGCTGCCTGTCATGCCCCTGTCGACCGCGAAGTTGGCCGCCCTTCTACTCCCTTCGTCTCATCCTTCTCTCCCGGAGGTTACATAAGCACAATAGATCAGCGCTGGTTATAGTGTGTAATCCTCCACATTCACTCTGATACTGAAGTTTCAAGAACATGAAACGGTGTAGCCTGTTTTCGAAATAGGTAATTAGTCCGATGCTATTAGCGGTAAGATTTCTATGCGCCAGAAGAATTAGATAGTGGGGTTCCTTAAGCTTGATCTTTAAATGTAGGTATCCAAGATGGAATAGTCGGATTTCATGATATTCTTACAAAATATTTGACAAGTCTAATGACTTTTAATTCATCCGTAATTCAAAAAGATGCGTTTACGAGTTTTAATTTTTTGTTTAATATCATTGCTAAATCTGTAACTCACATTTAAACAATTTCATTAAAAATATTTTATTTTAGCAATTTAAATCAGGCGCGTTATTAACTGTCTCCTAGGAGCCACCTCCCATACTCAATTGTGTACCTTCCTCCATACCAGTAGACTACACGGTGCAGCTCAAGCTAGTAAACAGTATTGGACGGATGTTCAGAATGACTAAGCGCGCGTTTCATCAGAAATAGGAAGAAGATTATTTTTATATCTTACATAATGAAAAACTATTTTGTTTAATTTGTCATTCTTTATGCCGTAAATCTCATTTTAGTATTAGACGACATTTTAAGAAGAAACATATCAATGAATATGGCTAGATCGTTATATCAGTAAGTGTATACATTTTCTTAAAACATAATAATTATAAATATTTATTATTTACTTTAATATGATTATCATCACGCTGGACATTAATTAATATTTGCAGAAAGAAAAAAAAATCTTACTGCTCGTGCTGTCACATTTTCAGCATTTGAATTAAGTTTTCAACAATGAACTATGTCTCGACAACATAGGGTTGAGGAATTGAAATCTCTCCAACAGACTCAATAAAAATAAGCCGTCACAAACTTCCAACGACGCCGTTTAACTTTCTGCTTAAGGGTCAGTTATCGTATTTCAAAATGTAATTGTGTGAAAAGCTGATTTAGGTCTACATTAAGACATGTGAATATAGTTTATGTTCTACGGCTAGGTTGTACGGCTTTGAAACCTGATTTCAATAAATTGGTAATGAGAAAACACGGCCGTCGATCTCGAACTATATAATTCAAAATGTCTGCACAAGTAGGGCTCATTGTTACTATTACAATTTGCCGTGTATCTGTAGGGGCAAACAACGTTGTAATGAGGGTGAACGTACAACTTCGACTTGAGCATCAGATGTCGTTCCGTAATGTGGTGTGGGAGCAGTTGCTACCCTGACCCTCTTTTCCTTCTTGACACGCCTGACTTAAATTGATTTGTATATGAACAACCGTTGGGCTTTTTTAAAAGATATTTTCCGCTCAAAAAAGATACCCATGGCTTAAGCTGTGTGGAGGACAACTGACAATATAAAAATGGATAGATTCCTTGAGAACAGTAGCAGACACTGGTTAAGAATTGTAGTCATGCAGAGCACATTCCATATGTATACCTTAGTGAGCCCTTTGTACTTCTAATGTAACCCCTAGGACGAAGGAGGAACCCGAAGAGCGACCAGTTCCGAGCGACGTGCTTCTAACGATTCCAACATGGCGCCAAACCTGACGCGGGCTAGCTCTGTCGTAGCCACCCGCAACTGGAAATCCAGGAAATAGATCATACATTCCTAGCAAGAAAGGGGCCCCTAGCTATCCTGCCAAGAACTAAGGAAACATTTTTCACAGTGTACATTCCACCGTCCTGCCGCAACATACCACCGCCGTCCTACAACCATCAAACTGAGAAGTCACACAGATGAAAGGAAATGATGGACAGGAAATTCGTGGTAGAAGGGAAACCACACCAGCATTCGCCTACCGACCCGAGAAAGCCACGGATAGCTCCATGGTAAGAGTAGTATCCAAAACGGAAAATTCAGAGAGAGAGCATTTCTTAGCTCACGCCTTCAGAGATCCATTGCAGTTTAGTATATCCTCTTACGTCAATCGTGCGTGATTTATTACAGCCCTATAAAATTCAACTCTTGCATGCAATAAAGTACAGCACAAGATGCACTGGGCTGAATTCGCTGTTAGCATGCAACGAAAACTTTGTATTTGATGTTTCTGACGTGAAACAGATAAATCAGCCATAGCTCACCATTTTTGGTCTTGCAGTCATAATATAAAACTAAGTATCCAACTTTTAAAACCAGCAAAGAATTATTGGGTGTTAACAGTGTGGGAAAATATTTACATAATTAAGGATCGAGATCGGCTGATGAATTTCGACATACCAATCACAGACGATATCTTACGACCAGCATATCAGGCAACGTGAGAAGGGGAGGTAGTTATCTGATGTTGAACCAGTCGATCAGCAGCTGAATGATGGAGAGGATCCTCTCGGAAAATAGTCCTGTGATTAACATAATTACATTGGAGCAGAATGTGTTTAGAAATATCGACATATTTTTCAATTTATGCTCCACTATTTTAAACACTTCATTTTCGTAAGTTTTATAAATACTGGTGAATTATTTTGTTGTTCGGCAACACTGTCATTTGCCAGGATCACATCAGCGTCGCCGGTGTGCCGGAATTTCGGCCCGCGTGAGTTCTTTTACATGCCAGTAAATCTACTAACATTTAAGCACACTTAAAAACCATCGGTCTGGCCCGAATTTGAACTTAGGATCAGTAGGTCAGCGTCTATCGACTGAACCACCCAGATCGACAAGACTGGTGAAGGCCAGGATTTCTAGAAAATATTCCTTTTCTTTTCGGGTGTTACCGTGTTTCATTAAGTGGTTGCGTAAATTACCACAACTGCCAATTTTGGAGATCAGAAAATTCATAGGGACACAGACTTTTAATATTCCTCCAATAGCCAAATGTTGATGCGGCCCAACGCACATTTTTGTTCAATTACTTTTCCTATGTGTAATGTTCTGTTTCCTCAAATCGAACAGATAGAAGTGAACGACGGTAAAGCGTAAATAATCGTCAACAAGATTATTATTGCAATTCTTCTGTGACAAGAGTTGAGTCATTGATATCTAGACCTGTGCATTGCAGAAGTGGATCCATTCCAAGGATCGCAAAGAGTCCGGGTGCATTAGACACCTTCTTGGGGGGTTATGTTAGAATGAATAGGAATAGGAAAGATACGGAGGGGGTGCGGTACCGGTCAGGCTTATTGTACTTATGCCCCCAAGTGAGCACTCCTAGGAGGAAGGATGAGGTGAGAGGAAACACCGGGCGGCCAGATCCAGACTAACGGTAGAGACATTGACAGAGGTCCCTAGCTTTCCCAAGTTTGACAGTGTTTGGGTCTTCCGCGGCCAACTCAGGTAGACAGCGCGGTCCAGCACCCCCTGATTCCGTCCCCTTTTCCACCCCTATCCCATGGACGAGGGATGGAAAGAGTTCCTGTGCGCATATCATCCCTGCCAACCTGCACCTAACACCGCTGACACTTGCGACCCTGAAAGAACTAACGGGAGAAAGGATGAATGAAATGATTAGTGAAACGAAATGGAAGAACAGGAAATTTGGGGGATATAATTATCCTTCCCAGCGACTTCCCGAATGCGAGCCTCACACGTTACCGCAGAGCCAGTTAGAATGGAAGTAGTGAGAAGTCAAAACAGCAAGTACAAGCATAACTCCCAATGTTTATGCGAGAGTGTGGACTGAAATGGAATTTCCTTTTGGCTTCTTGTTCATTAATGGTGGCCATATTGCGATATAATATTCAAAATCGTTATGAGTGTATGAATTAACTCAAGTTACTACTTTTCAATACGTGTCAAATAGTATATACTTCAAAGCAACCATGTAAACCTCCTGCTTTGCGGAGACTGCATGATTTTCCTTACTCCATCTAGTGGTGAGACTAAAAAAACATGAAACGTCACTGTCAATTTAACCGCGTGAAGCTATTTGCGAAACGTAAAGGAAAATTAGACTGACAAATGAACGTCGCAAGTGTGTGATAAATTATCAGAACTATTTTTTTCTACTACTGAGATTTCAGTGATTTTTTCCTTCTTCTTTTCGGTGTCGGGATGACCCAGTGACACACTTCTTTTGTGCAAGGAAATTCTCCATGGAAAAAGATTTCGGGCCCTAATTGTCCTAGGATCGATACCAGCAGTTCATGTGCATAAAAGATATAAACCATCTTCGACGCATGCATTGCTTTAGCATTTATTAATATTTTAGTCGTCAGCTGTGTGAAGTTTTGTCACACAGTACTGCATTGTCACATGTTAATTTTAATGGATTATCGTACTTTTTAACGCATAGGACGCAGTACTTTTTTACTTTCTCTACTGGTAAGGGAAGTATTGTATTCCATCCAAAAATTCGATGTCGAGATTTCACCGGAAATATATGTTTTGAGACCCCCTGAATACAAAAAAAAAGCATTTTTAGAAAAAGGTGTGTCTGTGTCTGTGGACAGCATAACTCAAAAACGAAAAGTCGGTTAACAACTAAAGTTGGTATTTAAGTTTAATGTCTTTCAATGGATGCGATACGAAGATTTTGAAGAAAATAGCCCCAACCTAAACTACCCCTTACGTGGAAAATTTTTCGAAAATTTTGATTTTCTTGAAAATGGTTCTAATGATTTTGATTAAAATGTCATATGTTTGTGATATTTTGATGACAAATAAAATGTATATTTTGAATTTTCTGGCTATAGCCCCTGTAGCCGTATTTACTCTGGACAACTTTTGCGTAACTGGTAAACCGCTAGAGATAGATCAAATCTTAGTATACAAAAAATGTAGATCTTGCTAAAATACACAATTTATGTCCCAATAAATTTTCTTGTAAGGTGAACCATTTCGGAGATATTCCTTGTTATGTGTGTGAGTTTCGGAAAACTTAATGCTTTCGTGAAATGGAACATCGTTGTTCATTTTGTTTATATGTCAAGTGTGCAAAGAGAACGGAATCTCAAAGCTTTAAAACATTTGACTATCTCACAAAGCCTACTGTATTCTAACATTCCCCTTGCACCTACAAGGAAATAAACAATAAGATAATTTGTACAAATGTTTATCTCAACTAACACAAAGAAGATATAGTAATAAGAGTTTGTAAGAATGGTTAGTACAAGAGTAGAGAAAAGTCATGTTAGTGCAACACATCAGATTTTTTTCAGTGATGTTTAACCCCGTTGTTAAATCCGAAGGCCACCAAAGGTGGTAAAACTGATGATACAGGCAAAGGAAATTTGGGAGGGCAACGGCGCGTAAATCAAGAGTACTTTCCGGCATTCGCCAATTACGAGGACTAGAGAAAACCTGGGGGAAAAGGCTCACTCGAGGCGAATGGTCCTAGCAGGATTTGAATCGCGGTCATCCCGGGTCACAGATCTGTGTCTTAACGACCTAGGGCCCTATATTAATGATTTAGTACCGTTTTCTGGTTTATAAACATATATTTTCAACATTTTTAGTGGCAAACTTTGCAGAAATGTAGGAGTAAGGCAGCATAGTTATAGATTCCACAGCCATTAAGTTTCAGAAGCCATTACACCGCATTAAACGTACTCATGAAATTAACCTCCTTTTCGTTTAACCTTTTCCGAGCTCTTTTCTTATCATCTTAATAACGCATACGTAGCACCCTGCAAATTCATACATCTGCCTAGGTAAACTTCCTTGTCAGCAGCCGCTGGCATTTTTATTGGTTTTAATTGAGAGATCTTCCTTGGATAGGCGTTGAAAGATTAAGGATTTAGTGAGGAAACTTAAGGAGCCCAAAAATATTATTTTTTGTGGTTTAGGGTGAAAAATCACGTTTCAAATTGTATATATTTATAGCTTCATCTTCATTTTATTTAGCGGCGCCTTTGGACTCCATTTGGGCTCCTTGTAACGTCCATCGTGACCAAGTCAACATGTCCTTTCGTACGACCGTGAAATCAGCAGAATCGCTTTCCTTAATACGTATCTCATGTCCAACCATCCAAGTAGTCCTGAGTGATCTATTCCCGTGCATTTTGCAAATGTAATCCAACCTATCAAGCAACGCGCACGCTTATCCGTACATCCTGACCCATTCATGTTTCTTCAGCCAGTAGACAACTGTTTGCCAACTATTCGGTCAGCCCTAGCTCCCTTGTTTATTAATACGTAGAAACTATACTTTCGACCTTAAAAGCACAATAGGCAGGTTTTGTCCAAATTTTGACCCAAAGCATTTATCATATATATGCTACACGCAAACAAACAAATAGATCTCATGTTCAAAAGCTTCGCTAATATTCGTATATGTTAGATTAAGTCGTTTAAACCATACTGCAGCTGAATCATTTAGTCAGCAGTCAACATTACCTATTATGCTGGTGAAGTTGATATCCATCAATGCAGATTTAATGTTTAACTTGCTTGAGTTGGACGTATATTATGTCCTGTTTCATTTTAGCCCGAAGATCTTTGTGATGAACGCATCAGTCCCTTATTTTTCAAAATTCACAGGCTTTTATCGTCTGGCAATAGTGTTTACAATCTCCAAATATGCTTCGCGGGATGTATGACGTTTTCGGTGCAAACCCAGAATTCTGACATTCTGTTTATGGTTTTTACTGCTCTTATTCTGATAAAATTATGATTTCTTTATGACTGTCCTGAAGCTTAAGTTTAGTTTTCCCGTCTGAACAAACTTATTTAAATTTTCAAGTTTATTACCTTCTCTTCTTCTAGCTATAGAAACTGATCATAACCTACAAAACATGTTCATTTTTAGAGCAAAGTAAATTGTGCAAGTGCTTTTCTGCATTGAACCCTTCGGACGCACCAAATGCCTGAAAACATAAATTAAATTTAATATATTAAATCAATTGGATTGCTACCAGTTGTTCGCATCAGAAGATTTTCAAATACTCAAGAGGCAGCTTTTCTTATGCATACTATTCTAGTGATATTATATGCAGTTCCAAGCAGTGAATGATACATGTTCGTACTCCTTCTACAGCAATAGACAATTAGGACAACTAGGGCCGTGTACAGCGCAAGCTTAAATCCGGTAAAGACATCTGAAGACACACACGCACTCTAGAGAAATAATTATTATAATGATCTCTGTGTATGTTATTCATAAATGAGCACATACTTCACTGATTATTTAAAACCTATAAGCAACAACACCTCAATCGTTCACTTTGCCCATTTCCGAGTCACTGCGCATAGACTCACAACTAATAAAATACCATCTCTACTTCATTATCCGTTGTTCCTCTCTAGATCAACAGTTTCTCTCAATCATTTATTTCAAAAGACTCAATTCTATAATCTACATACAGTTCAGCATAAATGTTTTCTGCAGAGACGACATCGAAATTGAGTTATCATTTAATTTGCAAATCAGCAAATTTGCATTTTATTATAATGGAAGCCTCCCAATGCTTCGTCAGTGAAGCGCCATAAAAACAGTTTCTGGGATAAAATATAATCATATGATTGTTTTTGTTTCAGCTACTGGAAATATGGATTTCAAGGCAACAATGGACGCAATATGGAAGGAACATCTGGAATCACTCGTGCCATGTAGAGTGGGCTGCGGTCGTACATTTGCTCCGGACAGAGTGGAGGTGCATGAAAGGGGCTGCAAAGGACCCAAAAAATAGCCAACCTGAAAGCATCAGCAAGCAGCTCTGTACAAACGAAAATTAGACGTGAAATTATGAGCATAATCCCTAATTTTGGAGTAAACTTAAAATTGTTATTTATGGTATTATCTGCGTTGAAAATACAGATTTTATACATGAGCTGTACATTAATAGAGTGTGAAACATTGTTGTTGCAATAAATATGTCATTGTTAGAAACAGTGGAATTCAGTTCATTTCTTTATACAAAAAATTTAGTTTTTGGCACTTTTAATGTGCTACTTCTCCCAAGTTCTTGCTTCTATGCAAAACATAATAATGTTTTTACAATAAACCCCTCCAAATTCATCCAAAACTCCTGCTACATTGTTGGAAATGAAACTTACTGTATATCTGCAATATTGTATTGTTAAGTTCGTTTTAGTTCAACAAAATTAAAGATCTGTTTTACATGAACTCTCTTTATCCTCAGCCATAGAGGACCAGAGAAGAAGAAGAATAAATCAGCAGAATGTGTGCGTGTATTCTTGCTCACATCTTTTGTAGACAATAAAATGTTTTGAAAATGTTTGTTTTATTCAACACTTTATAACATACGAATAACTTTATGCATGGTGAAGTATACTTGGAATTTGTCGCCTACCGTCTGTGAGGAATTGTTTTTACTGAAGTGCTTTTTTCATTTTTAATGGAACTAGTTGAAAAAATATGCTAAAACTGCTTAAGCAACAAGAATAAATGAATCGTCTGATTACAAAAGCAGCTACTGGCAACAAAACAGATGAATAATAGAAATGTACACGTCATACATAAATGTTGCATACTGCGCACCAACACAACCGAAATCCAATTTTCTATCTTATTCTTCCCAAGAGAATTTATACAATGAAACTCCTGACCTCGGATAGGTTTATTAAAACTTCTAAGAATTAAATGTGACAAGTTAAATAACTAACAATTATTTTCCTACTTGTATTTTGTTTGAAATTAAATCCCCATTGCATCAGCAGTCCACCTCTGTGGTGTGGTGGTAATATGTCTGCCCTACATTCAAGAGGTCCCGAATGGTTAGGGTGAGTTATCCGGATAAGGTTTATCCCGAGGTTTTCCCTCCTGAGAAGACGAATGTCGGGTAACTTTAAGTTCTATTCATCTCGGGATCATTTGAGCATCATTTCACCCATTTCATTCATTCATCGTCCAATATGACATTACGGTGGGGGACGTTAATATACAAAAAGAAAAAGACCTACGAGTATTCTTGCTGACACCTATGTTTGACGCTAAAATGTTTTGAAAAGTTTTGTTTTACTCAACACGCTATAATTATGTGTGATTTTATACATGGTGAAGTATCCTGGGAATTTGTCTCCTAATGTCTTTTTGAATATGTGTGTGCGTGCGCGTGTGCGTGCGTGCGCGCGCGCGCGCGTGTGTGTGTGTGTGTGTGTAACGCCCGCTTTTACTTCATGCGGGCGCCGCAGCGGTGACACTGATTGTACATGGAACACCGGTGGAATGATGTGGTGGGGCTAACCAGGGAACCCAAAGGAAACTTATCCCTGCGTCGCTTTGTCCTCCAGAAATCCCACGCGCGATCGCCTGGAATCGAAACTGGGCCGCTTTGTCCTTCATGGGGAATTGTATCCGCCGAAGCGCTTTTTTTCATTTTGTAATAAAACTAATTGAAAAAAATCTGATGTGTTGCACTCAGTGACTTTCTCTACTATTCTACTAAACATTCTTACAAACTCTCCTACCGTAACAGTCGCATTTCTAACAGTACCGATTTCCAAAATAACTCCAGTCCAATTTTAACCAACGAACCATGAATTTTAAGCTCTCTCTGAGACGCACCAGAGCACACCTCGAACGTCCGCCTATAGGTAGGATACTTCTACCGTAAAACTCACATTTACAACAATACTTATGCCATAGTAACTCCAGCTCCAGTAGTCCAATCTCAACCAACGGACCACTGATTTGAAGCTCTCTTAGAGACGCACAAGAGCACACCTCGAACATCCACCTAGGACGGATATTTCTACCATAAAAGTTACATTTCCAGCAAAACTTATTTTAAACATATCTGCAGAACTATTGGTTCTATTTTGACGAACGAGCTGGTGTATTAAAGCTCTCTTTGAGACGCATCAGACAACACAGTTCGCCCATCTAGTGTAGCTACTTATACCCAAATACCATGAATAAAGTGTCCATTTTCAAGAAACCATAAAATCGGATGAAGGGTGGCAAGTGATGCCCGGTTTGTTCACTGATTCTCATTGTTGGGAACCACTGTCCTTAGTGTATACCTTCAAAAGTTTAAACCTGTTCCAACTTTTAGGTTTAAGCGTTCAAAGTTTTGGAAAAACGCTAATTTTTGAACGCCCAGTCCTAGGGACTCGGCGATGGTCCAGAAATGTTGGCCGTGGTCCAAAATGTGTTACTTGTGAATTTGGTACCTTTCCGTTAACTGGTTCTGCCTTGGTGTTTCTGTGTCTGGAGTATGGAACCAAGGCGAGGTGAATGTATAGTTCATTACCTGGACTTTTTCCTGCCACTTTTGTACAGTTTCACAAAGTGGAAACCACTGGACCGGAGTCAACCAAACTCATAATTCTTACGTTTTGTGACACGGAAAATACGTCTGGATACGTCCCAGGCCGCTGCGGTCCTCGTTTCGAAAGTTAGAAAATTTTCGCAACATTTCGACTTCTATATACGGGAAGTGGAGGGAGGTTTAAGAAATCTGACTATTGGGATGCATAGCCCTTGTAGAGGAGTACTGGAATCCGTGGTCGAAATTTGCCCACCTCCCTCGACTTGATCTTGAAAGAGACGTTTGTCTCTATAGGGCGTAAACGGCGCTGGAGGAGGCTGGCTCTCGGTGCACGTACTCTAACAAGATACAGCTGTACCTATAACATGGCAGTGCTAGCTTAATTAGCGGGGTGGTGACGTCACTGTGAAGTTTTGTTACAAACTTTCGACTTCTAAATACGAGAAGCGGAGGGAGGTTTAAGATATCTGATTTTTGGGCTGGATAACCCTCGTCGAGGAATACTGGAATCGGTGGTCCAAATTTGCTCACGTGACTCAACTCGACGCGCGGACGTCGCTATCAACATTTCGAACAGGAGGGTCAAACTTTGTTTCCGGAACTTTGTTATCTCTGGAACCACTGGAACCAAGTGCGCCAAGCTCATAATTCTCACGTTTTCTGACAAATCTAAACAGGTTTGAGGTCGCTGCAGCCCTTCATTCAAAAGTTAACAAAATGTTGTAAACGTTCGACTCCTAAATACGGAAGGTGGAGGGAGGTTTTTCTAGAAACTCACTGTTGGGCTGGATAGCCCTAATAGAGGAGTGCTGGGATCGGTGGCCGAAATTTGTTCACGTCCCTCGACTTGGCCTTAAAAAAGGCGTTTGTCTCTAGAAGGTGTAAACGGCACTAAAGGAGGCTGGCTTTCGGTGCACGTAATTTACCAAGGTACTTACAGCTGCACGTAAAATATAGCGGCTCTAGCTTAATTAGCGCGGCGGGGGCTGTGAACATTTGGGACAAAATGGCGCTTTATGCCAAACCGTGCCGGATACGGCCAAAGTGTACATAAGCAAAGTTGCTTGCCTGGCCCCGATGCTTCATTTGAGCTCAAGAACGGCTCTCTACCGCCAATTTCACAAATCTGGGTTGCAGGCGTCGGCAGCGACCTCGGCCAGTGTCACTGCGCCGTAGCTCGATAACGGGAAATCCCAGAGAGTTGCGCCGGGGCATGAGCTACCTAGTGCACCCTTCGAATTTCCTCAAACCCTGTAACTTTTCCGCAGTTTTTGCTATCTTCGTCCGTATGGGAGGGAGGTGGATGTCGCCCACAGTTTTGGAATCTACACCCTCGGGAAGCTCGAGCCGAGTACCCACATGACGGCTGTCGGGTCCATAGGAAAAAGAGAATGGGGAATCCCAGAGAGACGGGGTTTTAACCAGGATGTGCGTCGGTGCAAGGGCTACTCAGTGCACACCTCGAGTTTCAAGTCCTATAACTTTCCCACATTATTTTCTATATTCACCCTATGGGAGGGAGGTGGACAACGCCCACAGTTTTGGAATATACACCCTCGGGAAGCTCGAGCCGAGTACCCACATGACGGATGTCCGGCCCATAGTAAAACAGTTAGAGAACGGGAATCCCTAGGAGATGGGGTTTGAACCAGGAGGTGCGCCAGTGCAAGGGCTATCCAGTGCGCACCTCGAGATTCCCTAAGTCCCGTAACTTTTACCCATATGAATCGAACTTGGTCCCTATGGGGGGACGTGGACCGCACCCAGTTTTACGGAATCTATGCCCTCTGGAAGCTCGAGCCGAGTACCTACATGACGGCTGTCCGGCCCATAGGGAAAAAGTTGCTGAAAAGTCTTATGTTTGCCAAGTTGCTAAAAGTTGAGCCGTTGTGTGGTGCACTTGCACATCGCGGCCGGCCGGCCTGCCGCTGGGGCTGGCTACAAGTTGGATTGACCGTAGTCAGGCGAGCTAATCTCAGCCTGTAACGTGTTGTCGCCGATCGACCGGGCGTTTTCGCTCAAAATACTAAGTCATTCAGGAGGAAAAGCCTCCTCTCACCGATCAAGTCTAATTGCGTGCGTCCAAGTGTGAAGTCATCTGGACGCTGACGCTGCGATTGAGAGCCAATAGTAAAAGCAGGTCACCCGGGTTTACGCGGGCGGGGTGGTTATCCATGATACCTATCCGTTTAGTACAGATTTACCCGTGAGATATGATAGGTGTAGTCTTTATCACAAGCTTTTGTATCTATGTCTGCTGATGGTGATGTTTGGTATCTCTCTTTTGCTTCCGACTTTGGGTTGGGAATGCGGTCAGGATTTCTGTCCATCCTAGTGCACCCAGTACCCAGTTCTGCGCACATAGACGGTCGCTTGTGTCACCAGCAAGTGAAGCAGTGTGAGGTAGCGAGAAAGCGATGGTGAGGTGTAATGTTTGGTGAAATGTGGAAGCAGCGGAGCAAACTACCCCAAGGCATCTTTGGTTAAGCGGTAGCTTTTTCGCCTCCTGGGAAGGTGGTGGTCTTATTGTCCCAGGGTACTGACCAGCTAGTTTGTGTGTGGTGTAAGTTTGGCATACATTGTACGAGCTCGGTCACCAGAACGTCCACAATGTATGGAATGCCAGAATGAGTCTGGAGGATATGGGATGGGAATCTACGATCGGTATCGTAGATCATCTTAAGCGCCCTATTCTGCACGACCTGCAATCTGCGGATGGTGGTTTGAGCCACCGATCCCCAAACCTTGCACCCTTACAGGATCAGGAGAGGGATAATCGCACGATACAAGTGTAGTTTAAGATATGTGGGCATTGTGGATTGTACAATAGGATATAGCTTTCCTAGGCCGGCATGGCCCTGAACAGCTTTAGCCATAATGTGTGGAGTGAAGGTAGTACTCGGTCGAGTAGTATTCCAAGGTATTTAGCGGAGTTCACCAAAGGGATTCTCCTCCGACCTAACCTCAGGTCCGTATCTGGCCTCCAGCGTCTAACTTTACCTAGCAGTAAAGCTGAACTTTTCTGCGGACTGATAGCCATTCTCCACTTCTCACTCCACCTGTCGATGGCGTCAAGGTGTGTGCAGTGGAGGGAAGTAGCAATGGAGATTTTTGTTTCGGGCCAGTATGAGGACATCGTCGGCATACTGGCACGTAACAGTACTGGGTTCTACGAGGAAGTCAGACATGTAGGCAGCGAAGAGCAGTGGTGACAGAACACTGCCTTCCGGAACTCCAGCCGCTATGGGTCTCATTGTGAATAACCTTCCCTTCACTCGCGCCCGAAATGTGTGATCTCGGAGGAAACTATCAGGGATAGGTATGGGGAGAGGGATCTGCCTCTCTGAAAAAAAAATTAAAGTTATTTTGTTGTTTAACGACGTTGTCAGTTTCTAGGACCACATCAGCGTCGCCAGTGTGCCGGAATGTTGCCCCTCAGGAATTCGTTTACATGCCAGTAAATCTACTGACATGGAGCTGTAAGCACACTTAAAAACCATCGGTCTGGGCCGGATTTGAACCCGCGACCTTGGAATAGTTAGGCCAGCGTCTAACCACCCGAGCCACCCAAATCGACTGTGCTGCCTCTCTGAGCTTGTACAACAGACCCTGGTGCCATGTTGTTGCACAGGCCTTATCGACATCCAGAAGTACTGCAACTGTTTTAAAGTTTCCCTGGGAGCCCAGGGCAGCCTTCTCAACCAGACGCAGCAGCTGTAGGGTAGTAGAATAACCTCGACGAAAACCAAACTGATTATCCGGGAGGAGTTGCCTTTCCTCTAAGAGAGGAGTTAAGCGGGACAGAATCAATTGCTCAAATATCTTTGAGACGATCGGGAGTAAGCTAATGGAACGGTAGCTAGAAGGGAATATTGGATTCTTGGTGGGC
The DNA here is from genome assembly GCA_030765045.1 of Tenodera sinensis. Classification (NCBI taxonomy): domain Eukaryota; kingdom Metazoa; phylum Arthropoda; class Insecta; order Mantodea; family Mantidae; genus Tenodera; species Tenodera sinensis. Next base: position 61,957,768 of record CM060967.1, on the reverse strand, counting down.
TTTAGAATGCAGACTACCCTCGCCTCTTTCCAACAGGTAGGAAAGATGCAGGCGTATGTTGTAAATCCTCGTCAAGTGAATAATGGCTTTAATGACTTGAAGCTTTCCCGGCGTTGATTATTGATGATAGTTTCTCGGGCTAACAGCCAGGTCAGATTAGGGTAACTACCCAAGCTTTCAGCGACTAACTCTGCCGCCATCCTCAGGGGAACTGAATCTAGGCTACTGATGTTGCGATATTTATACCTAGAGCGCGGCCGATAAGAACCGCCCACTTTTTTACCATTGGCCGAGCTCCGGCCGATGGAGGCACGTGCGGAACCAATCAGGTGATTGCCGATGCTTCTCTGCACTGTGGAGGAGAGATATGCTGAATGACTAGTGTCCATGCTTTGCTGATTTGAAGGCCTTCATCCCTGTTGAAGTTGTTTTTATTCGCTTTAATGTATAGAGTTTCTTTAATCACCCTATCGTAGTACCTAGAGGACTTTTCAAGAATTTTTGTAGAGGCGAATTTGATTTTATGATCTGTATTATATGTGTGCTCAGCCACTGCGGATAGGATACCCAGGTATCCCACACGCGTGCGTTCAGTGGGGTTGTAGTCCCCAAGAGACCTAATCAGGGCACTCCTATGTCGAGGAATTTGGTCGTATAATTTGGTTGCCCGGCGCCTAATTTCGTCCTCCACATACGGAAGAGACGAGGCTTCATGCAGTAGTCTCGAAGGGAATCCGCGGCATACAGAATAGACAATCCGAAGTCCTCTCTTCTGTATACGCTGCAGACGCAGGAGATGGGAATCTGCGGCCATGCCCCAGATTTCGCAGGCGTATAGGAGGAGTGGGATTATGAGTGCCCGAAAAAGGCGTAGCTTTAGGGGAATTGGCATCCCCGACCGCAGCATGGGGTACAGTGAGGCAGTTGTCCCACCGGCCCGCGCTGACAAGTCGTTGATGTGTTCCCGAAAAGTAAGGCCCTTATCGAGCTTCACTCCCAGGTAGGAGATGGAGTTTACCCATTCAATCCTTCGATTGGTGCGATTTTTTTTTTATTTTATTGAGGAAAAATTTGCCTGGTGCCGGTACAGAAGGGCCCGGCTTACTGGCTAAAATTGACATTAATTATAATTTACAATATTTACATGGGTATTCTTGTTAGCTTTTATATCATCAAAAAAACCCATACAGTGAGCGGCTTTAGCCCACCGAGAACAGTTTTTGGGCGTATTCTCAGTCTTTTGTCTGTCTGTTTTTGATAGTTTTTTTAATTTATATACACGGATACATACACTCACTCACTCCTGGGCATACCACACATATGTCCCATCACACGCACGTGCACACACACACACACACACACACACACACACACACACACACGCTCGTATATATATATTTACACTGCACTATATACATTTCACTATTTACAGTTTTTCCGCAGTTTTCCTGTGCGGACCAGGTTGCAGCTCCTGTGGCGTTTCCGAGGCACAGACCTCTTCCGGAGTGTGTGGCCTAGGGCCTGGGTTGCATGGATGCGCATCAGTCGGTGAGCCATGCAATGTCTAGAACATTTTAATTCTAGCATGCTTACGATGCTTTGGCTCGCCATTGCCAATATTGGCAATCACGTCATTTTGGTGATTCCTGATGCGCGCCCACGCGACAGCGGCTCTTTTTGTTATTGCCTCGGGTATGGATGGGATCTGGGTTTCGTGGTGAAGGGTTTGGTTAGTGGTTAGGATGGGAGCAGAGAGGATTTTTCGGAGGGAGAGGTTTTGGAGGGTTTGGATAGTCTTCAGGGCGGTGTTTGAGGCGTTTGCCCAGGCCACACACGCGTAAAGAACCACTGACAGGATGAAAGCTTTATACAGGACGAGTTTGGATTTCAATTGCAGCTGTTTGCTGCGGAAGATGGGGGCGCATAATTTTAGCCGCTGTTGTTGGCGCTATTTTTTATGTGGGTGGACCAGCACATTGTGCGGTCCAAGGTAACCCCTAAGTATTTAACTTGCCGACGACAGTGCAATACCTGACCACCGACGTTAGGTCCATTGTCAAAGTGTGATGCCGCTTAGAGAAATGTATCAGCTGGCATTTGTTGGGATTAATTTTAATTTTCCAGTCATGTTGCCATGAGAGGAAGTTGTTAACATAACGTTGCATTTCTGCAAGGCCAAATCGTGGATTTCTATGGTGGTTGTATGTTGCAGTGTCGTCAGCATACATGGCGACCTTACATCTGGCGTCCCCTGGGAAATCGTTGGTGAATAGTATGTACAAAAAGGGTGACATGATTGCCCCTTGTGGGACGCCAGCCCGCATCACTCGTTCCCGTGAGGAGGAGCGGCCCACTTGGACGTAGAACTTCCGTTTTTCTAAAAAATTGTGCAGCAAGTATAGATAATTTTGAAGAGCCGGGAAATTGTGGTGCAGTTTATAAATAAGGCCATTGTGCCAGCACCGGTCGAATGCGGCTTCTACGTCCAGAAATAGCACCAACGTTGAAGCCCCGTTGTTGAATTGCTCTGTTATGTCATCAGTTAGCCTGAGAAGCTGTAACTCAGTAGAATGTCCTTTTCGAAAGCCAAACTGTGAATTTGAAAGTTCATGGGATTCCGAAACTTGTTTTTGAAGTCGAGAAAGCATAAGTTTTTCGAGCAATTTACCAATAGTAGACAAGAGACTAATGGGGCGGTGGTTTTGCGGTTGTCTGGTGCTTTTCCCTTGCTTTGGGAGCATAATTACCTTGGCTCGTTTCCAAGTGGAGGGGAAGTAGCCTTGCTGCAGACAGGCGTTAAATATTTTGGTCAGTTGCACCAGGGCTTTTCTCGGGAGATGCTTAAGTTCCTCATTAGTCACCTTGTCTGGGCCGGCAGATTTCCCATTAGGTAATTTCCTAATGAGCTTGTAAACTTCCTGCGGTGTTATTAGGGGTAGCTGTTGCTCTTGCTTCTGCGCCACCCAGGTTTGTACCCATGTCTGTACCTCCCGTTCTATATCGCGGTTGGTAACTGGGTTTTCGCTGAATCTATCTTCAAGACAGTCAGCGAAGACCTCGGCTTTCTCCTCTTCGGAGAAGTGCAGGCCGCCATGAGTGTGCAGCGCCTCAGTTGCGGAGTTGACGCTCGTGGAGACCTTAAATGCCTTTAATAATTTCCACAAGGAAGAGTCCGAATGGGTGGTACTCAGCATTTTGTTTTCCCACTGTTCAGTTTTGTTGATTTTAATTTGATGCCGAATGATGTTGCGTAGCCATTTTGCTAGCACTTTATATTCAGGCTGGTGGGTATACCGCCACAGTCTTGTCAAGCGTCGTCTCCGCGCAATGAGTTGCTCTACCTCGGGGTACGTGCAAAAACCGGGTGGCCTTGTGGTGTAAGTGGTAGCGCTTCTCTTGGCCGTGTGTAGCGAGGCAGTGAAGTTTTCAATGGCGACATCTATGTCTGCCTCGCTATAGTATGACAGCCTGGGTTGCGCCATCCTGTGCATTTCCATGGTGAACTTATTCCAGTCGGTCTCAGCCCTCCTTCGAGGGCCAGAGGCACCGTCTGAAATGTCACCCTGTATATCGAAATGCACGGGAAGGTGGTCGGAGTCCAGGCTGTGATACACTGTAAAGTTAATTAAAGGTGTCGCATTTTTTGTTAGTACGAAGTCCAAAATTTCGGGGTCAAAGTGCCCCGATCTGTGCCAAAATGTGGGATCTGGGGGAAGATGTACCTCAATGTCGTCATTATCCGTTATAAGTTCAACCAGGAGATTTCCCGCCGCGTTTGCCCGGCGTGAAAACCACCAGGGGTGCCGGGCATTGAAATCTCCTGCAATTATAACGTGCTCCTCTAAAGCGAGGATTTGTTCGAGGTCACGTATGAAACCCATGGAGTTGGGGGGCCGATAAAGCGCTACCAGCATCACCGTTTGACTATTTACACGTGTTTTAAGTGCTGTGCACTCTAACGCTGCCATTGCAGGCAGCGTAACAGAAGCATGAGCAATAGTGTTTCTGAGCAAAATAGCAGTCCCTCCCCCCTGTCTGCCAATTCTGTCGTTGCGAAAGATTTGATACCCCTGGAGCTTAAAAGTGTGCTCTTGCTGTAATTTTGTTTCGCAAATGAATTCGACATCAATTTTGTTACGCCGCAGGTAATTTTCAAGTTCGTGTTGCTTCCTGTGGATGCCATCTGCATTCCACAGGAGTGCACGAGTTAAAGTTATGCCTCCCCTTGAAGTGGCCATTTACTCGAAGAGAGTGGTTACTAAACATATGATGGCTTCCAGCTTCTCCATGGTACTGTTGCAGCTTTTTAATCTTGCGATTATGGGCCGCAACTTTGTTGGTAGCCCTGGGAGGTTTAAATCCTTAAAAAGGCTAAAAATTTCTTTTAAGCCCCCCAGGTCGCTGGTGGGTGCCTCTGAGGGCTGGGGTTGTGGAGGGGGACCATTTGGTGGTTGCACAGGTGCATTTTTTCCTCCGGCGGCTCCTGCAAAAGAGGTGCCGTTTTTGACCAGGGCCGGGTGGAGGATGGGGCGTAGCCCTGGTTGAGTACCAGGAGAGTTCCTGGCTGCGGCTGCCAGTTGACGGCGGTGACGTTCCATCTTGAATATCTCGCACCCCCTGTAGCTGGCAGGATGCGCCTCCCCACAGTTCGCACAGTGGGGTACAGCGTCCTCCTTGGCCTTTTTTGGGCAGTCAGCTAGGCGGTGGAGGCCACCGCAAAGAACACACCGGGAGGTCATGTGACACATTTTGAATGTATGGCCTAGTTGTTGGCAGTTGAAACATTGTGTAATATTCTGGAAGGTTTTTAAGACCTCCACGGTGACCATCATATGGCACACTTCTCTTTCCTGTATAAGTTTCTGGTTGTCAGTAGTTCTATCAAGGCTTACCTGATAATTCGGGAGAGGCCTGCCGCGGGACACCATCTGTCGTACCTGAACGGCGGTGTAACCCTTCTGTTTCAGGTCCTCCTTTATGTAATCTACCTGCAGGTCCGCAGGCAGGCGTTTGATTACATAACGCAGGGGTTGGTCATTCCTCGGCGTGAAGCTGTAGCTTTCCACACCGGCGTTCGTCAGGAGCTGCATTGTAGGGACGGCGTCCTGTTTCCTCTGGAGGAAGAGCTTCAGGCAGTCCCTCGTGGTTTGTATTCTGTAGGTTCCGTTTTGCAGTTTGTTACGCAGTAGTTGAAGGACCTTCACTGCCTGCTTAGTGTCTGGTATGATGATTCTTGGTGGCTTTTGGTTTTGTTCTGTTGTGGCCGTCGGGGCTGTAGGTGTGGCTGCTGAGGTGGAGGGGACTGGGTTTGAGGGGAGGGGAGGGGGGCGGGTTTTTGCTGGGGTCTTCTGGTGTGGTGGGATCTTTGGTTTGTGGAACTGTGTGAAGGGATTCTGTGTGGGTGTAGGAAGTGCTGGGAAATCCGATTTCTCGTGTTCTGCTACCTCCAGTGGTGCGAACGAGTTGCGTAGAGTGAGGGGGTGGGGCGGTGTAGACTGTCGTGGTTGCCTCTTGTTGTCTGGAGACTGGCATGGACGTTCGCTCTCAGAGTTACTTCCACTGTCTCTTGTGCGTTTCTTCTTGGGCGCCGCTATCTTCCACCCCTCGCTCTATTTCACAAGTTCCCGCTTCTTTATCGCGTAGTCCTTGTAGCAGTACGCGAGGTCCTGAAGGGCGCTGATGACCTAGAAGTTGAGCGCCCTTAAACCAAATCCAAATCCTGCGAGGTCCTGTGACAATTTGCTGAAGTTCGTTGAGTCTGCGTCAAGGTTTGCCAGTATGTTGTTGTAATAGTTTATCTCCTGCTGAATGTCTTCCACTTCTTTTTTCAGTTTTTCGAGGGATCGCGCCTTTTGCTCTTCCTCCAGTATCTGTTGTTCGTGGTCCATCTCGTCCGCCAATGTGGGTGGTGAGGGCTGGATTTGTGCTGCTGCGGCTGTGGTGGTAGAGTCTATAAATATAGGCGCTGGCGCGCCGCTCTTGGCGCTCGGCCCGGCAATGTGGTGCCGCTGATGCCATGTTGTCACTCTCTCGTGCGCGGGGGAACGCCAAAGGCGCAATACTTGTCACTAAGATTATCACAAAACACTGTGTCACTGTCACTATCCATAAACTAGAACACTGATTAAATATTATATACACGAAGATTATTTACACTGCTCAGATATATATATATATATATATATATATATATATATATATATATATATATATATATATATATACAACACTTTTTACACTTCACTTGAAGAAATCAATAGTTACACTCCATAAAACAGCTACAAAAAATCGTTATTTGAACATGCCTTTCCCGCCTAAATTATGGCAGCTGTATCCACGACAATGATCCCGCCAAACCGTTACACGTGTTTGTTTCTCGTGCGCGTCAACAAAGCACCACCTCACTCGCCGAGCTTCAACACGAGACTCCAGGCCCGCTCCTGGTGCGATTGAGCGAGCCGTTCTCACTTATATGTGAATATCCTACCCTCCTGTTCCGGCATGCCGCCACTCGGTCGCTGTTTTCAGCCATCCGGTTTACATTTGTTTGATCCCATCCCTCTGGGCCACTAACGCCATACCAGCGATGCAAGTTGGCGCGCGATCTATCGAGATCTGACACAACTATCTCGTCTTCATATAGCTGAAAGCATGACCTCCTTTCTGTAGACGGTAACCTTTTCTAAGTATTGGAAATCTCACACAAATAACAACGAATATCTCCGAAGTAATTCACATCTGCATCTTTTATATCGTATATATCTGCATCTTTTATATCACTTGTATGTGAATATCCTACCCTCCTGTTCCGGCATGCCGTCACTCGGTCGCTGTTTCCAGCCATCCGGTTTACACTTGTTTGATCCCATCCCTCTGGGCCACTAACGCCATTACTTCTGCCCTTCACCAGCTCGCTCACACCCCCTCAGATATACCAATAAACTTATTTTTAAGTAAAAACCGTTGCGACACTTGTATTTCTACCACTGGCTCCATGTGCCAACTATGGTTGTGTGTTACCAGCGATGCAAGTTGGCGCGCGATCTATCGAGGCCTGACAACTATCTCGTCTTCATATAGCTGAAAGCATGACCTCCTTTCTGTAGACGGAAGTCTTTTCTAAGTATTGGAAATCTCACACAAATAACAACGAATATCTCCGAAATAGTTCACTCTACAAAAAAACTTCATCGGGACATAAATTGTGTTTTAGCGAGATCTGCATCTTTTATGTCGTAAGATTTTCTCTATCTCTTACGGTTTACGAGTTATTCAAAAGTCATCCAGAGTAAACAGGACTACATAGGTTATAGCCAGAAAATTCAAAATATACATTTCATTTGTCATAAAAATATCTCACACATATGTCATTTTAATCAAAATTGTTAGAGCCATTTTCAAGAAAATCAAAATTTTCCATGTAAAGGGTAGTTTAGGGTGGGGCTATTTTCTTTAAAATCTTTGTGTCGAATCTTTGAATGATATTAAATTCAAATACCAACTTTGGATTTTTACAAACTTTTCTTTTTTGAATTATGTTGTCCACAGACTGACAGACATGCGCGCGCGGACCTTTTTCTAAAAATACTTTTTTAGGATTCAGGGGGTGTCAAAACATATATTTTCGGTGAAATCTCGACACCGAATGTTTAGGTGGAATACAATACTTCCCCTACTTACCAGTAGAGAAAGTAAAACGAATAAAATTGTGCTAAAACTACTTAAGCGGCGCCATTCGGTCAATTAAGCGAATAATAAAAAATCTGATGTGTTGCGCTCATAACCATGACTTTCTCTACTCTTGTACTAACCATTCTTACAAACTGGCATTCCTATATCTTCTTCGTGTTACTTGAGATAAACATTTACCGAAATTATCTTATTGCTTATTTCCTTGTAGATAAAAGAGGAATATTAGAATACAGTAGGCTTTAAGCGATAGTCAAATCTTTTAAAGCTTTGAGATTGCGTTCTGTTTGCCGGCTTAGCATATAAAAAAATCTGATATGTTGCACTCACATGAATTTCTCTGCTGTTGTACTAACCATTCTTACAAACTTTTATTCTTATATCTTCATATTGTTAGTTAAGATAAACATTTGTACAAATTATCTTATTGTTTATTTCCTTGTAGGTGAGTCATTCCACGTCAAATCGCACAAAATATGGCAAAAAATGACCTTGATCTCTCAGATTTGCTTGAATTTTGTTATGTGTTTTTGAACAAAATATATTTGACCCGTGTTTCTTCGTTTTATAAAAAAAATTTATTTTGGCAGATATTAACTTTTGAAATGTCCCAAAAATCGTGCGCTCCTCACTCTTCGATCAATCATACCTCCGATTGTAATGAAGCAAATTACTTGATCTTTGGCTCAAATTAAATATAAATTGCAGTATTTCGGGAGGTATTTATTAGAAAATGTTATTAATTATTATTAATATTATATTTTATACGATTAAAGCTTTGAAGTTAGATAATAGCATAAACTCGACCATTTAAAAATCTGGAAAAAACAACTAAAATACAATGAAGTTTATTCAATATTCTCAGAAAAAAATCAGAATGGAGTCTCTAATAGTTCAGTTGTAATTAACTTTGCAAATCAGTGCAGCGAATTCGCGTGGCAGCGGTAACGGCTACAGTAACCTCACACAATTGCCACCTTCCATTACGTCAACTGTTCATTGCTTGAGGTTCCATGAACGTTACAACAGTACAGTAAGGAGAACACTTCTAGCTGACACTATTATATGTAAACTATTAGCATCTTCAACATGTTTTTAAAATGTGTATTTTAAACTAACGTTTCCATGCAACACACAGCTCAACCTCCTTCTTCGAAAGAAAATTGTTTCACTAAAGCTTCAGTTTTTGACAAAGGAATGAAGGAGTGTAATTTTACAGCACAGCTGGACCCATCGTTCTTGGTCCCTGACCTTGACTGGAAGTCCTGTAGACAAACCCATAACTTTTGTCTGTTTCATCAGCTCATATTGTATAATTCTGCGAATGAAACCACGCACATGGGGAGGGAGGCGGAAGGTCTGCATGATCTGAGACAGTCCTTGCTAATTCACAGGTGCTTTTTAGTGCAGCGTGCAGTTGAAGACATAGATCTTTGCCATAAAGAGTGAATATAGTGAATTTGTGAGACATTGATCATAGCGTAAATCAATTATGCCACCTGTACGTTCTAAATTAGGGATCAAAACATTACACAGTCAGAGTAGAGAAATTATTTCAAATGTATGGACGTACATGAAGGAAGAAGCTAAAAGCAAAGAACTGCTTACATCAGAAGATTTTTTTCCAAAAAATTCAAAAGTTCAAAAGCACGTATCACATGCCACAAGAGTATCAGAAAGAAGGTACATTGTGGAGACATTTTTCTGCATGGACTGTACTGCCTTAGTAAGAAGAAGTTATCTGAGTAGCATAGCTGACGCACTAATTCGCAGGCTGTCTGCAGTCACCTGGCTTGTTACTCGCTTTCAAAGCGAATCCAGCTGTACAAACGGATCTCTACTCCCTGTCCTCCGTGAGCGCTTGCAGGCCTCCAGAAAAAAAATTGCAGCAAACGCACTAATGCAAGCTGCATAGTTTTCAAAATCTTATTTTGTAGATAAAATGTCAGGGAATAGGTTTATATATATATATATATATATATATATATATATATATTAACACATCGATTTAAATTCTATTTTTGGTTTTACAAAATATACCATCAAAAAACAGTCCAAAGTTTATGTGTAATAATGATTGATCGAAAGTTGTTAAAAGTGTTATATTTAACCTTTCCAGTGCGCCAAGCCTCAACTCTATATAGCCTTAGACT
>CM060967.1:61745426-61942926 GCA_030765045.1 Tenodera sinensis | reverse complement strand
AATGCTTGCAATTTGAATAGAAAATTGCCGAATTTTATTCCAATTTTTTTTCATTGCTTAAGCAATTATGATAGTCACTTCTTGATTAGACACATGGCTTATGACAATGGTGATATCTCATGTATAGCACAATCTTCTGAGCGCTATCTGGCATTCAGCAAATGGTACAAGGGCATTCAATTCAGGTTCCTCGACAGCTACAAGTTTCTCGATGACAAGTTATCCAGCTTGGCAGATATGTTAAGCGATGATGACTTCAAGGTCACTAATGCCGAGTATTCGAGGCCAGAACACCTAGCCCTCATGAAGTGCAAGGGCATATTCCCCTATACTTATCTTGATGCTGTCGAAAAGCTCCAAGAGGAGAAGCTGCCCCCGATCGAGCTTTTCGATAACATTTCGGAAGAGGAGTATGCCCATGCACTTAAGGTATGGAAGACCTTCGACATAAAGAATCTCGGGGAATATAGTGACCTTTATCTAAAGACGGATACGCTGCTTTTAGCAGATGTATTTGAGAAATTTAGAGACTTGTCGCTTGAAATGTATCATCTAGACCCTGCCTGGTACTACACCCTACCGTCGCTAGCCTTCGATGCCATGCTTAAGACCACCCAAGTGAAGCTCGACTTGATAAATGATGTCAGTATGATAGAATTTTTCGAAAAAGGTATTCGTGGCGGGCTTTGCACAGTATCAAAGCGGTACTCCAAAGCCAACCACCAATACATGGCAGACTACAATCCTGACCAGAAGACGAACTTTCTATCATATGTTGACATCAATAATTTATACGGGAAGGCCATGATGGAAATGATCCCATATGGCAATCTCAGATGGCTTGAAAGGGACGAAATTGATACCATCGACTTTGCGACGATCCCAGAGGACTCCAAGACAGGATACGTTCTAGAAGTAGACCTAGAGTATCCTGTCCATCTCCACGACATTCATAATGATCTTCCCCTCTGTCCCCAGAGCGAGATACCACCCGGCAGCCAATACAAGAAACTGATTGCAAGTCTAGAGAATAAAAGCAAATATGTCTTGCATTATAAAACCTTGCAGCAGTGCTTAGATCTGGGGCTGTTATTGAGACATATTCATCGGGTGGTATCGTATGACCAATCAGAATGGCTTAAGGTTTACATTAACCTTAATGCCGAGAAGCGAGCCAGGGAAACTTCAAAGTTTGGTCAAGCGCTTTGGAAGAAAATGAACAACGCTGTGTACGGTAAGTTCATTGAAAATGTGCGCAAATACCGTGATTTCCGTATTGTACCTACCTGGAAGCAAGCACGGAAATTAACGGCTCGTCCAACATACGTACGCAGCATAATTTTCAGTGAAAACTTAGTTGGCATAGAGTTGGCTCGAGAGGAGATCCTCATGAACAAACCAATCTACATTGGTCAGGCGATTCTAGACCTTTCAAAATTTAGTATGTATGATTTTTTTTATAAAGTAATGAAACCCCAACTGAATGATCTTGTCTTGAATTACATGGACACAGATTCATTCATTTTCGAAACTAGTTCAGATATATATCACTTCATGAAAACACATCCCCAATATTTCGATACTTCAAATTACAGCCATGATAATGTATATGGTATAAAGCCAGCCAATAAGAAAAAGATTGGGTTGTTCAAGGATGAGTTGGGTGGAAGGGTGATGACTGAGTATGTTGGTCTTAGAGCAAAACTATACAGCTATAGATATGATCAACATACAGTCACAAAGGCGAAGGGGATTACCAAAGGTGGAATGCGAACAATCACCTTTGAAAATTATTTCGAGTGTCTGAAAGACTTAAACAAAAAGATTTTGGCAAAACAAATTTGCTTCAGAAGCACCAAACATAAAGTTTCGACTGTTGAAATTAACAAAATTGCATTGCATGGAGGAGATACCAAGCGTAAGATGATTGATGGCTCTCATGCAACTCTCGCATGGGGTCATTATTCTCTTAGGTCTGAATAATCAAATCCGACTTCCCTGGCTGCCTCATCACCATCAAATTGTAAATTTTTATATATTTTATTTATTATATTAAATTATTATTATTGTAAATTTTGTAAATATTTATTATATTCAATTAATATTGTAAATTTTCTATGCATTTTATTTTAATATATTTTTTTTGAAAAAATTGTAAATACTTTATTTTTTAGTTGTTGAATTATTGTATATCTATTTTGTATATTGAATAAAAACACATATATTGGAAATGAAAAGACTCTTTATTTCAGAATTATTATCATTGCTACAACAAATCCTTCCTCTCAATCCACTCACTCTCAGGAAATCCATACCATTTAACAAGAATTCTGTTTCCTTGACGCCTCAGAATCTTCTCCACCAAATAGGTGTTAGGATACAGTGTAGACTGAAGTTCATGTCCATAGAATGTTCCCTTTATCACCTCACCATCCTTATCCTTTAGTATGTATGTAGTAGGATTGCTGCGTTTCACTTGAGCCACTTTGAAGATTTCAACACTCCAATTAGCTTGAAAGCCTTTCTCGAAATGTCCCTTATTCTTAGATATCCTCACATAATCACCAACACTAAACTTCCTTGGGCTCATCTTCTCTTTTTGAGGATGATTGTAGTTGTAAACAGTCAGAAGAAGATCATTGTTCCTGACTTCGCTAGGCTTCATCCTGATGGTTGTGTGGTAAGTATTATTGTACTTTGTGATGATTTGGGGTAAAAGATCCAGCCACTTGTATGATCCTTGCGTTAGAAACTCACGATACATCATGTTCTTTAAGGTTCTTATTAAACGTTCAACAGCTGCAGCCTTGACATTACTATAAGTGCTGTAGTGATTGATATTATACTTGTCCATTAAATTCTTAAAGTACTTGTTATAAAATTCCTTTCCATTATCACTCTGAATATTCTTGGGAATCGTTTCCAATTCTTGTAGTATATCTTCCATAGCCTTCGTAACTTGTGGACCTGACTTGTCCTTTAATGGTCGTGCATATGCCACTTTTGAATAGAAGTTAATTGCAATAAGGATGTATTTGAAATTCTTGTTGATTCTTGCATGAGGTATCATCTCAACCAAGTCGATCTGTAGCAAATCATTGAGTCCTTTGCTGACAATTTTTCGACGTAAGAATCTTCTTCGAGCAGGGGCATGGAGCTCTCTCGCTATATTTTGCTTCACTGTTGTCATGCTATGATTTGGGCTGATTTCAACTCTTGAATAATTTCTTCAATTTCTTGAGTGTGGTTGTTATTGCCAGCGTCTCTGGATGCAATGAGAAGTCGCAAGCGATTCACTAGATCATTGGGGTCGTTCCAGTAGATGTAGTCATGCTTCAACTCAGGACGATGTTCTTTCCACTGCAAGCCTAATCCCTTATGGTTCTTCACTAAAGGACGTATAATGTTTTTATACTTATAGGAATTACCGTGTCTCAGTTGTCCCTGTCTGCTGTAGTTTCTGCGATGAACCCTTGATGCTTTCAGTATTTTGCTATATGTATGAAGATCGTCTTCTGAATAGGAGTGCATTTCAGGTATCTTCTTGAAAATGAGATCAATCAATCCAGGTGTAACATCATACATTTCATCTCCTATTCTAACTTTATCGTTAATAAAGTCAATGCTCTTGTTTCCTAGCATATAGATTCCATCTTCGTATCGTACTCCATATGTCGTATCTATTTCTCCCTTGTCATTCTTTTGAACTTTCTGTAGGTAGCTCAATATTTTTTCATCTTTCTGATTGTTAGGGGCAGAATTCTTCTTTTTCTGACTTTCCTCCTTATCTGAAGTAGTCATAGTATCCTTTTTCTTCTGTATTTCCAGTATATCATGTAGCGGTTCTGTTACTGGTTGAAGAGCTTCACTCATTACCCTCTGAGTTTCAAACTGTTGACCTTTTAGGGCGCGTAGCTTTTCTCTTATAGCCCTAGCATGCTTGGCTACAGATTCTTTAAGCCTTATACTCTCGCTGTCCATCTTAAAATGACACTAAAACACGTTTTCATGTCAATATATATGTTTTTTTTTTATTCTGAATGGGTCAAATTATATGAAAATTTCAACTCAATATTTAAAATATGGCCGTCTTTTGCTCGATTGGCTGGAGCAGTGAAGGATAGTATATCACCTATGTGAACGGTCGCAGGGTAACTTTCAACTAATCGACCGTTTATTGCAAACATTGTACCTGATCTTGTATTCGGTTGCGGCGATGATATCATAGAGCAAGAAATCACATCCCCGTTTATAGTCGATTTGTAGTATTCGAGTCCTGATGTTAACATATACCTTAGCGAAGGACCTCTGTAAGGTTTCGTCTGTAATGTAATAATGAGCTGACCTTTCATTTGCTCTAGAATAGCATTTATGACGGTAACCTGTGCTTTAAGAGTATTAACATTATTCATGGTTGCTGTCAGGTGTTTATCCATGGAACTCTGTCGATTTGCTATATTTTCTGTGTGTTTTCCCATTACTTCAGAAATGTCATTTCCAATAGTTTGTATTCTCCTGTTGAACTCTTGCTGTGCTTCATTTTGTTTCCTTCCAATGGCGTGTTTAACAAACCTTTTGGTTGCTACATCACTGTCATCTATAGGATCTGCTATTTCTCTTAATCTTCTTTGTTGAAAGGAAATGTTCCCATTTGAATCGAGCGGAGGCGTTCTCGAGTTTACAAAGTCTATTACATACTTCTTGTTCGGTACATCGTGATCATCCTGCGGCGGTAGTAATGACTTCATTCTTATTGTATCGAGTATGATATTGTTTCCATTATCTCGTTTAAGTGTATTTTTGTCTAAGTAGCTCATAAGATTATCATGCTGTTTGTCTAGTGATTTCTGGATGTGGCTCCTAAGCGTAGATTGAAGTTGCTCCATGCGTTGATATGCCACCTTTTCGGTGAATTCTTGCAGACGATTTTCGCTAGAAGCCGTAAGCGAATCAACGTAGCGTTTAGTGGCCCCATCATTATCTTCCTCAGGGTCCTGAACAATGCACAATCTTTTGTTCCTGAATTGGTAGTTTCCTTTTCCATCTCTGGCTATCATGAATTGTTGAAGTGATCTTTTAAGTGGCGCTGTCCTGCGGGATCCGAACCGGTCAATACTCATCTTGAACTACAAATGATCATTTTCTTTCTTTTGCACTTTAATATATACATCAAATCCATTCCTATATCGACCCTCATTCATGGGGAATTCGGGGACTATCACTACAAATGGTCTTCCTTCTGAGGTACTCTCCCAGACATTTTTGCACAATTCTTTGAATTCAATGTAAGACATGTCAGTGTTCACATAATCTTCATATATATGCTTCAGGTTTAAATTATCTTGCCTGAAAAGGATAATCATGTTTGTATTATCTCGAATGAGATGTTTCGGTACTTTTGCATAAGACTGGGCTAAATATATAGAGTCGACATTGCGATGTCTCCCCATACTGTAAAAGGAGGCTATCTTGTCCTGCTTTTCAGTTATGACATCATCGAATACAAAGATTGAGTTTTCTTTAACTTCTGAAGGATGCAATACATTTTCGCCATCTTCATAGGTATTCACTTCTATTCCCTCAATGCTTTTAAGTAGGCTTATTAGATATTGATACTTTGGCTGATATAATGACTTTGAATAAATGTACAAGTTCTCAAAACGTAATCCGTTCTCATGAAGCAGCATATTCAGTAATACATTTGTTTTCCCTGCACTGGAGCTCCCTAGGATTAGAGCTCTGACATTGCTAGGAAATAGCCTTCCGTGTCGATCACTTCTAAAATCGCTTTCAAAGTCTAGCACCTGAATAGGCAGAGAACATTCCTGCTTAACAAGCTCCATCCTATCGACTAAGTTTTTAAATCCATGTCTAATATTTATATATACTAAATATCCGGGGACTCTCACTACCTTTTACGCACTTTAATGGAAAGTATGATGCATTGATTGGTTAATTGGCTTGGAAAACAAGGTATAAAAGCACCCCTGCAAAAATGAAAATCAATTAGTGTACCATGAGAGCTAAGAGGATAAGGGTCTCGAGTGGCTCGGGTTTACTTAATTCCCTCATCAATAGGCTACCGTTTGAAGCACATCTACCTGGTTACAGATATTGCGGACCAGGGACGAAGCTAGAAAAGCGTCTAAAGAGAGGAGACCCAGGAATCAATCCGTTAGATGAAGCTTGCAAATTTCACGACGTTGCCTACGCCGAGCACAAGGACACTGCATCGAGAAATATTGCTGATAAGATCTTAGCAGAGAAGGCGTGGAAAAGGGTTCAGTCATCGGATGCTACCTTAGGTGAAAGGTTGGCTGCAAGACTGGTAACAACAATTATGAAGGGCAAGGTTGCTGTTGGTGCTGGCTCAAGGAAGAAGAAACGTGGCGGATTTCTGCCGATCATACCCATTATCGCAGCCTTAGGTGCTGCAGCTGGTGGTGCGGCACAAATTGCCACCGCGGTGAATAAGAAAAAAGCTGCTGATAAAAAGCTTGCAGAAATGATGCGACATAACAGAGAGATGGAAACAAGAGGAAAAGGTCTTCGGCAGGCAAAGAGGAAGAGGAATAAAAGGAGAAGCGGAGGTTTTCTACCAATGCTACCGCTGGCTGCATCTTTAGCACTTGCCTCCAAAATTGCTTCAAGTGTAAAGGGAAATAAGTCTGCTAAAGGAAATGGACTGAAGAAGAGAAAGAATCGTCAGATCAAAAACAAGATATCAAAAAACTCGGGCGGAGGACTATACTTATCCCGGAAAAAGCCCTAAGTAACATCGAGCTCAACCTATATGCGCGACGTTTAAACATTCCTTATTTTAGAGGTGTATATATGATTGATAAGCTGCCTTCAAAACCAAATTTCCGAGAGAGAATTATTGTCAATCTAGATTCATCACAGAATGAAGGCACACATTGGGTGGCTGTAAAGAAGGATGGAAATACTGCATTTTATTTCGATAGCTTTGGAAACTTGAAACCTCCGAAAGAGATAGAAAGGTACCTCAAAGGCGTTAAGTTGATGTATAATACTCGAAGATTTCAGAGTTTTAGCTCAGTCATCTGCGGACACTTGTGCTGGCAATTTCTATCGCAATGAGCTACACTATTGCTGTTAGCGGTAATGAATCTGTTCTTACCACGTATCTAAATCCTCCACTCAGGATTGATCCTAAATATTATTATGAGATTGCGCTACTGAATTTCGAAACCTTCTATTCAATCCCCAACGTTGATCAAACTAATAACCAGTTTCATTACATTTACAATGAAGAGCCTAAGGTTATTCATATACCTCACGGTACATATGAAATTTCAGACATTAACAATTATATAAAGGACAAGCTTGAAGTGGAGGAAAATGCCTTCTTTATTCGACCAAACAATAATACCATGAAGGCTGAAATTAAATGCCCATTCCCTGTAGATTTTTCCAAGGAGCACACTATAGGATCTCTTTTAGGATTCGATGAAAAGAGAGTTGTGCCTGCTAATCAGCTGACTGAATCTGATTTTCTAGTAAACATATTTAAGGTGAGCATCATTCGAATCGAGTGCAGTATTGCAACAGGCTCTTTCATTGACGGTAAAAGCGGACACTCTATCTACGAGTTTTTCCCTTCCGTCCCGCCTGGATATCACATTTCGCAAGAGCCTTCAAATCCCATTTACCTGCCTATCATAGACACCAACCTTATTGACCAAATCACTCTTCGAATAGTCGATCAGAACGGACATACAATAAACTTTCGAAACGAAGATATAAGCATAAGACTCCACATTCGTCGGAATGGGAATCGATTTTAGCAGAAGGAGAAGAGGCTGGACAGGATATAAGAAGTCTAGGATTCATCATGTTCCTCATACTCTGCATTTGACATTCAAGGCGTTAACATCAAGCAGTCGCAAGTTCCTCGAAGCGTTAGGCTTTAGAATTCTGTAATGGATATCTTCAATGTGACCGAAACGCCTACATTTGAGGACAAGATTGCTAAAGAAGAGGAGCATGTGTTTCTACCATATAATACATCAGCTCTGGACGCTAATGATGAGATTAGAATACCCTGTCAAGCTGAAGATTTGTATACTCTACCTAGCCGGAGTTATCTCTACATTGAGGGATCTATTACGAAACCTAATGCATCAGCTACTACAGCAAAGCTCTCTAATAATGCTATGGCATTTATGTTTGATGAGATTCGCTTGGACATGAATGGAACAACTATAGATAGAACAAGAAATCCAGGGATTTCATCAACTATTCGCAACTATGCTGCCCTCAACCCCATGGAATCAAATCGGTTGCTAAATGCTGGATGGTGCTACCCTGGCAAAGATGTGGATATTGTACATTCTGAGAGTGGAGCATTCAACGCCGTAGTACCGCTGTCAATGCTTCTGGGGTTTGCAGATGACCACAAGGACCTGATTCTCAATAGCAAGTTTGAACTGGTGCTCATTCGTTCCAAGGACTCTAAGAACTGTATTGTTACATCTGCCGGAGAAGCGGATGCGTCTGTTAACCTTATTCGCATTGAGTGGAGGATGCCTGTAATGCGCCTTTCAGATGCTGAAAAGGTTGAGATCCTCAAGATTGTCAAGTCGGACAGACCGCTATATATTGCCTTTCGAACTATGGATCTTCATACTCAGCCTGCTGTACCGCAAACTAGATCCTTTACATGGAACGTTGCAACAACATCGAAACTAGAGAAACCAAGATTTGTCATTGTCGGAGCACAGACTTCAACTGAATAATGCAACTAAGGACTGCTCCATGTTTGATCATTGCAACATAACAAATTTGAGACTTTACCTCAATAGTGAATGTTATCCCTACCACGACATGAACTTGGACTTTGGAAACTCAAGATTTGCAACATTATACGAAATGTATTCAAAGTTCCAAAACTCTTATTATGCTAAAGACAATTACCCCTTATTGAAGAGAAAGGATTTTCTTAAATATGCACCAATATTTATCATTGACTGTTCACATCAGCCTGAGGAGATTGTAAATGGAGCTGTTAATATTAGACTTGAAATTCAAACAAGTGCAAATATTCCTGCACAGACCTCACTGTATTGTCTAATAATACATGACAAAGTATTTACATACAAGCCCCTCACTCATGTGATGCAGTCATTATTTTGAAGAAAAAAAGTGTTCCAATGTAAGCTGGATTTTCATGAGGAAAATAAGGAATGTAAGGTGTTTCTTAATGAATAAAAAACATGTTATAAGCAGACAATCATTTATTTATTCTTTTTTCATACAATTCCAGCATCTTCCTCCTCCAACTCCTTGTCCCTACATATATATCATTACTTGCAGTGGAGAGGTTTCGCAAATGTCTATCAATATAGGGTTCAAGTCTTTTCACTTCTGCTATTTCATTACAGTCTAAAAGTATTTCACCATTACTGAAAATTGTATTCAAAAGTCTTATTCTCTCATTTTGCATAAGTGCAATTAGATTATACGAGTACACAATATTTTCACCGTAAGCACTGCAAGGGCACTTTTTCACTTTGAGGAAAGTTTCGAACATGGAAAGATTTTGTTGAAAAATCTCCCAGTCCAGCAACGACATGTACACAAATTCGTTACTGCATGTTTTTTTTATGAAGATCACTGGAATATCATGAAACAACCCTACATTTACGCTATGGTTTCTTGAGATGGATGCGTCTTGGAGCACGAGTGTTACTGGCGGTGCTTCCATCTGACTTTGAGTTGTCAAGTCGTTTCATTCGATCTTCCAAGAGCCTGAGCCTTCTATGGAGATCAGAAAATGTATTCTTCTTCTTCTTCTTCTTCTTCAATGCTTTACTGGATCTGAAACATTTCACATTGACTACGTTAGAAATTTTAGGTCTCGGTAAAGGCAAAGGGTGATCTTCTGAAAGAAATACATGAGATATGGTTAAAGCTCTTGCATAGTTTTATGCAATAAAGGTTCTTTCAGGATAAGGTTGAATACTTACATCAATTTTTTGTGTAGTTCTGCTTGTTTACTGGGTGAATGCTCTGGAGTCACTTGCAACAGATCGTCTATTGGAAGGGTATCACGCTCTGCAATGCATGCATCTACTTCATCCACTCCTCTGATGTACGGATCTTCACACTCTTTAGGATTTGGTGTTGTCATTCGTATTCTGAAGTCAAGAATGTTTTCGTTAATAAATATTAAATGATCTCTCACTGCTAATTATATTTAACTATTTGCTGCAATGCTACTTACTTTAAGTTTCTCTGCCGGAGTTGATATACACCACAGTTTTCGTTACACAGAAAGTATGATGTCATTTGGTTATGAACCTCTGGCTTGTCACATAGGGTTGCATGAGTGTAGCCGTTACAAAACTCCGAATGGCACTCTGCAGCGTGGCTTGAAGCAAATGCGTCTACCTCATCCACTCCACTATGTTCTTGATCCTCGTCGTCAGCTTCTCTGGAAAAAAATCCCTTGTATTGCAATAAACATTTTCTTAAAGACCTGCTAAAGAATAGTATTTATAAAAAATGTAACAAAGAATTATCTACTTACAAGTATCTTCTTCTGTATATGCGGCAGTTTTCCGTACATACATCTCTAGAAGACATCTGATCGTGATATGAAGGTTTGTTGCATACAATTGAATGCATGAACCCATTGCATGACTCCTTGTGGTAGTATGTATAGTGATGTGCTTCCTCTCCACATTCGCTCCAAAAGTCATCCATTCCACTCATAACAATATACTTCTTTTGCAGGAAACGTTTGTAAATTTGTAATCCAACTAATATTTCCCAGTCTTAGCAGGCGTGCTTATATACTACTTGTGCTGTGACGTAGTGTGGGGGGTGGGGGTAGCTTGCAGAAGGGTGGGAATACGCATGCGCCTAAACAGAGTTGGCAGGAGGGACATAGGGCTGAAACAGGTTCAGACAGGAAAATGCAGGTGTCTATACTCGCTCCTTAAAGAATCCATTAAGATTACCATCTTCTATTCTCACTGGAAATTCTCTCACACCAACATAAATATACTAGGCCTGTTCAGAAACTAATAATAAGGCGAGATATTACTTAGTGTCTGAAATTTGTCCATTACTTTGAAAATGCGCCCTTATGCAATTTTGCTTCTATTTTATGATGTAATAACAATAATAACCTGTATTGCTGATGGTTCAATGATTCAGCTACGTTCCTCGGGTGCTTACTGTTCCTGCATTGTGGTATCGTTATTCTTAGGTGCGATTTAAAAAATATTACTTGCTAGGATTAAACAAGCATAGTAATCTTGTAAGATACTATAAATAAGAAAATAAATGTATAAATAAGTGTCCTCTTAAACACCCCGGATATTTCAAAAGAAAACTGATGCTTGTCAGCTAACACAATACATTTAGTTGAAAACATTTTTTTGCATGAATTGTTAGTACTTGAGTAGAGAATATCGTGTGAGTGTGTGCAAGACCTAAGCTTTTTTTTTTTTTTTTTTTTTTTTTTTTTTTTTTTTTTTTTTTGGGCGATGCACCCTAAGAAGCAAACAACCGCTGTCCTTTCTCAATACAATACTGTTGCTGTCTTTGCCTCTATCTGTAAGAGAAACCCCTTAACTTTTTGTCGTCATTGTCAATGCTTAAATAATGCTTGAAGCAGCCACCTGCAAGCACAATAGGGAGAATGAGTTACCCTTCCGCTTAATGGCTAGTGCAAAGTCAAAGATGTGTGCGGTCCGAAAATTTCAGTGAGAATAGGTTTTTCTTCGGAAGAATGCGTGTGTGGGGGGTAGATTTTGATCAGTAAAAGTTTCGTTATGTCGAACTGCAAGTTTGTTTTTCTGCTAAGAGTTATGTTACAGGTTTCCTTTTGTCCCCACTGTGTGGGAACCATTGAAGTGTTGGGGGGGTTGGACGGCCATTCAACGCCAAACGGTCATTGTGAGGGAAGGCAGGGAACCCCTCGCAGTGGGGGACCACATGGGTGGTCCTCGTGTCAATGCAGAAGAATTCTTTCGCTTGTGAAAAGGTTTCTTCCTGCAGGTGGGCGATCTTTGGCTGTTATGTTAAGAGAAAAACACTAGGCCTGTTCAGACAGGAAAAATGCGGATGTCTATGCTCGCCCCCCTTGCAAGATGAAGCGTGTTATTTTCAAAACTGTCTGAGGGGAACATTTCCAACTGTCACATAAATATATCAAGATCTGAAAGGGGCCATTCATTGTAGGGTTTCTTACCCTCACGTTCTTCTTTCGAAAACACATGCAGACACTAGAATAGGAGGGTCAGGGGGGACGGGGGTCATTAATTACCCTTCCTTTGTCATCCTCTATGCTCGCCGTTCCAAGTTGAATCTTGTTCTTTTCAAAACTGTCAGAGGGGAACATTTCCAACTGTCACATTCGAAAACACATGCAGACACTAGAATAGGAGGGTCAGGGGGGACGGGGGGTCATAAATTACACTTCCTTTGTCATCCTGATCGCGACAGACCATCCACCCTCTTTTTTCGGAATTCCCACGTGTCCAAAGAAATACCCATGTCACTTAAGGGGGGGGGGGAGGGGGAGGTGGGGAGGGGGGGGCGTGACAGGATTTGATTAATGGGAAATTTATGCTAATTGAGCCAAAGGGAACATGTCCCTTATGCCACTTCTTGAGCCAAAAGGAACACATTATGACTACTCATAATAATTATTTTCTTGCTTATATTGTTTGAAATCAAATCACCATTGTATCACCAGTCAGGTCATGACATACTACCGTACCAAATTACCTAGGAATCGAATGTCGTATATTACTAAGTACTGCTACTAACAATGCGAATGCAAAAATAGTTCATCTCAAAATTAAGATAAGCTAAAATCAAAATACAGAAAAACAGTGTTTTTGTTTGAGAATATAATTTATTTGGAAATGTACACTATTTGAATAAAAACACAATTTTCGAAGTTGAAAGTAGCAGCAATATAACTTATCGTGAACATAAATCTGCAACTACTAGTCTTACAAATCGTCTTCATCTAGAAAACAAAAATATTCGTGTTCCACATGGTGCAATATTTGTTCAATTTTCTTCAAACTTTCAGGCTGGTCCCAAAGAGAATGCAGAAAAAATAGTGAGAGTGATTTGTCTATAATTTTAATATTTAACAGTAGGTGAATTATTTAGTTCTATGAAAATTATAAAAATTGCGAAAAAAATTCAAACTTAATAGTTTGTATTCAAGCTGTTCTCGGGCTTCGAGCCAGGTGAAGTGATGAAGAGCCATCGACGTTTCGGGAGCGTACATCTCTCCCATCATCAGGATGATGTACGCTCCCGAAACGTCGATGGCTCTTCATCACTTCACCTGGCTCGAAGCCCGAGAACAGCTTGAATATGTTCGTCGCCAGGAAAGCTTCAGTTCTTATTTTAATAGTTTGTATTTAATAAACTAAAGCATTACAACATTTTCTGTTCCCAAAATTCTTTTGAGATTGTTTATCTATAACAGAATAATATTTAGAATTATCAAAGTTTTTAAATCATCCTGTAGGGTATTTCAGGTACGGTGCTAAAAATAGCTTAAAAAAAAGCTAATCAATTTAGAAGTGTTAAGGATATTACAATGAAAATTTGTACGTACATTATTCCTTGCATGTGTTATGTCTTATAAGAATTTGAACAAAACCGCTAATAATTGTAGAATTTAGAAATTTCACCTACGTTACGGGTACCTTAACTCTAGTCCAAAATGCATACCCAAGTCCATACGCCACGCTACACCACTGGTTACATATAAAAAAAAAAGAATGTGACGGTTTTAAATTAATGTTAAATGTCTGAGAGTTGGATTTTATTTATACCAGTGGTATATTTGTGTATTGGATTACGTGAAATGTATAGTTGGAGTATTGGTGTACATATCTTGTGTAACGGTTCTCAGCGTTGGATGCTGCGTTTCTTTAAAGATGTTTTAGGATTTCTTCCACCCGCTCGGCCTCGCTGCAGTCGTGGACCTATGAATCTTTTCCTTCTGCAGATCATGGTATCGGATCGATGGTGTACCCTGCTGTGTGTCCCATTAGAAATAACACTTTCACATGTAAAACACGTATAGAGCTATATTCTTTTGATGCTATGTCACACTTTAGCTAACAATTTAACTAAATAAATTGTATTATTAATTGAGACCAAACCGTTTACGTCCATCTTGCGAATTCACTATTTACTTCTTTCCCAGGAAAACACAACGTTTTGCAACTGCTCATTGTCGATTCATTTGCACATTGAATGTTCTGATTTTAAGTTCATGATTTCTTTTATTTGACTTGACCCACTTATTTTATTGATCTTCCTAATAATATACTTTTCTTTCTTTACAATTTCAACAGGTGGTGCGGTGGCCGAACTGTTAAAGCGTTCGCCTACCATCTAGGCGGCACGAGTTCGATCCCAGGGATCCGCATGTGGTGTTCGTGGTAGAAGAAGCGGCATCAGGGCGGGTTTTCTCCGGGTTCTCCGCTTTCTCCACCCCTCATTTCACAAATTGCTCTATTGTCACTTTTACAATCATCGATTTCGCCTGCATTTCATATCATCCTCTTTCTCACAGACATACCTGGTGCTTGGCTCACCACCCGGTTCCAGGTCTTCACTCTGTCCGGCCTACAGGTTCCTGTGCACCCCGACAGGCGTCTGACCCTAGGCACTGGCTTGTAAGTCCTAGAGTTTTTTTTTTTTTTTTTTTTTTTCCTTTAATTTATTAGCCATAACAAGCATACCCCATCGCAGTAAGCGATACTACATGCTATTACATTGATACCTGTTATAATTTGTTTTATTATTTAGTCATATGGTTATTTGTTATTGTCCTTAGTAAACTGACATGTTCATTGTTTATTTATTTCTATTTTCACTGTCACTATCACTTCTACTATGTTCCAGTTATCCTTTAAATTGAACTTGCTGTGTTTATATCTGATCCTTTATTTGTTTATTTCATATCACTACACCATATCGCTTCCACTATCTTCCTATTATCAGTTGGAATATACTATTTTAATTCACCAAAATTAATGCTTTGAATAAAATGTTTTGAAAGCCCTTATGTTGTTTGTGATTAGCTGCTCTTTAGCCACTGGCCATTTAGTGTTATTAGATTCGATGGCTTTCTTCATTACTTCCCTTTGCTGTTTTAGTTTGCAACATCGATATATAAGATGTTCTACTGTTTGCTCCTCTTGTAGACAGATGCATCTAGAGTTCTGCATTATTCCCAGCCGGTGTAAGTAGGATTTAGTTAGTCCGTGTCCCGTAATCATTGCTCTCAGTGTGAAATTCAAGTTAATTTGTGTGTTCATTCTTCGAACAACTGATGGGATGAACTCCTTGCAGGCTGCTCCTTTTGTTGTATTAGTCCACTCTTCTTGCCACTTCTGCATCCCTTGTTCTTGGATTTCGCTGACAAATGTTTCGGTTTTTTGTTGTACACATAGTCCGTAGCATTATCAATCGCAGCCTCCTTAGCTAGTTTATCAGCTAATTCATTGCCAAGATATCCAGCGTGTGCTTTGATCCAGGCAAAATGTATGATCCACTTCTGTTCTTTAAGGCTTTTAAGATTCTTTTGAATTTCTTCTATTAAATTATTATGTTTTGAATTAGTTCTGATTAGATCTAGGGTAATTTTGCTATCTGTATACACTGCAGTTATTCTTTCTTGTACACTTATGTTCATATCCTGAAGTGTTGCTAATCCTCTAATGATTGCCACTTGCTCTGCCTGGTTATTGGAGCATCTGTCATATAATTTAACCTTGATTTTATGTATAATTTCTCCGTGTTTAAATATTACTGCTGCAGCTCCAACTTTTCCATGGATTTTACTACCGTCTGTGAAGATTTCTGTTTCATAATATTTACCTTCATTGACTTCTTCCATAGGTATACACTCCGCTGGATGGGGCCATTTTGTTATATGTAAGGGTGCATCATAATATGACGATTCTGGTGTCATTCCATGTGTTATCTTATAAAGTTTTGCTGCTTCTGCTATTTCAATATAGATAGGCTTCACTCCAGCTACTACACGTGACGGTTCAAAAGATATGGTTCTGTATGCTTTGGCAATTTTGATATTAATTATTCTCTGCGTTCTCTGAAGTATCTATATTTTTTTCCTCTCTAGTGCCTGCTCCCAGACTGGTGAACCGAACGTTAGTATAGGTGCTATTGCTCCTCTGTAGATAGTTCTCAGAGACTGGTGGCCGAGTCCCCACTGTAGTCTTGCTACTTTAGTTAGCATGTTTGTTAGTAGGAGTGCCTTGTCCGTTATGTTGTTAATGTGTCTATTAAAGTTGAATTTTTCATCTAGGGTTACCCCTAGGTGTCTAAGTTCTCTAACCTGCTCAAGTGGTTTGTAATTCAAATATACCTTGATTGGTTCGTTACCAGCTTTCCTTCTCCTTGATATTAATAGAGCCATTGATTTTGAGTCGTTAAATTTCAGTTTGTTTTGCTTTGCCCAGTTCTCTACTTTCTTTAAGTCTGAATTTGCATAGTTTTGTGCTTCTTTGTTGCTGTTACCTCTCGCAAGTAGAAGTAGATCATCTGCAAAAGCCACTACTTTTGATTGGTTTGCTAGTTTCAAGTTGAGAGCTGAATTGTACATGATGTTCCACAGACCAAGACCGCAGCTTGAACCCTGTGGACATCCCCTGGTTACCTCCTTTGTGATCTTGCATTCATTTTTTGTAAGGTCGCTGTTCTGTTACTGAAGTAGCTGCCTGTCAACCTGTATAAATGTTTAGGGCATTGAAGTTCTTTGAGGTTGAGCAAAATACGTGGCCTCCAGGCTGAATCAAAAGCGCCACGTACATCTAAACTAACTGCTACAACACATTTTTTTGCTCGAAGCCTTTCCTCTGTGAAGTGTTTCACATCCATGGCTCCATCAACTGTCCCTTTCTGAGGTGTGAAGCCAAACTGGTTTGCATTTAACAAGTTGTTGGTGTTTATCCGATATAATATTCTATTGATTAAAAGTTTCTCCAATACCTTTCCTCCAACATTTAGAAGACTGATTGGTCGATACTTTGTCACTTCTTCGCTAAGTTGCTTTCCTGGTTTAACTATAGGTAATATATTCGAATTTTTCCATTGCGTTGGAAAGCAGCCTTTTTTAAGGCAATTATTGTACACTGCAGTGAGAAAAGATGGGAAACGATTGAACACTTGTAGAAGGATCGCACCTGTAATTCCATCTTCTCCTGGAGCTTTGTTGGGGTTAAAGCTCTTTATTACTTCTCTAACTTCCTCTACAGTGAATTCTGTGTCTTCATCTGTATTAGGAGGCTCCTTAGC
Organism: Tenodera sinensis; assembly: GCA_030765045.1. NCBI lineage: Eukaryota > Metazoa > Arthropoda > Insecta > Mantodea > Mantidae > Tenodera > Tenodera sinensis. The sequence continues at coordinate 61,925,592 of CM060967.1, read as the reverse complement.
CATTATTCTTATATTCCGTTGAAGCTCAGAGTCCTCATCTTTTTTATCATCAGGAATGAAATAGTCTATCATATATTTTAACGTGCTGTTGAGATCTTCGGTATATGTTCCATCAGGTTTTTGTATTGTTGTCAAAATGGTTTTATACCTATCTGAGTTTCCCTGCTGCAATCTTGTATACTTTATTCTAGGGGTTTGAACTATCGGTGGCAGTACAGAATAATTTTCAAGAATTCACTTTTGCTGTTTGTAAATTGTTCTGATACTGTCACTTTTCGACGAGATACTGAGTTTTCCTTTCTTCTCTCAGGACTTCATTATGTTGTGTCCGTTGGTATCACCGCCTCATAGCATTGACCTTGTTCCGTTTAACAAGTAGCAATCATGTTTAGCTATGTGATTAACAAGTAGCAGCCCCTGATAGTGAAGACCGCATAACCGACCGGGAGGGCCCGGGGCCCTGACCACGTCCATGTCCCACCCACGTCCCGCCCACGTCCCCCATTCCATTAATGACGCCTGTAGGGGGCCGAGGGGGGATGCAGCGGCCGGACGGCGGACCTTGGCCCGGTAAGGACTTATTGCGCTGGGTTTTAGTTTTTTACTTTCTCTACCTTCGATGTCGAGATTTCACCGGAAATCAAAAAAATAGGCCCCCTGAATAAAAAATGTATTTTTAGAAAAAGGTCCGTGTGTGTGTGTGTGTGTGTGTGTGTGTGTGTGTGTGTGTGTGTGTGTGTGTGTGTGTGTCTGTGTGTGTGTGCCAGTGTGTCAGTCTGTGGACAGCATAACCCAAAAACCAAAAGTCGGTTAAAAACCAAAGTTGGCATTTAAGTTTAATGTCCTTCAAGGATGCGACACAAAGTTTTTAAAGAAAATTCCTCCAGCCTAAACTACTCTTTACATTTACAATTTTTCAGAAATTTTGATTTTCTTAAAAATGGCTCTAATGATCTGGATTGAAATGCCATATGTTTGAGATATTTTTTTGACAAATGAAATGTATTTCTTGAATTTTCTGGCTATAGCCCCTGTAGTCCTATTTACTCCGGGTGACTCTTGACCTTAACAGGTGGACCAAACCTTACTATTCAAAAAATGTAGATCTTGCTAAATGCACAATTTATATCTAAATAATTTTCTCTTTCTTTTTTTTGTAGAATGAACCATTTTGGAGATGCCTTGTTATTTGTGAGTTTTGGAGAACTTAAACTTCTGTCAAATGGAACATCTCTATACATTTTTTACTTTCTCTACTATGTATAGTAAAGTAGAGGAAGCATTGTATTCCACCCAAAAGTTCAATGTCGAGATTTCACCAGAAATATATGTTATGTGTATGACTCTGTGTGTGTGTGCGTGTGTGTGTGTGCGTGCGTGTGTGTGTATGTGTGTGTGTGTGTGTGTGTGTGTGTGTGTGTGTGTGTGTGTGTGTGTGTGTGTGTGTGTCAGTCTGTCAGTCTGTGGACAGCATAATTCAAAAATGAAAAGTCTGTATTTAAGTTTAATGTCTCTCAAGGTTGTGACATGAAGGTTTTGAAGAAAATTGCTTCACCCTAAACTACCCTTTACGTGGTAAATTTTGATTTTCTTGAAAATGACTAACGATTTTGATTAAAATGCTATATGTCTGAGATATTTTTATGAAAAATGATATATATCTTGAATTTTCTGGCTATAGGCCCTGTAGTCATATTTACTCTGTATGACTTTTACATACTGGTAAACCGTAAGAGATAGACCTAGTCTTACTATAGAAAATATGTAGATCTTGCTAAAACACACAATTTATGCCTAAATAATTTTTTTTTTTTTTTGTAGAGTGAACCATTTCAGAGATATTGCTTCTTATTTGTGTGTTTTGGAGAACTTATACTTTTGTCAAATATAATTGTTTTTCCTTTTTTATATGTTAACTGTGCAAAGAGATTGGAATCTCAAAGCTTTAAAAGACTTGACTGTCACTCAAAGCCTGCTGTATTCTAATATTCCTCTTGTTCCTGCAAGGAAATAAGCAATAAGAGAATTTCTGCAAATGCTTAAGTCAACTAACACAAGAAGATATAGGAATTACAGTTCATAAGAATCATTAGTACAAGAGTAGAGAAACTCATGTGAGTGCAACACATCAATTTATTTATTCATGGAGTCTCAGAAAGTTTATTTCTGTTGAAATCTAGATATTGAGTTTTTGGGTGGCATGCAATACTTGCTCTACATACTCAGTAAGCATCTTCTTCTACTTCTTTTTCTTCTACTTACTTAATGACGCCTTTGAAATTATTTAAATTCCTTATAGCAACCCTGGACCTATTGTATTAATTTAAAACTAGGACTAATGCTTAGTTAAGTATTCTTTAATCCTTTCTAAGCTAAAGTTTCATTCTGCATTTTCTGAAATGTTGTAAAACTGTTCTATAAATGTTTAAGGTAAGACAGTTAAAAGATCCAACAATTTAATCAGCCCAGGGAAGCCTAACTCACACCAGTTATTTAATAACTTCAAATTTTTTTATTCGTTGTTTTTTTTTTCATCTGAAAACCATATGCTGAGCTCATCCTAAGCTTCCACAGCTACAAGTTGTCATTCACTTGAACAAATTTTTTTTTTCAGAAAAACTGCAGGTTTTACAATATTAAGTCTTAATCTTCGTATTGTAGAAACTTAAGCTCTGTTTATTTTCAATTTATTGAACCAATGTGAACACTTCCTTTGAGTAATTTTATTGCATTTATTATTGAGTAATTTTATTGTAATCCTCATTATCTATGTCCCATTTTGAATGTAAGTTCTTAATTACCACTTTATCTGGAATATTTTTTTTTCTTTAGCTGATTATCCTCCTCTTATATAGGACTTACTCCCCCTAGGACATACAAGCCAGTGCCTAGGGTCAGACGCCTGTCGGGGAGCATAGGAGCCTATGGACCAGACAGAGTGAAGACCTGGAAGTGGGTGGTCAGACAAGCACCAGGTATGATAGTGAGGAAGAGGATGATATGAAATACAGGCCAAATCGATGATTGGAAAGGTGGTAATAGAGCAACTGGCAGAATGAGTGGTGGGGGAAACTGGAGAATCTGGAGAAAACCCACCCTGACAACGTTTCAACCACTCAAATACTCCATGCGGGTCCCTGGGATCGAACCTGGGCTGCCTAGGTTGTAGGTGACTGCTCTAACCACGGCACTTTATATCTGGAATATAAGGATAATTTGGCCTTTCATATCTTGTCCATTTCACTAGTTGGTTAGCTATTTAATTTCCTTTTATACCAGAATTAATTGGAAGCCAGACTAATTTAATTTTCCTCCCTTCTTGTTGAGACAGGTTTCAAATTAACAGGGGGATGGGAGGGATTTCCCCCTCTCATTAATTTGCCCAGCTTGCCAAAGAAAATTTCCTTTCCTGCCAGGGAAGTATTTTTCTTTTTACTGTATGTACTATTACTGCTCTTTGAAAATACAAGAAGACACGCAATACCTTCGATGCAGACTGTACATGGTATGAGTGCAAGCTGTGAGCAAAAGTATTATATTGCAGATAAGCTGACCAATAAACAATTCTCAGATTCACTAGTTGGGATGGAATTCAGAGTCATAATTCAGCAGTGACAATTGCAGCTTGCTATTTTTCATCAGCATGGATAAATTTGTAACAAGAAAGCGAAGAGTTACGGAAAGTAATGACAGTGATGTATTCCAGTTCAAATCTCAGGCTTCAACTTCAAGTAATATTAATATTAGAGCTTCCCAGGTAAAAACTGCAGCACTAATATTTCTACTACTACACCACTACTACCATCACTACCACTGCCACCGCTGCCACTGCCACCACTGCCATCACCACTACCACTACTACATGTTTTATGTATATAACACACCAATACTCACTGGTAATTACTACTATTATTGCAATAAATATAACACAAATTTAAGTTTCCTCCCCTCCTCAGAAAGTCTGATTCAAACACTGTGTTGAGATTTATATAAAAGGAATTTAGTTTCTATTTCCAGTAATCCATTTCTGTTGTCCATCCATTGTCTATGGATATTCATAAAATAACTTTTTGAATGTTAGAATAAGGTTCTCTGAAAATTTATTTTTGAAAATGAAATTAATGGCCTTTAATTAGCTATAAACTCAGCTGCATAGATTGTCAAATGGCTTTTAGTTTAAGAGAATATTCTTTTTTTTTAATTCACATCATGAATTGCTAAACCTACTCCATTATTTCTATTCTTTGAGCAATCAGTGAGGAAAACTTACCAATTTTTATAATTGGAGATGAACTCCAAAAATTTTATTTCCAAGGTAATTTTTTCCAAAAATGTCTAATTCAATATCAAAAGTACTAAATTTTATTTCCCAGCCAACACAGCAATTTCAATGTCTGGACAATAATATAGCATCAGAAATTTCTGTAAATAACTTCCATCAGTTTAGTTGAGGAAAATGCAATTTTTTATGTTAAAAATTGTGATCCTAGTGCTCCAATGAATATCATAATTGAGTGACCAATTTATTCTTGCCGTGCTCCCATGATTCTTAGACCTAGTAAGTTTCTTTTTAGATCCCAATAACTCCATCAGTTTCACTGAGTATAGCTTGGGTGCTGATTAACCATCCACTCTTAGTATTAATATTCCTGTTTTGTATACATTACTGTAAAATTCTTTAAGTGATATTTTAGGACATTGATTTATTACAATGCCTTCCACATTTTTGAACTTTCATTAAATTATTAAAAATAATTAACAGAGCTGAGAGGCTGAGCACCCATTCTGTTCCCACAAGAGATCTGAAGATGTTACCCATATCTTTAATTTTATTGGCTATGTTTTTAAAGTGATTTTTCCAAGTTACTTTAGTCAATTGTCATTCCTGGAAGTTTAATAAAATTGTTGGGTTTCTCTACACAACTGTTTAAATTCAGAGTAATATGTTCTGCTTTCCTTTTTTAAAAATTATCCAGTTATTTTATCATTTAGTTCAAGTCCTGATTGACCCAAGAAATCCTCTGCCCTTTTTGATGTTATTGATGAATTCATTAGTGTCCTTAATTAAGTTCTCGTAACTTACTGATGCATATAAAAATAGGCCCCTGAGTATTCTCGAAAAACAGCAGTTGCAACCTTCAGGTTGATTACAGGACATGATTGTCTGGCAACACATTTAAACAGAATTGGGATATATTCTTCACCACTCTGTCTCTATGTGATCTGCAAGAAGAAATGGATCGAGACCACCTTCAAATATGCCCGGCGACTTCTAATGCCCCATCCATCAGTGAAAAATATTGGAGAGCAAGAGGATTAATGACTTCATTGTCAGAAATCCAGCATTAGCTAACAACAACAATAAAAATAGGCCATCTGCAAATGATTAACATTTAAAATTTCCAGAAACATTACTTGATAAATTTGAAACAAATGTCATACAATATAGGATTAATGTCCTGTCCTGTGGCACTATGGCCCTTTGAGCGTAGCCTTGGCCTACCGCTCGGCCACTGAATTCCTCACCTCTACTCACTACAGGCATCATAAGCGGGAATATAGGACAAATGGCAGATCACATTGAGTGAAATGGCTCCACAGTAACATGTGAGGCTTGCATTCAGGAAGTCATCAGTTCGATTCCTATGGCCAAACTTCTTGACCCATGGGCTTTTTGGGGGCTTTTCCTGGATCACCATACATGTGCTGAGTTTTCTGTTCTTTCACTTCATTTCATGTCACTTCCATCCAGGTTTTCAGGGTTGTCTGTCGGCTGTGTTGTGAGGATGATGCCTTTCAGTGGGTGGTGATTCTGTTCTGTACCTTTGTCTTGATAGCATGGTGGTGTTGCGGTAGTCTTACTGGGGGTGGCCAGTAGGTTCCATATGTGAGCCTCCCATCGAGATGAACTACCGTAGCTGTAGGGACTCCTTGGTGGGTGTCTCCTTGTGGCTTGCTGCCTGCCTGTTGGATACTACCATCTCATCCTTCTGCCTGGGATCTGATATACAACATCCCAGGGAAACTCCTCCAGTGTACAATCAGTCAATGGCAGATCCTTGAGGTAGACTCATGGATGTTTCTCTTTTCCCATGATAACCCAAATTAGGGTGAGATATAATCACGGTATCATATAATAGTTTGTAAATGGTATTTATAATTTGTTTTCAAATTTTTAAATTGATTAATTTTTCTATTAAGATGGATAATTGTGCAGAGCGATAAATGATAAGCTCGTGAAATATCTAGGCTTTTGAACTTCAGTAGAAATAACTACTGGACTATTTTTTGTACTAAATCCTGGATGAAAACCATACTGATCAGGAGGTCATTTTAGGAAGACACTTAGCCTATTTGCTATGATTTAAAAAAAAAATCTTCCTAAGAACCAATGATTCAATTACAGTTCTATAACTATTTTCACTCCTAGGATCCTTTCTTGCTTTTACAATTGGCATGATGTATGAAATTTTTAGGATCATTGTATCACTATACTCTATCCAACCTTAGATCCGCACCTTGTATCCCTCCACGATAACATGGTGTTCGTATCTGCTGCAACTAACACAAACAAACGCAACGTGAACTCATGCCTCGTGTTCATGTTGCAACAGAATGATATTTACTTGGGAATTTTAGGAATAAAGCAGCTATTACGTTACATTACCAGGGTTCTCATATTTCTTGAAAACTCACAGATAATCGCCAATATTTAAGGTGGTACTATATTTTATGGTGTGCTTTGGTTTTGGCATATTGCAGGTTAGTTGTTGACAGTTTGTGTTTACATTAAGTGTGGATCTAAGGGTGGAGCAATTATAAGTATTTCATTGTATCCTTTATTAAGAAATGTAATACATTTTCAGGCAGCTTTTTAAGCATATTGCATTAACTTCATCCACTCTCAGGACTGAGCCTCTATGGCTTGACAATACAACATGTCCCAAAAACACCGACAACACTTAGTATGTTGTCTGCAATGACAAACTGATCAGTTTTCAAGACGGAACCCCGTCCAGAAATTCACAGTTTGGGCACTGGAGAGCATTGTCATTTGAGAATTAACATTTGTTAAGATTTGTTTTGGTATCTTAGCATAGAAGCAATGCAATCCTTTAGCCATCTGTGTACTGTGGATGAACAATCTGAGCCTAATAACATTTTTGCAATGTGCTACATTCTTCCATAGAGCCCTTGGTGCACATCCTACTGTGCTCCTTGTGTAATTTGCAGTACAGTACCATTTTAACAACAGTGTGACAGATACCAGTACACAGCTGCAGAAACGGCCGACATGAGCTCCAGCATATTTTTATGTAAATGTGAGATATTACCTCAATGTTGCAAGTCCAAATTAATGAAATGAGAGGTGGACCAGTTCCATGGTCAGCATGATCGCCAGATCTGACACCTCGCAACTACTTTCTATGAAGAGTATGGTGTATGGCACTCCTGTATTGCCAGAGGACCTTATTGCTTGAATCCACAGAGCGATTGAAAATCTTCAAAGACAACCACACCTATGGCTCATGTGCAGGAGGCTCAGCACTACCAATACAGGCTCTGCAATAACATAGGAGTTATACATTTCAAAACCCATTTGTGATGTACACAGCTCAATGTGCCACTCATGTTGGACTTATGGATGAAATGTGAATGCATACCCATCTCACACTTTGGTGCACTATTTCATCCAAACAGAGTACTTCTAGACAGATGTTCTTGAAAACTGATCAGTTTGCTATCCCCCACAACATACTAGCATTGTCAGTGTTTTTTCTGGCGGGAGTGGACAACCTGTATATTAATAATTTATTCAATTGGGAGATTAGAAACTGAAAAGTGTTTTTCGTTACTCCTGATTTTTCCTTGTAATGTTCAATTACTCCTAGGAGTTATTAGGGTAATCAAGAGATAATTTATGGAAGAATTTTTCTTTAAGAGTATTAAGAGTCATAAATAGGAGTATAGATAAAATTCGTTTTTCTTGTTTTGGGAAAAAGTGTACTTCCTTCCAAATTTGAGGCACTGATTGATATTCTAAATTTATCTTCTAACAATATGCAATCCATCCATTTTGTTTTGCTAATTTAATATACTTTTACATTTTTCAATCCTTCTGCACATCCCTGAAAAACAGCAGTTGCAACCTTCAGGTTGATTACAGCACATGATTGTCTGGCAAAACATTTAAACAGAATTGGGATATATTCTTCACCACTCTATCCTCTATGTGATCTGCAAGAGGAAATGAACCGAGATCACCTTCAAATATGCCCGGCCACTTCTAGCGGCCTCCCCATCCATCAGTGAAAATATTGGAGAGCAAGAGGATTAATGACTTCATTGTCAGATATCCAGCATTAGCTAAGAATAACAACAACATTTTGCAAACTGCTTCTTCATGTTTTATCTAAGGATCTATTCTTTTGAAAGCTTCCTAATAGATTTCATCCTATCTTCCAAGGCATTATGACAATTTTTATTCCACCAAATTGTTTATGTTTATTTATGTAATTAGTATAATGTTTGGGCTGCAATTTATTAAAATATTCTGTAAGTAATTAATAAAGATAACCAAAGATTCAGTTGAATTTTTAGTTTCTTTATATGAATATTTGATTCCATATATGATTTAAACAAATCTTCATTTTGCCCGCCTCTATAGTGCGGTGGTAGCATATCTGCCTCACGTTCAAGAGGTCATGAATTCAATCTCACTTAAGGCAAGTTATCCAGAAAAGGTTTATTCCAAGGTTTTCCCTTATCCTGAGAAGACGGATGTCAGGTAACTTTCTGCTTTATGGCCCTCAGACTCATTTGAGCATCATTTCACCCATTTCATTCATTCATTCACCATCCAATATGATACTAAGTTGGTGGATGTTAATTAAGAAAAAAGAAAAGAATAACCTTCATCTATTCTTTCGTTCCTTTCTTTAATATTATTTCTTGGAGTTCAAGGAACCACAATCCATTTGTATTTTGATGGGGGAATGAACATCATCTAATAATCTTACAATATGTTAACCATAATTTTGTTAACAGGTAAGTCAGACATAGAGTCTATTTGGTTTAGTCTTTGCATCCTCATGAGATTTCCATCATTAAGTAAAAATATATTTGATTTTGAAAGCCAGTTGACGAATGAATTCCAAAATTTTTTTATAAATTTATCATCTGTAGGATAGTTATATTGAAATCACCAATTATCAAAACGTCTTCTGTTGTTTAGTGTTATTAATTGACTCACCTTTTGAATTAAATTGTTTGTTAACAATGTTTTCAAACTTCTAAGGAAGGAAGATAGTTTCCTTTCATATTTATTTTAATGAGTTTTTCAAAAACTCTAAAGATTCATAGAATTTGTAGTTTCATAAATTACTATTATTCTTAAATTTCCAAGTTTCAATGATATTCCTTCAACCGCATTATTAACATGATTTATTTCTTCATGGTTAATTAATGGACTTCCTTCTCTTATTCCTATAACACACCTCCTCCTGATAGATCTATCCAGTCTTATAATCTTGTAGTATCTAATAGAAAAATATTGTTTAGGTTTTAAACAAGATTCAGTAGTTAGGACAGCATCATACTGTTCTTTATTTAAAGTAAGCTAAATTCTTATTTTTCCATAATAGGAATTTAAGTTTACACAAGTTAGTTTTTAAGAAATTTCCCATACAAATGACAACTTGAAGTGCTACCTTTTCCACTGTTTCTATTTGAAATATGGCTTGCTTTACAATTTCTAACAAGGATTTATCAGGATAATTTCTTTCAGAGATTGTAATTTCTTCCTCGTCAGATGAAGAAGAAATTGCCTTCAGGGTGTTTAATTCTCTGGTTTAATAAAGATTCCTCTCTTCATTGTTAATAAACTTCCAATTTTAAGATATTTGCTTTGCTATTAGGGAATCTGTCATTTGGAGCAATCAAAGCATCCTTAAGACTAGATTTCATTCTTTCAGAATCTGAACCCCTGTTCTCTGAATCTTCACTCTTCTTGCCCCTCCCCTTGCCCTTTTTTGTGACTTCAAGAGATTTAGTTAGAATTTCTAATATAAAGGTCTGGGAGCTTTTACTTTCTCTTTAAGACGTATTAACTGTTGGGATGCAATGCAGCGTGTGTTATTTAGAGAAGAATGTTTGTTATTAGATATCAGTTTGCTCTGTCTATAATTATTAGTATTGTCACAAATGGCAAGTCCAGTTATTTTTAATGCCTCTTTATTTCTTCTAAAACTGAGTCTCAATTCACAATTTGTGAGTTTACAACTCACAGCTGTTTCATTCTATAATAACCGTAACATAAACACTGTTTGTCTGTAGGTACAATTTATATCTGGAATAAAGTTTGTAACTGGCTTTGTGTGGGTAACCACTACAAAGTAGATTTCTATGTAATGAAAAATTTCCTGCTTTTTGCTTATAGACAGAAATTCCTGAAATAGCACACCAATCATACACAATATTCTATTTCACATAAAAATACATATTTTTTAAATATTTTTATGTAAATAAATATTTTAGTAATGTTGCTAAAAACACTTGTCTTTGTTCTATTTTTAAATTTAACGAAAAGTATTGTGCACTGTCACAGTGACACAATTTGTATGAGCTTTATTCATAAATGTATTGTGTAGTGAGTTGTAACCATGCAATCAATTTTGAAAATTTTAAATCGGTGACTGATAAACTAAATAAGGATGATGCTTCTTCAATTGAAATTCTTCAGAAGTTACTCAATAGTGGTGCACTGAAAAACAGAATTGTCTTATATATTACGAGGTATGAATAATATACATAGAATTAATGTTAATAAAAGAACAAGTGAATCTGATCCATATATCAGTGGTGTCAAACTATATAACAAATTGCCACATACTATTAAAGCTAAGCAAGGAGAAAGTTTTAAAAAAGAACTAAGGAAATATCTTATAGGAAAATGTTTATACTGTATAGAGGAATTGTAAATATGCTGTATATAACTCTACTTAGTGGTATTTCATAGAATATGATTATGTTAAGTCTTATTTTGTAATTTTTGTTTTGTTGTATTTGTAGTTTAACGATGCTCAAAACAATTTGTATAATTGTCTATGGGCTAATAAACATTATTATTATTATTATTATTATTATTATTATTATTATTATTATTATTATTATTATTATTATTATTATTATTATTATTATTATTATTATTATTATTATTATTATTATTATTATTATTATTATTATTATTATTATTATTATTATTATTATTATTATTATTATTATTATTATTATTATTATTATTATTATTATTATTATTATTATTATTATTATTATTATTATTTCCAATTTTGAGCTTTTTGTTTCACTCTATCGAAAAATTAGAAACATCAACCAGCTTGTTAACTGAGACAGTTAATGAAGTGCATTACATTCAGAAAATCCAAAAGTAGAGGCCATTAAACAGAAATTTAAAAGTGTATTAAAAAAATCTGATGTGTTGCACTCACATGACTTTCTCTACTATTGTACTAACCATTCTTACAAACTCTTATTCCTATATCTTCTTCGTGTTAGTTGAGATAAATATTTATACAAATTATCTTATTGCTTATTTCCTTGTATGTGCAAGGGGAATATTGGAATACAGTAGGCTTTGAGCGATAGTCAAATATTTTAAAGCTTTGAGATCCTGTTTTTTTTGTATGCTTAACATATAAAAAATGAACAATGATGTTCCATTGCAAGAAAGCTATAAGCTTTCCGAAACTGACATACAAAACAAGGAATATCTCCGAAATGGTTCACTCTACAAAAAAAATTTATTGACACATAAAATGTGTATTTTAGCAAGATCTACATTTCTTGTACAGTAAGATTTTGTCTATCTCTTACGGTTTACAAGTTATTCAAAACTCATCCAGACTAAACAGGACTACATAGGCTATAGCCAGAAAATTCAAAATATACATTTCATTTGTCATAAAAATAACTCAAACATATGGTATTTTAATCAAAATCGTTTGAGCCATTTTCAAGAAAATCAAAATTTTCTAAAAATGTTCCATGTAAAAGGTAGTTTAGGGTGGGGCTATATTCTTCAAAATCTTCGTGTCGCATCCTTGAAAGACATTAAACTTAAATACCAACTTTGGTTTTAACCGACTTTTCGTTTTTTAGTTATGCTGTCCACAGACTGACACACACGCACACACTGACCTTTTTCCAAAAATTCTTTTTTTGGATTCAGGGGGCCTCAAAACATAATCTCGACATCGAATTTTTGGGTGGAATTCAATACTTCCTCTACTTACCAGTAGAGAAAGTAAAAATAGTGGATTTCATAATATATTTTGGAAGGGGAAGTAGACATGGGTGAAGTTGAAAATGTGTGTGCCAGTGACATTCCTTTGATGAAACCTGGAGGGCTATCTTCATGTGGTGCTGAAAGTTCCTTATCGCAATATCATGCATTGTTTCAAGGTAACTGACATTGGTTTGTGATGGAAAACTTGAAGAAAGCTTTCATTGCAACAACAAATAGTTTCAATCCTCCACTGCCACACCCTTATTGGTGAGTGCTTTTTAACACAAGTATTTACAATTTTGTAGTACTAAAGCAAAATATTTTTGCCTTTACTGTGCATATTTTTTATATTTTTTTCTACACGTGAAATAAAATATTTCATCCCGGTCAGGTCGGTAAGACCCGTAAATCAACGACAGGTGTGGTCCTCCAGACATTCTGGGGGTTGTGAGAGAGCGATGTAACCACCAAAACATAAAAATATGGTGCTCTCTAAAAAGCGGTTACATTTACTGCTAAGTCTCTTCAATATCTGTGAAAAATATTGGAGAGCAAGAGGATTAATGACTTCATTGTCAGAAATCCAGCATTAGTTAACAACAATAAAATATTTTAAAGTTTTTTGGCACATAAAAAACCATTCCATAGTCATCATAGTAAAAACATTTTAATGTTCTGGATTTTCATAATGAATGATGGTGATCTCCTGAATAGTTAATAAAATTTGGTTCATCAATACGGAATTTTTAACATGCCCAAAAAGCAAGCAGTTTTTAAATTGTAAAGACTTCTCTTTGAATTCTTCAACTTGGCAGCACACCCATATAAAAATACCCTCTGAGGAACTAATTGTGATCTGAAAGTCATTACAACAGTTTGATTAGATACAAATACACAGTCTCCCTCAGCTTTGAGTAGTTTTTATTGAATCTATGAGCTTTCAAGATGTTTTAATTACTCTCAACTGTGGAAATTTCAGTGATTTCTTGATGATGATGATGATGATGATGATGATGATGATGATGATGATGATGATGATGATGATGATGATGATGATGATGATGATGATGATGATGATGATGACGATGATAATGATAACACCTATTGTCAATAGATTTGATTACAAATTCTGACAATGTCCATGTTACAGTTTTAAATTACAAGGTGATTTATATAAAATTAATACATTGAAAAGTTATTTATAGTTCCTCTAGATTGTATGAACATCTATTGAGGTACATTTTCAGATTTGTTTTAAATTTGGGCCCTGTTAGTTGTTTGATGACATTTGGGAGTTTATTATATAAAATTAACCTTTGAATAATTATATTTATTAATTACAACTATAGATCATTTTGCCAAATTTCATATGGTGTATTTTAGAAATACACCATGTAAGCCAAGCCCATTATAAATGAACTATTGTACCAAGTAGTTCTAATTTTTGTTCTTTTTCTTCTATTTTCTGCAGATTCTTCAGAGTCCATTTAACATTGCTAATACTGCTTTGAGAAAGAAGTGTGATTGTGTTTCATAATAGAAAACTGAGTAGAGAAAATCATGTGAATGTAATATGTTCCATTTCTATTTCAATCAGAGAAAGTTGTGTGAAATACAGTGGAACTCAGATAATTTGAATGTTCATAATTTGAAATTGTTGTTAATTCAAAGATTTTTCTTGATCCCTTGAATTTTGTATTATCACATGTAATTTGAACCTCATTTTCGTTAATCCAAAGTTTTTGTTCAAAAATCTAAGTCAAAAATTAATCTAAACGTGGAAATTAAATATGATAACCTCACCTATGTGTTTCTGTAAAAGAGGTTATTGCTCCAGGTTTGTTTGTTTTGTTGGAATGCAGTTTGGGAGGTGGAATTATTTTCCTAGCTATCTGCCCTGAGCTACTTGCTCCCATAGTCCCTTGTTTAAAACATGTGCATCTTTAGTAGGCACTTGAGCTTCCTAGTGTTCAGTGTGTTGCAAACTAATGCTACCCTCCATATATGATATTCAGGTTTTGGCTTTTTTCTTGTTCTGTGAATGTGCTAATCATCATGGCTGGTGGTATCATGTTTGACACCTTCTGCATTCTATGCTCATATATTTTTTTTCTTTCTCTCTAGTCTACTTTGTATCGATGGTAGGAAGCTGAAAACGATTTGAAGAAAAAGTCTGAAATTGCAAAAGAATACAGGATATCAACACTTCGTCAACTTACCTGAAGAATAAGGAGAAACTTTTAAGCAGTGCCTTGAATGAAAATGGAAAGAGTCGAAAAAGAATGAGACAACCGGAATATCCTGATGGATACATGCTCCTGTATATGTCAATATTAGACTAACTTTTGTAATTCTAATTTTTGGATATTTTGAATTTTTTTCTTATCCCTTCAGCTTTGAATTATCCAAGTTCCACTCTATATGTTGAAGGGTGAGAGAGAAAGAAGTGTGATTGTGTTTCATAAAAGAAAAGTGATTAGAGAAAACTGTGGATGTGGTATGTTGCATTTCTATTTCAATCATAGAAAATGTTTTGAATTGTATGTTGAAGGGCGAGTAGAGAAGTATGTTGTAGAAGTTCAGAATGCACTCGAAAGTAAGCTACAATTATAATAAATATGTTTGTATTACTTGTATTAATTTACTTCAATATTTTCACATTCTGCAAAATGTTGAATTCTCTCCCCCAAAAAATGTTCCTGATAATGTATCTTGTGCCATGATCCCCCTCCCCTCTCATGGTCCTGCATGAGTGCTGTTTTTATCGTATTAAAATTTCATTTGTGTGGCATTGTGGCCGAGCGGTTAGGAGCATCTGCTTGCCACCTAGCCTGTCCAGGTTCGATTCCAGGGACCTGCATGTGGTATTTGTGGTGGACGAAGCAGCATCAGGGTGGGTTTTCTCTGGGTTCTTCACTTTCCCCCACTCTCATTCCACCAATTGCTCCATTATCACTGTTCTAATGATTGATTTTGCCTGTATTTCATATCATCCTCTTCCTCACTATCATACCTAGTGCTTGGCTAACCAGCTGCTTCCAGGTCTTCACTCTGTCCCGTCCATAGGTTCCTGTGCTCCCCAACAGGCGTCTGACCCTATGCACTGGCTTTTAAAGTCCTAGGGAGAGTCCTATACGTATAAGGGGAGGGTAATCAAGTAAAGAAAGAAAGAAAAGAGAAGAATTTCATTCTATAATTATTGAGAATACAGGTAATTTATATCATAAAATGTATTCAGAGAAAGCAGTATTCAAAGAAAAAATGGAGCAAATAACCTCATGCAATAACAAATCACACTGCATGGACGTATAGAAGTTGCTATATTTAGAAATGGTATCAATCTGTAGAGCAAAGCTTCCCCTAAAAGATGAGCTGAAATGTAGTTCTGTACTTCAAAGTATAGTAGTTGTTACTTTTTCTGCTATATACTTACCAGAAATTTAATTCTGGTTAGATTTTGAAGAAAAATGGCAGTGATAATGGTGTTAACTCAAATACGTGGGTTTTTAGATCACATACACATTTACACTCTCATTCATACTTCCATACTCGGGGGAGGATAGGGAATAACATTGGCTATAGAAATATCCTCACGCCATCTGGATATCTACCCTTATACAGCATGCAGGAGCTCTACTGACAGCTGTGGTCTGTGGCTGCAAACCACAGATATCCAATATTGAATGCAAACCATATGAATATCTTCTAAATAAATATTCCTAAAATTAACAAAATCAAATGTGTTAAATTCACATGACTTTCTCTACTCAATGTTCAACAAACTATTCTCTTTTTTAATGTCACATTTATTGCTGCCTTCAACTTCAAGGTCATATCTGCGACTTTGCTCAGTGATATTTGCTCTTTTCCAGTGGTGTTAATCTTTGAGTTGGTTTTTACTTTTGGTTATTACATTCAATTCACACACACACACAAACACACACACACACACACACACACACATTCACAGTCTCATTCATCTTACAGATTCTAGGGTGGATGGAGAATAATTCCAGCCAAAGAAATATTCCCACTCTCCAGGCAGGTATTGAACTCAGGACTTCTGGATTTGAAGGGTAGTATGCTAACCACTAGACCACAGAAGCAGCCTAACAAACTATTCTTAAAAAGCTTGTTCCACTATGTACTTCATTTAATAAGCTAAATATTTGTAGAAATTCTTTTATTGCATACTCCCTTGTAAGTTACTACATAAGGGCTTTGAAATATCTTCTCTTTGCATGAGCAGAAGGGAGGGAGGTAGGAAGGATGGGAGGAAGGGAGGGAGAAAGGAAGGGGAGGTAGGGGAGGAGGGAAGGAAAGGAAGGGGAGGAAGAAGGAAAAGCAGGAAGTGTTGACAGGAAGGGGACGGAGGAGGAGAGGGATGAGCAGAGGGACGAGGAGAAGGGAGGTGGGGAGGGATGAGGGGGAGGAAGGAGGTTTATGGAGAAGGATGGAGGAGTGGAAGGGAAGAGGAGGAGAGAGAGAGAATGGCTAGGAAAGAGGGGAAAGGAGTAGTGAGAGGGAGAAGTGGGCGCGAGGTGGGGAGAAAGGAAAGTTTGGGAGGCAGAGGAAGAAGAAAGGGTTGGAAGGAAGGGGAAGAAGGAAGCGAGGGAGTAAGAGAGTGTAAAAAAAAATTGTTTTGTTGTTTAACGACGCTGTCAATTGCCAGGATCACATCAGCGTCGCCGGTGTACCGGAATTTTGTCCCGCAGGAGTTCTTTTACATGCCAGTAAATCTACTGACATGGAGCTGTCGTTTTTAAGCACACTTAAAAACCATCGGCCTGGGCCGGGTTTGAACCCGCGACCTTGGGATCAGTAGGCCAGCGTCTAACCAACTGAGCCACCCAGACCGACGTAAGAGAGTGTGGGAAGGAGGGTTGGGGAGGGAGGAAAGGTGTGAGGAAGTAAGAAAGGGGAGAGGAAGCAAGGAAGAGGAAAGGAAGGAAGGAAGAAAGGAAGGAAGAAAAAGCCCAATAAAATGATTTACCATTTGAGGAAAGTTGGAAAATTCAAACCAATAACAAGGAATATCTCGGAAATGAAATATCACAAAAATGTATTTTACATGTATACTGTGAGTTTACCGAGCGGAATGGCTCAGGCGGTAACGTATGTGGCTCGCATTCGGGAGGTCGCGGGTTCGATCCCCATGACCACGCACTCTGATATCGGTTTTTCCGTGGATTCCTCATGTCACTTAGGTTTCCTTTCCATCATTTCCCTTCATCTTTCAGGCGTGTAGTGTCGACAGTGCCAGGCAGATGGTGTGGATGACTATATACGCATGGTAACTGCTGTCCTTGGTGCTAGGTGGCGTTCGGCCGGCCTTGTGCTCCATCGAGGGGGACCCTCAGTGCGACACCGTACCCGCGGTGTCATGCCTGCTTGGCGAGGCCTGGCGCCGGGATGAAGAGATCTCACGCTTGTTAGGGACTTCCGCGCGTCTCTGTGGCCTGTCTAGCTGCGACCCTGATGGCATCTTCGGATCCTTCATTTCATCCTTGCCTCCTGAGGGGTGGTAACCACAATAGATCTGTGTAGGTCGTAGTGAACAAGGTGTCTCCCACTGTGTCTTTACCCTATTACCTTTCACTGTGAGCTTTAACAAAATCTACATTGTTTGTGCAGTAAGATTTTTTCTATATCTTAGAGTTTACCAGTTATACAAAAATCATCCAGAATGAAGAGGATTTCAGAGGCTGTTCCCAAGAAGTTCAACGTATAGGTAGATTTCGTATGATAAAAATATTGTGACATTGGTCGACGGACGGGAGGGGATAGTGTCATCTTGGAATCGGGAAGTGGTTGTGTGTGTGTTTGTTTGTTTGTTTCTTTCTTTCTTTCTTTCTTTCTTTCTTTCTTTCTTTCTTTCTTTCTTTGTGTACGTGACCGTAATAATGGCGGTAAAACACAAAAGAAAGGTCCGAGACTATCGGGCAACTAGTGATTGTGTGCGTGTGATCGAATAGCGTGATAACACCAGTAGTGTCCAGAAGCTTCCCGGCAATTCTGGTGAGTCATTGCACACATGCGCATGGAAAGAAGACGAATGAGGTTGCGTGCGGCCGGCTCCAGTATACATAAAATAGGACCACGTAGACAGTGCAGTGAGTCAGTGGTTAAGAGTGATTGAGTTCGAATTCAAGTTAGTTTTTAGTTACGTGAGTGAGTCGGCCAGCCTGTCAGTGCCTACGTATGTGTCGTCAAGTGAACGTATCGTAATAGTCAATCATAAGAGACAGAGAAACTGGAGAGACTTTAAAAGACTGAGAAAGAATATCAGAAGAACAATTGGGAATTGTAATAGCAGAAAAGTCTATAAACTGTATTAACAACGAGAAAGAAATTGTGCATTTGTAGTCAAATTTAGAGGGTAATAAAGTGATAAGAATAGTAACGGGATTTCGCATTTTGCCGTTTTCGTTACAATATCTTAAACATATGGTGTTTTAATCCAAATTGAGAAAATCAATTTTTTTTCGTAAAATGTTCCATGTAGTTTCAACAAAGGGGGATTTTCTTGGAAAGGAAATCCCAAAACGTGTATTTACGATGAGATCTCGATATCGAATTGTTGGGTGTAATGCAATACCTTTGCTCCTGCTATGTAAGTTCGTGGTAGCGAAAATAAACTTTCACGTTGCTTTAAGTCACGTTAAGTAAAGTCCATCGTAATCCCAGCATTACACCCACACGAGTTAATCTATCTTTGTATTTTAAACCTTATTCATCTATTTACTTTATGCTCATCGAAATAAACATTTGCAGATGTTTGAGAGGTAGAATCGGAACTGAAAAAGTTAATGCCACAGCCGGGATTTGAACAACAGAACTACCGCTTCACCCGCGGCTGCTCTAATTACTGAGCTACAATGACAACATTCCGGCATGACACTGAATTCTCCAACCGATTCGTATTTTACCCGGTAGACTACAAAGGGAATCTCACATCAGAGACAAATGCCCCAAGGGCGACTTACAATCGTACTTTATGCCACGAGTTGAATAACCTTTAGATTATAATTATTATTTATTTATGCTGTAGCAGTTTTTTTTGTATAGCGTTTATGATATACAGAATATATCAAAGTTACAAAATCCATTAATAGCAAAGGGTTAAGAATATGTACCACAGGTGAAGGGATGCCAAAAAGGCACTACCAAGGGTCATTAGCGAACGTCCCAAACATTAACGTAAACGAGATACAATTAGTTTTGGCAAGGTCTTCAACATAAAGAAAAAGAGCCTGCTATTGTATTTTACAAAGTATCGGAAACACGAGGGGTTTTGCCAGAGGGCAAAGTCTTGACTTAATGAAGTGAGGGCCATTATGGATGTTTGGGAAGCTAAAAAGGATAATGACTGAGACAGGAGGAGACAGGCATCGTTACGAGGGAGAGATACATGTAAGCAACACGGTGAAAGTTCGTTCCAGCGGTTACGTTAAACTGCATATTTTATGCTATTTAAAATTGTTCAGCAAAGCTTAAACGTGTAAAAATAAAACAAATAAAGTGTTCTAAAAAAACTACAATGTCGCTCTCTGTAACCACCACGGATACCCGAGATTAAGACTCATGTGTGAGCAGCCGTAGGCACCCATAATAAGAAGCAGTCAATCGAGTGATAAAATGCTTCAATGCTAACAAACTTAGCTGCTGGTGTTTTAAACACACAAGCCATGTGTGGGCAATGTCTGAGAGGTAAAATCGGAACTGAAAAGTTTAATGTCACAGCCGGGATTTGAACCACACACCCTCCGCTTCACGCGCAGCTGCTCAGCGCTAGTTGCAGATATTCCGTTGTAGGTTAAAGGGAAAAAAGGATCTAATGCGCGTACACACGACTTTCGTTACTCACTGTCGTAGAAAATAATCTTGAAACGCTTATTATTCTGTTTACTTCATGTTGACTGAGACAGTCATTTGTAAGAATGGATTGCCTACAGTAGGCTTTAAGTGATAATGAAATCTTTTAAGAGCTGGTCGCTATGTGATGACTTTGAAGTTCCGTTTTCTTTGCATGTACAAGAGCTAAAACAACGAATTTGAGAAAAGTATAAGTAATGGAAAAATCAAACCAATAACAAGGAATATCGGAAATGATTAACAAGTGATCAGTGAACCAGTGATTAACAGTTAACGGGATAGTACCGTTTTTCAATCTGTTATCCCGTGTCCCGCCTGTTTGTCCCGTTTTGTTAGAAAATAGCGTTTCTTTTTTATTCTCTATGTTATGCTACGTAATATTTAAATCCTTGCGACCATAATTGCTAAGAATGAAGGTTATGTTATCGATGGACAAAATCGTTACGAAAAACAAATAATCTGTCACACTTCGGCATTGTTTTGTTTCCCGGGCTTCGTTTCAACAATTCGATTCCATTCTCTTAGTGACAGTCGGAGTGTGATGTATTTGTTTCGGCAGTTCCGTGAGAGATTCAAGATTCCAAAACGAAAGTGTGTTCACTGTTGAATTGCAAGCAAAGTAAGCATCTTAGTCTATGGTATAGGACTTGCAATTTATAGAGGAAACATATGGACTTCAGAAAAAAGTTGAAAGTTGAAAAGCTAAAATCATTACCGCTTACCAAAACATTTCAAATACAGTTGCCCGAGTTTTTCAGTTCTTGAAGCAAACGAGAAACTTCTGAAGAAAATTCATTCTTCAGAAAAATATGTCCAATAATAAACAGTTTATGAGTTACATAACATAATTATTGTTTTGGTGTTTATAGTTATAGTAGTAGTAATGTTATGCATAATATTATTTTGTATGTTGTAATAACAATGCCTTTGTAACAGTGCAATAATATGTCAAGTATTCTGATAATTATATTTTGTTCATTAATAATAAATATTTAATTGCATTCGAACCCATTGGCGACTTCTTTCTCCTTCGCTACTCCTGCGCCGGCTGCCGGGACTTCAGACTGGCAATTCCCGCTCGAAAATGCGCTGTACCAACTCATTGGTATTACTGCGTCAGGTGTAGTCAATGTGAGAGTCAGGTGCCTTTGTCGTGATGTAAACATGGTACGTCACTTATCTGTGGAAGAACGCGAGTTTATTTGTAAAGTTTACTTCAAGTATGCATCTGCTCGCCGTGTGTGCAGGGAGTTTGTTGAAAAGTTTCCAAACTCTGTACCACCTGCAAGAACAACCGTATATGCGTTCGTAAATAAATTTGAAGCTTCGGGTTCGGTGTTGAACAAGAAACATTCGAGGAAGGGGTCAGTGTTAACTGAAAATTAACTGAATGACATTGGTGTCGAGCGTTCGCCTCGAAAATCGCTGAAAACACTAGCGTAGCAAACAGGTGTATCTCGATCTTCTGCGAGAAATGCTACACATCTGTTGAAACTGAAGCCCTATCGCTACACACGAGTGCAAGCGTTAAAGGCAAATGATCCCGCTAAACGTGTGAATTATTGTAGCTGGTTTTCCAATCCGTAGAAAGAGATTTTAATGGCCCACAGCTTTTTGTTTTTCACTTATGAATCTTGGTTTCATCTAACTGGATGTGTGAATATTGACAACAGTCGCTACTGGGCTGCAGAAAACCCTGTGCTACTGGATAAAACGCCTCATTATGATCAGAAAATTTGGAGTGTGGTGTGCGATAAGTGCTAGAAGAAAAATACGGCTCATCTTCTTTCATGAAAAAATTAATGCAGAGTGATATCAGAGGTTAATTCTGAGCCAATTTTTCAATCGCTTGACAGAAGAAGAGAAATCACATGGTTGATTCTAGCAAGCTTCTGCAACAACACGTTCGGCTGCCGTATCATTAATGCAGTAAGAGATGTTTGAGGACAGAATAATTAGTGTTGATTTATGACCCCTCGTTCTCCTGACCTAACGAGTTGGGATTTTTATTTACGGAGTTCTTTAAAAGACAGTGTATTCTTCCAGTTCTCGCACACTACAAGAACTCAGAGAAAACATTATGCAAGAATTCCTGCTGCTAAGCTTCATGAGCGAGAATGTTTGCACAAGATATGCTGCCTGTTTGAGAGCAGAAGTTCAACATTTTCATTTCCAGCATCCATTATAAGGTAAGGATTTCAGTCCGCCTCTACCGCCGTAAATTCCCCGGTGACTGCTGGCTGTCTTGCGCAGTAGAGAGAGGCCGCGAGAGTGAGTTCAATATACCTAATTTAACTACTCTATATAGGGTTTTAGGTTTTCTAATTAAATTAACTTAAATGGCTAAGGTTTAACGGTAATTAAAAAGTTCAATTGAAAAGCGTCCCGTTTTCAGCTTCAGAAAAAAATGCATTTTACATAGATATATTATGTAAGTACCCTATCAGGATCTACAATTTTCTGTATGGTAGGCGTTTTGTCTACCTCTTAGGTTTACCAGCTATGCAAAAGTCATCGAAAGAAGATTTCAGAGTGTAGCACAGAAAATTCAAGATATAAATATCATTTGTCATGAAAATATTTCAAACCCATGATATTTTAATCAAAATCGTTAGAAGCACATTTGAGAAAATCAAAATGTTCAAGAATTTCCCGTGTAAAGGGTTGCTTGGGGTGGGGGGATTTTCTCCGCACCGCATTCTGGAAGATTGAGTGAGTGAGTGGTTGAGTGAGTGAGTGAGTGAGTGAGTGAGTGAGTGGGGTTTAAGGGCCCGTCGACAGCTAGGTCATTTGGGCCCATGGAAGATTGAAAAAGGTTAGTATTTGCTGACTTTTCGCTTTTTACTTTCTCTACTACGTTTAGTAAAGTAGAGGAAGTATTGTATTCCATCCAAAAAGTCGATGTCGAGATTTCACCGTAAATATGTTTTGAGGCCCCCTGGATCCAGAAAAAGCATTTTTAGAAAAAGGTCCGCGCGCGCGAAGTGTGTGTGTGTGTGTGTGTGTGTGTGTGTGTGTGTGTGTGTGTGTGTGTGTGTGTGTGTGTGTGTGTGTGTGTGTGTGTGTGTGTGTGTCTGTCGCTGTTAGTCCGTGGACTATGCTGTCCACTGGTTTTTAACCGACTTTTCACTTTTGAATTATGCTACTCAAAAATGAAAACTCGGTTAAGAACCAAAGTTGGTATTTAAGTTTAGTGTCTTTCAAGGATGCGACACGAAGATTTTAGAGAAAATTCTTTCACCCTAAACTACCCTTTACATGCAAAATTTTTGTAAAATTGTTATTTTCTTGAAAATGGCTCTAGTGATTTTGATTAAAGTACCATATGTTTGAGACATTTTTATGACAAGTGAAATGTATATCTTGAATTTTCTGGCTATAAGACCATGAAGTCCTATTTACTCTGGATGACTTTTGCTTAACTGATAAACCGTAAGAGATAGACAAAATATTACTATACAAATATATATCTTGCTAAAACAGATAATTTATGTCTGAATATATATATATATATATATATATATATATATATATATATATATATATATATATATATATATATATATATTTTTTTTTTTTTTTGCAAAGTGAACCATTTCGGAGATATTCCTTGTTATTTGTTTTGGAGAACTTATACTTCTGTCAAATGGAACATCGCTATTCATTTTTTTATATGTTAACCGTGCAAAGAGAATGGAATTTGAAAGCTTTAAAAGATGTGACTATCTGTATTCCCACATTTCCGTTGCACGTGAAAGAGAACGAGCAATAAGATCATTTCTGCAAACGTTAATTTCAACTAACACGAAGAATATAGAAGAATAAAAGTTTGCAAGAATGGTTAGTGCAAGAGTAGAGAAAGTCGTGTGAGCGCGACACGTCAGATTTTTTAATTATGCTGTTCACATATGCACGCGGGCTATTTTCTATGACTTTTTTTCTGGAATTCTAGTGAAATCACGGTATCAAAATTTTAGGTGGAATGCAATACCTTTTCTACCTACTACGCAGTAAAAGAGAAATTAAAAAGGGTAGCATTTGACTGAACTCTAGTATATGTAGCATGAATGAGATTTCCACAAATTTTGATATTGACAATCAACATTGGCGCCAAGAACAGGGATGGTATTGCATCAAACTGTGTCACAGTCGGCAGCAGTACCAAAAATCGAAGCTCGGAGCGCTGTAGTCACTTCCTTAGCGATACCTGCTTCCGACATCTTTGATTTTCATATCTTCGTGGCAGTCGTTCTTTCCTAGGGAGTCCGCCATTGTTGGCGACCTGTGTACTGACAGAACTGTGAAAATCAAGAAACATCCAAGATGGTAAGTGATTTATACCGATTTAACTGAACTTTTATAGTAGTATTATATGTGCTTAACATCAAGAGCTATGTTTGAAGATTTTCATTTAGCGACTTTAATTGAAATTAATGTTAAATCTGTAGTTGCACAATGTTCCGAAAGCCATGAATGTCATTTTCTTGAAACCATTAGTTTTTTTCAAGTCTTGAGGGGATAGTAAATAGGAAATAAAGGCTATTGCAGTAATATGAAATTGGCATTTTTTAAGAAAATATTGGGTAAATACTTATTAAGAGAAACATGCATTTCTTAAGCGTGACCATTGCATGTTAACCATTGACCACATGGGTAATGCCGCATCAAAGCCCACAAGTAGTTATGTTAAATGTTGGAAATGTATGCGAAATGTTGCAAAATGTTATATTTGGGACTTGTATGCGTAATATTTGTTTGAAATATGTTACCACCATAAGGTTAAGGTTAGACCGAGCCTCAATGTGATATTAAATATTCTGTATGTTCCAGGTGAATTTCACAGTAGACGAAATTCGTGTAATGATGGACAAGAAGCGGAATATCCGCAACATGTCCGTCATTGCACACGTGGACCATGGAAAGTCGACACTGACAGACTCCCTTGTATCTAAGGCTGGTATTATTGCCAGTGCCAAAGCTGGAGAAACCCGCTTCACAGATACCCGAAAAGATGAACAGGAACGCTGCATCACTATCAAGTCAACGTACGTTTATTTGCATTATTATTACATGTACAATTAATAGGTGAAAATGTGTACAAATGGTGAATGGGATAATTCCATGTAAGTTGGGCTGCTGAAGGATTTTGGAAACATCAGTAATGGAGTTAATAACTAGTATGCTTCATATGTGTTAGAAAAAGTATTGATAGGTAAGGACTAATTAAAGGTGGTAAAGGTACCATATTGCACATGGCAGGAGAGGATTTGGTTAGGCATTCCAAGGTGTGTGCTTAGTAATCCTGTTAGAGTAGTTGATCATTGGGTTTTATAGCTACACTGTTTTGGCTACATTTTCCCATTGCTTCGTAGTTGCAGCCAGTTACATTCCTCTGCTTATTAAAAAAAAAAGGCATTCCTGGCTGTGCTTTGCAACTTAGGCTCCCCAAAATCCTGACTACGCTTTGTGGCTTAATACCCTGGTTAATGTTCTGTATCGTTCATAGTAGCACATTGACACATTTCACATCATTCTGTTAAAGACCTTGTAAATAGGGTGAAATACAGCCGACAATCGCTCCACTTAATATATAGAACAATAAACTCCACATTACATTTAGAACTATGTCAATTAGCAGGGATATTATTATCGGTGCCAAACAAGAAAGGTATTGACAGTTGGCGGTGCACGAGAGGTGACGTTGCCACTTATCGCGCCACGCGTTAGCATTATGCTTAAGAAGACGGTTGGATTGCGTTTGGAATGTAGAGCAAGTATAATTTATAATTATTCATATTCGAAAAAAATAGTAAAGTAGTTCATATACACGTAAAGGTTAGAATATGGAAGTATTATAACACTGTAAAGATTAATGTTAACAAAAGAAACATACCTGTGAAATATTGTAATGGGAAATACCGCTGATATCCGACTCGCATTATTGCCGTTGTTGCTGGAATTACCTGCAGCAATGACAAACTGTTCTCTCCTTGCTTCCAAGACTCCATTTTCCCGTGTTACAGTTATTACGCCCTTTGTATCGGTAACCACTTTTTCACAGTTTTCAGCTTTTTATTGATGTAGCTTTATTACACACGACACAGTGAAATCTTTGTTTCGCACAACTTAACCCTTTACTTCGGCCCTAATTAATTAAATCGGCGTACACTAGGAAAGGGCGACACCAAACAATTTTGCAACCATGTTCTTCAGCAATGCCATCAACTGCATAATCCCTTAATTGAGATAAGTACCTTACCAAGCACAATTTCATTCACTTCCCGAGTACGTAAAGTTTTTTGCTTGGCTACGCTGTCTTTGTCAATATTTTTGGACATAATTATTCATTAAAAGAGTAAGACAGTTGTAAATGCTCACAACATATGCACAGATATACAAATTCAGACTCCTGTAAATACAAGTCAAATAACCACAATAAATAGAATAATGCAAATGAACTTGTCAGCACACACGCAATCTCTGATACAAACATTGCAAGCTGCAGCTGGAGGGAGACATTGTATACATTGCAGGGAAAACAAGATAAGACGCACAGTTTGTTACTGCTAGATTGCAGATCAGGCACATGTTGATCACGTGTTAAATATCGACAACACTGGTTTAGCGTTTACCGTTGCTATGGAAACATCTTAGCTCTAATTGGTTCCTCTTTTCATTGCCATGACGCATCCATCCCCTCGTGTTCATTTAGACCCTTCCACCATGTGGGTAGCAGCTGTCAATCCCCTTCTTATTTGGCGCCGAGTTTAGTTTTAAATTCAATGGTTGCTTAACTTGGCATCCATCCCATACAACACAGGCAGGTATATCAAGTATAGCGAAATATATACCAAGGGCTCCAAGCCATAAGGCACAGCTGGGGGATGTTTTAAGCAGAGGAGTGTAGCATTTGCTGGCTTTATTCTATTTTTGATTAACCAGGGGTCTAAAATATATCCAAGTTTAAAAATACACTGATCAATATTGACAAAGTATTTCATTCTTTGTACGATGCATGATTGATGCTAATCAAACTTCTTCTAAGCCATAACTCTTGATTGTCCTGTATTAGTCCAAAAATAAGCTGCATTTTTACTTTCTTTACTACGTATAGTAAGTAGAGGAAGTATTGTATTCCACCCAAAAATTCGATGTCAAGATTTCACTGGAAATGTTTTAAGATCCTGTGAATTAAAAAGAAAAGCACTTAAGGTCTGTCTGTGGGCAGCATAGCTCAAAAAGGAAATGTCGGTTAAAAATCAGTTTGTATTTAAGTTCTAACATTTTTTAAGGATGCGATATGATTTTGAAGGAAATTCCTTAACCCTAAACTATCTACATGGACATTTTTTTCGAAAATATTGATTTTCTCAAACGGCTAAAGATATACCATATGTTTAAGGTATTTTTATGGCAAATGAAATGTATGTTTTGAATTTTC
This sequence comes from Tenodera sinensis, assembly GCA_030765045.1. NCBI lineage: Eukaryota > Metazoa > Arthropoda > Insecta > Mantodea > Mantidae > Tenodera > Tenodera sinensis. The sequence continues at coordinate 61,897,972 of CM060967.1, read as the reverse complement.
TGGAGTCCTGTTTCCTCTGGATGACTTGTATTAATTGATAAACTGTTAGACCAAATCCTGCTATACAAAAAATGTAGATCTTGCTAAAACACAATTTCAGTAAATATATTTGTAGAGTGAACCATTTTGGAGATATTCCTTGTGTGTGCGAGTTTTAGAATACTTATCAATATTGATTAAAATGCCATATGTTCAAGCATTTTTTCGAAAATATTGATTTTCTCAAACAGCTAAAGATATTGATTAAAATACCATATGTTTAAGGTATTTTTATGGCAAATGAAATGTATGTTTTGAATTTTCTGGAGTCCTGTTTGTATTAACTGAAACTGTTAGACCAAATCCTGCTATACAAAAAATGTAGATCTTGCTAAAACACACAATTTCACTAAATATATTTGTAGAGTGACCATTTTGGAGATATTCCTTGTGTGTGCGAGTTTTAGAATACTTATCGATATTGATTAAAATGCCATATGTTCAAGGTATTTTTATGACAAGTGTATATTTTGAATTTTCTGGAGTCCTGTTTCTCACTTCCAATTCTACCTCTCAAACATTGCCCACACATGGCTTGTGTGTTTAAAAACACCAACAGTAAGCATAAATAAATAACTAAACTTTCGTCGAATGGAACATTTTTCCTTTTTTTATGTTAGCCACGCAAAGAGAAGGGAATTTGAAAGCTTTAAGATTTGACTATTGCTCAAAGCCTACCCTTGCTTTAAAAAATTATGCTCAGTTGCAACAATATAACCAGCATCTGTAACAAACTGGCAGCAATGGCAACTTTACTGGTATATTATTGGCGTTACCATTGTGCAAGTCCAATATTGTTTCATTAGCTTAAGTATTTTGTTTGTTGTGTAAGTCTACCAATACTGTTTCGTTAGCTTATAATTCAATTTCAGTTGTACACTCATCACTATCACTAACAGTTGACGCACTCTCCTCTCCCCTGGGTTGAAGACGTCTTTAAGATCTATAGGATATCTCCTATCCTATGTTTGGTGTATCGGTATCTAACTAGCTCTAGCAAGAGGTCTTAATCTGCAAGGTATGCGTGAGTTGTAGGAATGGAACCAAACGAAGAATTAATGTTTGACTTTATTTGCAAATTTCCAGATTTGTAGAGAACTGCCGACAATATCTAAATAGAATATAACTACTTCAACTGCAACGTTATAATATTTGAACTTTGTCACCTGCCAAATTACGTATACGTGCCAGCTTATGTACAAATCACAAAGTTGCATGTGTGCTGTCTGCTCGATTCAAGACGTATGTGTTTTGCGTGTGCAACATGAAGGAAGCGATTTCCATTGTTGAACTTTTGAGCATGTTGTGGCAAGATACAACTCAGCCTGCAGATTTTTTTTGGGCTTTGCTTGCACAACAATTGTAATCTTATCACTCATCTAATCTGCCTAGGCTTCCATTCTTGAGACTTTAATATATTCAACTTATTACGACTGTTCGTCCCTTAACTATCGATTAGAATCTCCTATTATTTTCTATTATTACTTATATTCACCTTATTTCGGTTTCACAGTACCAGTATCTCTGCCATTTTCTTCATGGATACTGGTAAGAAAGTGTGATTTATGCCATGTAATGACTTCAGAGCGAAAAGCATCAACCCAAGGATTCCAGTGCAGTTACGATGTAAGCTTCAAACTTGGTTTTGTTAAAATATGGTACCAGTATATCAGGTGTTGCATCTTGTTAGAACAAATATTTACTGTACATCTAACATGCAAGTACATGTAAATTTCTGTTGAATTTTCTTCTCCCATTCACTGTGTGGCTTATAAGTTTATATTTTCCTTTGGATCTTTCCAACGAAATTAAGGACCACTTTTATGTATGAGGAATGAATTGTATGCATGATTAGACTGATTGCCATGGTTATGCAGAATATATTTTTCAAACATTCACTCTACACACATTTCTAGTTTCATTTTCTGTTTTCTTAAATGGTTTGAATTTAGTTTTATTATGCATTCTGATCAATTTCTCTTAATTTTGTATATGTACCAAATGAATGAGTTTTAAGTGTTGCACATTTCTATACTCCATCCAGCCTTAGATCCAGATGGTGTTTGTACCACTGTGACTAATGTAAACAAATGCCACATGGACTCGTGCCTCATGTTTGTTGCAACAGAAGGATGTTTACTCTGTAGTTTTATGAATAACACTGCTATCACATTACATTCAAGTAGTCTACCAGGGTTTTACATCTTGAAAACTAATCACCAATATTTAAGGTGCTGCATTTTCTGGTTTGCTTTGGTTTTGGCATATCACGGTTTAGTTGTGGACAGCTTGTGTTTACATCAAGTGCAGGTTTAAGGGTGGAGTGATTATAGGGCATTTTAATACTTAACAAATTAACTTTTAAAAAGCATATACCTATTTTTTAATTTTATCCTGTAGTTTTGGGTTTTATAAGATTTTCCATGCCTCTTCTTTTGCTTGCTTTATTTGGAGTTATTAGCATATCTGTAGATTGATTTTTTATATTTTTGAGTTCTGTTATCCATTTGTTTTTTGTGTCCTTATGTTCTGATTATGATACAAGATGGTGTGAGCTTAGTCTTTGTTGCATTCATGTACCCTGAAATCTTGTGTGAAGTCTGTGGCAAGAGTTATGCTTTGCAAGCACGGGGTGGGGGTTTGAGAATTCATTTCTATTTCGCCATTGTTTCTTTATTGCAATGCATTGACTCATGTTTATGCCACCTGCTTTCTTGTTTTTGTACTTGAACTGTTTTCTATGCTACATCTGCATATTGTTGCTTGGTCTCTGAATTTTCGTAATTCTTCTGTTACTATAGGGCATGGTAATGATGTGGCAAGGTTTCTAAATTAATCATTCAAATGCTTTTCTACCATGGTGCTATCATTGAACAATGGGGCATGCATTGCTTGCCGACATGCACTCATAGTGGCAGAATTAAACTTTTGCCTGATGGCAGGAAGCTCTGCTAGGGTGTTCTATTTCAGCATAATAGCAAGGAAATCTATTGTTACAAAACGTTTTATTCCTCAGCGGAGTTAGAATCCCAATAACTGAACAACCTTCTGCTATTTTTATTTTTTAAATGTTAAATTTTACTATTTCTATAATCCACAATTTGGTATAAACAGTATATGTAGATTTTAATTTTTGTAGTATACAACTATCACATTCTCCCTCACAGCAGCAGAAGAGCTGACCGCATATTGACCTTCAATTGCTAGTAGGAACATAAGCAGCCGGCAAACCAGTCATGAAATCAAAAGCTTGCCACTATGGTAGTTGCAAAATTTAATGGTGGCTGATAGTTTTATAGTTGCTATTGTTTTTCCTGTTGCGCTAATATATTTTGTGGGTGCAAATGATATATCACTGGCTTTATAGCATGATTTCACAGTTTGTAATAATTATGCATCACTGCAAGGCATGGTAAGTATGATTGAATTTTGTATTGGGCCACCCACCATTAAATTCTGCAATAACCATAGTAATGTGGATATGTAACACATCCAAACACTTGTTTGGTATGTTTGAAAGTTTAGTGTTATATATTTGGTAAGCTAGTTATATATTTCTAGTTACAGTAGTCGAAGAAATAAGTCCAAGAATATGGATAAAGCTTGCCAGAATAGCTTAGAGTTGCATTTAGAGTGAATGTAACCATTTTGAGAGCCTGTGAACCTCTTGTACTATTTAGGATGCTTTTTATAGTAAAATGATGTAACATTAAATCATATCACCTTGCCACTATAGTGCATGAATCGAGGCAAGTGTAATGTAAATGGGGAATTAAAATACACTATACCCGATCCTGTCTGTGTTTATGGATGTCAACATGTCAGAGCACAACTTCTAGAGCGTGTGAAATATCAAGTGTGATTGGAAATAGTTACATTGCATATACTATCATTTATTTTGGATATTCAAATGATTGGGGTCACTAAATACTGCATTTGAACATTTAAACATGAGCATAAATATTTTACTTCGATTTATTGTCACGTGGTACTTGCAGTGGCCCAATGCTCTGACACTTGTCCTATTGTATTGCGTTTCTGCACATGCAGTCAGTAAGGTGCAGTGCTCAGTTCTTCAGTAGTGTAGAGAAAGGTATAAGCAGAAAGCCTCTAAAAGTGGTGGAGAGGATATTATATTAAATGCGTTCAACTTTTTCTTTCAGCATTGACACACTGGCTTTGAAACATGTAACTAAATTGATGTCTGAAGCAACTGGTGTTTCTGTGAACTGTTTCAAATGTGAGAATGGAAATGAAACGAACAAGAACTGTAAAACCTCTAAACAGAGAACAGAAACATCATTGTGTTTTAGGGCAAGTGGGTGATTTTGTTACGTGCTATTCACTTTATAGTGCATAACTTGTTTTTAAACAACCAGACTACTGTCATAAAATATCTTTAGTGAACAGTGCCCTATATCTTTCCAAATTTTAAGAAAACCACATTCCAAACTTTGCTGAAAGACCTTGGGTTTCAGTTTGCAAAAGGGAAACAAAATTGTGCTGATTGGAAAGGCATTGGTGTGGAAGATGTTACTTGAGGTGTGGGTGCCGCACCTCTGACAACTCAGATTAGCATAAGTTTTTACTCAAAATTATATTTCTTAACGTTTCTTAAGCAATTTAATCTAGTTTATTTAGTGAATATGAGTTGAGTACATTTGGAAAACTGTACTGCTACAGTGAAAGATGCATTAAGCGTCAGACGTAAACAGCTGTGTGCAGGGAATGTTAACGCATGTTTGGAGTGATACGACCACAATGTTTGTGTGTCCCATTTTAAGCTCAGGGGGCCATAGATAGCATTTGACTAACTGGTTCACTCCTCCCCTTGGCTACTCTGCAGTTGGAAGTTTTAAGACAGGGCCCATGCTTGGAAGTTAACCATCCATATGTGTATGTATATGTACCAAATTGCCTTCCAGCACAAAATGTGTCATACTGCAGTTTGAAGGTAGTTTTTTCTGCCTCTGAACATTGACAGTGGTGATAGTGCATATGGAAGGACAGTAATTGCAGATGCACAGAAATCATTTCAGGACCTCTATCTTTATGTCCAGTAGGAATGGTGAAAGTGCTATTTGCAACAAATATAGTGGAACTCCCGGAAAATGTATCGTATTTACCAAAACACTTCAAATGGATTTTCCAGCACTTTTAACACTATATTGGACAGTTTTATTGCACAAGTATTATGAATAGGAACAGTATCTGATACATATGTTTATATGTATAAATGTCTGTAAGCTGCACTTTATTAAGCCAGGGTGTATGAGTTGTCCAATCGAACGAAATTGTACACACTTCACCCAATGCATCATGGGAGCATTCCTCTTCTGTTCATCCCTTCCCTCCCCTGTTGATGTTGCCAACATCATTTTATCCCCACCAAACACCCATTGCTTTCCACGAGTGTCCCTTGTACTTTCTGTGCCCAAATTTGGATTCGTCAATTTTTGCAATTTTGTTTCTGCCACCAATTCACCCTCCATTGTGGCATCCAGTTTACACATACCTTGCAGATGAACACTGACCAATTCACAAGTGTTCCTGCCACATTTTAACTCCTCTGCAGTAGTGCTCTGATGTGGGTGGGGGAACAATAACCAATATGTACAGAAAAACTGCATTTTTAATGCTCCATTTACTGTCCCCAATGTAGATGTATATGCTGCCCGGTTTCATAAACGGAGTGACCATGTTTGCAATAGTGGAAGAGTTCCTGCTTTTCATGTTGGCAACACCACTTTCCCCACCTTCCTGTACCTCGCTTGCACCCCTTCTGTGTGTCATCTGTGTATAGCGTCTATCTAATGAGGTTTGAAAATATATTTGCACATTTTTAGGAGTTTCAGTAGGCAATATGTCCTTCAAACAATGTACTGACGTTATTTATGAAGGTACCCAATATTCCCTAATGTAAGTATTTGTGATGAAAATTGGAGTTTGATAAATACATCTTAAATCACATAAATCACCAAAAAGGGGATATTTTTATAAGTTATGTGACCATTTTGAGACCCTGTGACCCATTTGCCTTATTTAGGATGCTTTTTATGGTAAAATTATGCTGTAATTTCCATAAAACACCACTTTGTAACTAAGTACCATAGTGGAGTTGAGTGCCAATGTAATTAGGGAATTAACATGCAATGGATTGCATTTGGCTGTAATTGCTTCACTCCTCTACTTCTAAAACATGTCCCTTAGCTGCTCTGCAGTTGGAAGTTTTAAGACTGAGTCCATGCTTGGAAGTTAACCCATCCATTTGTGCATGCATATACACTAAATTACCTTCCAGCATAAAAAGTGTCATACTGCAGTTTGAGGGTAGAAGTTTTTTCTGCCTCTAAACATTGACAGTGGTGATAGTGCTTATGGAAGGATAGTAATAGCAGATGCACTGGAGTCATTTCAGGACCTCTATCCTTATGTCCAGTAGAATTGGTGAAGGTGTTGCTTGCAACAAATATAGAACTCCCCTCATCCCAATGCAGCTGCTTTCTGGAATGAAATGTAATATAAATTTTGTCAGCAAAAGGGTGTATTTTCATAAGTTACAAAACGTACTGCCTTGGAGCTGAGTTAGTGTGACTTAGAACAAAGTATTACAGTCGGCGAGAACTAACCTGGCACTTGACAGCTAGCTGATTCATTCATCTGTGAACAAGGCTAGCACTATCTTGTCCAATCAACTAATCGTTGCACGATACGTTTGTAACATTGGATGAGATGGCGTTAGCCTTGTTCACAGATGAATCACCTAGCTGTCAAGTGCCACGTTGACTCTCGCTTACTTTAGCTATGGTCAGTAATGAACTCAAGGTAGGAACATAAGCTAGCAATATCAATGAGACTGCTGAGTGAGAATCTCAATGCACTGGCCACAAAACTATTACAAAACTTTGGAACTCAAATGCCTATGCAGAAGCAGAAAGCTCATGCATACGAGTAAAAAGCCTTCAAACAAGTGTGTTCCTTGTAAGCCTATGTCATTGTCTTTCACTTTGGAACCTGTTGCTTTTCTACATGGTTCATTCTTTCATATTTGAATTTAATTGTTGGGTTATATTGCTTAAGTCTTAAAAACACTTCACATTCATAGTTACAGGCAGGGTGGAAATTGAAAATCTTAACTGACGTAGTCTGAACTTAGATTCAGATCTCGGATTTAGAAATTATAGGGAAACTACATTTCCCCAAAAAAGTAATTGATATGAAGTAGAAAGTTATGCTAGGATGTTTTGAAATTGCTCTTAATTTTTCAGCAATCTCCCTTGACATTGATGCACATTAACCATTGATGCTTCGTCTTTATCCTGTTATGCAAGTTACCCCAATACAACTCTATTATTCATTATGCCAAAAACCATCAAGAAACTTCCCAGTTAGGTAAGATTCAGGTTTGCCTAAGTGGAATAAGCTAGATGTGTCAAGCAAGTTATACTCCATTCCATTGATTTTTTATGTTCATAGCACACATGAGAGCAAGCATTGACTTGATGGTAAACCTTTGCTGAAGCAGGATTTAACATTGTATAAATAGGATAAATATTGCAAGTTCGCTATTGTATTCATTGTTTATTTAAAAAAGGTATGACCACAATTAAAAAATGACAAGTTAATTTAGAGAGGAGGCAGTTGCTAAGAGCCAGCCGACTTGCGCCATGTAAAACAGTGGGCGGGTCAGTAGCAAAGAGAAGGCCGTGACAATAGGAGCTGATAATGAACGTACAGGGCAGGGTGATTTTTGAAGTAGCTGCATGAGAATAGGGATAACAATAGCAAACTGCGCACCTTCTGATTATAGCAATGTATGTCATGCTGTTCAATAATAATCACCATTTAAATAAGTTCGGTGTGTATAGTTCCTCTTCCTCCTGAGTCCTCGTGCAGCCAAATCCATCTGTTCCCATTATTCCTTTATGTACCGATCAACGTAAGCTGAACAGAAGCCATCATATTATAAGCACACACAAGTGCATCGAGGTGATACTATGACATCCACAGAGTTAGTTGGTGCTTATAATAACGTAATTTGTAGAGATGTCGAAGGAACCACTCCTTGCTTTATCTTGCATATTTTGGCGTTAAAATAATATACCAAACTGCTCGTAGTTTTTCTCTCAAAATATGAGACACATTCTCCTGAAATGCTAAGAGCTCCAGCAATTTTGTACACCTTGTTTCAGTGGCCCTGCATTGAATTGTGTGCTTTGATCACTATATGCATTATCTTCAAAGCTGTTTAGCTGCTATAAACTCTGGTTCATTTAGAAATAGTGTAAAGTGGAGTTTTGGCAAAGTTAACTCTTCTGAGAATGAATCACAAGTTTTGGTGTACGGATCAGATTAGACTGCTTTGGAAGTATCCCAAGGCCTGTTATTCAGGCCTTTAATAGGCCTCAATAACAGTATAATCCAGTTTTCAAGAAATGGACTAAAGTTGAAGCAATGTGACCAAAGGTTATAGTTGCACTGGTGAATAAAATATACTAGTAAAGAAAGAGGATTGGAAAGTCATTCTCTCAAGATACTGCATGGAAATTTGTTTCTGGAAACCCAGGATGTTGGCACATTTCTGGCTGCAAACTAGTTTTCTTAAGTCACGTGTACTTAGTCTTTGCCTTTTTACATAGTAAGCTTAATATCAAGCTGACCAATAATACACCTACATCTTAGGGACTTAATGAAACAAAAGTTCTGGAATGCTCATATAAGAATGCAAGTGATGTTGCAATCAGTTGCACAGATTCTGCTGTTGTGCTTAGTGTTGTAAAGTTACCGAGAAGTTGTTCATCTGAACTCTGCCATCTATCCATGTGTTTTGGATGGTTGCAGCTGGTGCTATGTCATTGCAAGCAGTTCATTGAAAGCTGGTTAAGTGTGCCTCATGGTAACACCCCTAGCGAGTTTCAATATTCTGAGAGAAAAGAATGTTCAGGCCTTCATTGAACACATCAACAATGTATCTCTAAACACCTAGTCTTCCAATGGATACCAGCTCACTGTGGACTGAGTGGTAATGAGAAAGCTGATTTTCTTTTTAGGTTTAATGACTTCATTGTCAGAAATCCAGCATTAGCTAACAACAATGTATCTCTGCTGCGGAAGACAAATGGAATTGCAAGGAGAGATGTGCTTGAACAAATTTACACAAAAGCTGTTGGATGCCAAATTTGGATGTGACTGATTTTTTTTTATTATTGAACTGACAGTAATGTATAGTAAAATTAATGGTTGGTAGGTTGGAAAGTTCATAGTATAAAATCACTGATAGGTTGACATCTTTGTAATGTATGCATATTAACTTCAATATCCAGAGATCAATACTTGAATATCAGTAGCTGTGAATTTAGACATTCTGTTACAATAATGAGCCAAGCTGCATGTTGTAACATGAAGTCCAATTTACAGCATCAGATTGTTTGGAAAAATATTAATTTACCCTTTAGACAGTTATTAATTTTGGTATTTTTGTCTACAGGGCCATCTCTATGTTCTTTGAATTAGATGATAAGGATTTGGTATTCATCACAAACCCCGATCAACGAGATAAGGGAGAAAAGGGTTTCTTAATCAATCTCATTGATTCTCCTGGGCACGTGGACTTTTCTAGTGAAGTAACTGCTGCTCTTCGTGTTACTGATGGAGCACTAGTTGTCGTCGATTGTGTATCAGGTATGTAAGTTTGCTTATGTGCAGAATTTATACCTATGTGAAAGATTAACTAATCCAACACCAGCAATGTGCCTTAGCTGCCATTACAAAGTGTTCAATGTACTTAATGGGCATAAAGAAAATATTTGAAACGGTTTTGAAAATTTTTTCTGAAATGTTTATTTCACAGCAGAAAAGGTAGATGACAGGAAACTAGTATTCAAATATTTTTATTACAACAGCAAAAATGTTTATTGCACACAAAGTTGCAGGATGGAGCATTTAGGTTGAATTTTTTAAATGGAAAACTTATTGGCAGCTTTATCACCTTGCAGTTACAGGTAGTGTTCTATTTACTACAATATAGAGGGTGTTATACTTGGTGCCAAATAAGGAGTGAACTGACAGTTGCTACCCACATGGTGGAAGAGTCTAAATGAACAGGAGGGGATAGATGCGTCATGGCAACAAAAAGAGCAACCAATTAGAGCTAAGATGTTTCCAAAGCAATGCTAAACCACTGTTGTCGATATTGAACACGTTATTAACATGTGCCTGACCTGCAATCTAGCAGTAACATAAACTGTGCGTCTTATCTTGTTTTCCCTGCAATATATACAATGTCTCCCTCCAGCTGCAGCTTGCAATGTTTGTATCAGAGATTGCGTGTGTGCTGACAAGTTTGTTTGCATTATTCTATTTATTGTGGTTATTTGACTTGTATTTACGTGAATCTGAATTTGTATATCTATGCATATGTTGTGAGCATTTACAACTGTCTCACTCTTTTAACGAATAATTATGTCCATAAATATTGACAAAGACAGCATAGCTAAACGAAAAACTTTACATACGCGGGAAGTGAATGAAATTGTTTGGTAAGATGCATGTCCCAATTAAAGGATTATGCAGTGATGGTATTGCTGAAGAACATGGTCGCAAAATTGTTTGGTGTTGCCCTTTCCTATTGTACTCATTTAATTAATTTGGACTGAAGTAAAGGGTTATGTGGTGCTAAACAGATTTCACTGTGTCGTGTGTAATAAAGCTACGTCAATAAAAAGCGGAGAACTGAACAAGTGGTTACCAATACAAAGGGCGTAATAACTGCAACATGGGAAAACGGAGTCTTAGAAGCAAGAATGGAACAGTTTGTCACTTCTGCAGGTAATTCAAGCAAAGACAGCAATAATGCAAGCGAGTCGGATATCAGCGGCATTTCCCATTACAATATTTCACAGGTATGTTTCTTTTGTTAACATTAATCTTTACAGTGATATAATATTTCCATATTCCATCCTTTGCATGTAGATAACTATTTTACTATTGTTTTCGACTATGAATATAAGTTATACCTGCTCTACATTCCAAACGCAATTCATCTTACACGTAATACTAACACACTCTCCACGTGACGCGATAAGCGGCAACATCGCTTCTCGTGCACTGCCAACTGTCAGTACCTTTCTTGTTTGGCACCGATAATAGTTCATGTTGCTTTTCACTATAGGTAAATTATGCTGTCAAAAGTGGGACAGATTTAAAGATTGGTAATGGATAAGTACAACTATGGAGCCTTTCCTTTAAAACTTTGCAAGACGTAGTTCTGATATGCACTGAAGGAATTCTAACAGTGTGAAGTTATGCTTGTTGCTGTAGCATGTCGGCAAAATCTAAAAACATTTTGTAAACTAATTTGCTAAGCATGGCTAGATTCATTATCGCTTACACAAGAACAGTTACATTGCAAATGTCACTTGTACTTCAGTGAAAAACGTGCGGGCGAATTTGGCATGAAAAGGTCTCATTTAACACATCCTACCAGGCTGCTGTATTTTATGGGCTGTCATTTTTCTGTAAATTACCAAGTGCAGTCTTTCTACAGGCTTCGTGTATTTGTTTCAGCAACCAAAAGTAGTGTCAGTCAGAGCTAATGGTAGTTGAAACACATGTTGCCAGTATTTTAGCAAGTGCCTAACAAGCAATTCAGCTGTAACATAGACTGTTATCTGCTGTTTTCACTGCAATATATACATTGCCTTCCTGTAGCATCAGCTTGCAATGCTTGAACAAGTTAGAATCTATCCTTTGCACATAGATTCAATATTTTACTATTGTGAATGTTGGAATGTGAAAGTAAATAACATCCACTCTACATTCCAAGTGATATAGATGAAATGGAAGATAATGGCAAATTTGAAGGTAGGTTTCGTGTATAATTTGAACAATATCTAAACCTTTAAAATCATGTTTCTAAGAGAAAGTTGATTGTCAATGTTTTAGCTGTATTTAGTAAGTTTCATTTTAAAGCAGAAGACTAGTTTTCAAATGTAAGAAAAATTCTAAAATAGGTTTAGAGTCGTGCTGTCCAATGCAGGTGCCATGACACCTGTGATGTCTTTCTGTTGCTCTTCATAAGCGAATTTTTACTCCGATTTCTAATGTTAACTCAGATTACGCCCGTGAAGTATGTTTTTGTACACCTAAAATGCTATTCGATACTTCCCTAGCCAGTGTTTTTTGTTTTTCCACTCAGATGGTTGTGATGGCACCTGTGTCTCCTTATGTATTCTGAGTTACATGTGTCCAAGCACATAAAGTTTGACAGCACTGGTTTAGAGTAACGATTTTTTAAAATCAGCTGGTTTTGAGGATTAATGCACTGAGTATGGTACCGAGATTGTTAAAGCTCAAAATTCATCTTATTACTCTCCCCGACTGGAGGACTTACAAGCCTGTGGTCAGGGTCAGATGCCTGTTGGGGAGCAGATGAACCTATGGGCTGGACAGTGAAGACAGGTGATCAGCTCAGTGCCAGGAATGAGAGTGAGGAAGAGGATGATATGAAATGGAGGATTGGAAAGGTGATGGTGCAGTTGGTGGAATGAGTGGTTAGGGAAACTGGAGAAAACCTGTCGAGGCACTGCTTTGTCCACTACATGTGGGGCCCTATAATCGGACCCATACTGCTTTGGTGATAGGGGAAAGTAACTGCTGGGCCATGGTGCAGCCTGAGATTAGTATAATGGGCTTTATTAGTGGCAGAATAAAAAGTGAAAGTTAATGAAATGCTATTAATGTTTACTGCATCTCGAACAGTTGAGGCATCATCCTAGTGTGATTCTTCCAGCACAAGCATTTTGCTACAGTGGTTTGCACTTTTTTCTTTCTTTCCTGCATGTGCACAATGACAGTTGATGTAGATAGAAGGATATTAAATGTAATTGTGTAAGTAAGCTACTACGGAACCTCTATCTTTGTCCAATAGTAGTGACTGAACACTACCAAAGTTCAAAAAATGCTAAATGTGGATCAAATTATAAGGTAACCACAAAAGCTCTATAACTTTTGTATCCTTAATTTCCAAGTTGATGCGTCTAGTATCATTGATTTTTTTTTTTCTTCTGTAGGTGTGTGTGTGCAAACTGAGACTGTGCTGCGTCAGGCAATTGCTGAACGAATAAAGCCTGTATTGTTCATGAACAAGATGGACCGTGCCCTACTTGAATTGCAGTTAGAATCTGAAGAACTGTATCAAACTTTCCAGCGTATTGTAGAAAATGTTAACGTTATCATAGCAACCTACAGTGATGATTCTGGACCCATGGGAGAAGTGCGGGTAAGTCAGAAAAATTTGTTTAAATTTAAGAGTAAATAGAGGTCACAAGGTGTTTAAATGTCCCTTCAAATCCTACAATGCCATGTCTGAATGTAACATAGGACTAGCTAGATTGAGCTATACTCCATCCAGCGTAAGATCCGCACCTTGTATCCCTCCGCGGTAACCTCGTGCTCGTATCAGCTGCCACTAACACAAATAAACAAACGCCACGTGGACTCAATCCTTGTGTTTAAAGATGCAGTAGAATGATAATTGGGAGTTTTAGGAATAGCGCTGCTATCGCGTTATATTCATGTAATCTTTATCAGGTTGTTGCTGCCTTGTTCCAAGTAAACAACGCTAGGATTTATGTCCTGAGTAATATTATTCAAATATAACAATAACATTACTATTACTATTATCATTGGCATTATTATTATTATTATTATTATTATCATTATCATTATTAACCAACATTCGTAAGTAAAAGCTGAGCTGAAATTAAATGTAACATAATTAAAATAAAACTCACAGTAATCTGCATCGCTGTCGGGAACAGGTGTAACATCTGCATCTCCATCATTTGTGGTGTCGTCATCAGAGGAAGGGGAAGAAGAAGAATCAACACCCACACTAATCACAAGACGATCTACAATAGCATCTGATAGCCCGTCCATCACCCACGTCTAATTTTCTTGCTCAATTGCGTGACGTATATTACTTTGCCACATATTAGGTGTTGCCTGAGATATTGCAGTTTCAAACAATTTGCGAACATCCCGTAATTTGAAGGTTACGTTGTTTCTGGCTACGAATCCCTTGAGGAAGGCCCATATTGTTTCTATTGGGTTCAGGTTGCTGTGATAAGGGGGCAACCTCTCTGTGTGTCGACCATATTTTCTATCAAGGTCATCGATAACATATTTGTTTTCACTGTTATCGGCAACCTTTTGTGCTTGATTTACAAGCTCTGCTTTCACATCTGATTCACAAAAGGGCAAATTATGTGACGTCAACCAATCGGCAATTTCTTGTTTTCGCCACGAACAGTTGGGACGACGTTCCAGTCTGACACTGTGATAAGGTGCATTATCCATTACGATAACACAACCGGGTTCAAGTTTCGGAAGTACACTTTCAAACCACTCCTTAAAAACATCGCCATTCATATCCTCGTGGTAATCACCTGTATTTGACTCGAAGATTAGAACACCGTCTTCCACAAAACCGGAATCACTGCCGATGTGCGCAATAATAAGGCGTTTTCCTTTCCCTGTATGATTTTTGAGCCCTGTTGACGTTCCACAAAGAAATGCATCCTTTTTTGAGCTCGACATGTCAGTCCATGCACGGGATGTAGTATGCCCTTCATTAACCCATGTTTCATCAGGGTAATATATTTTCTTACCTTCTGCTCCGTATCGGCGCATATTCCGCAAGTAACGCCGCCTCCATAACACGGTATCTTCTCTGTCGATTATGACATTCACTTTATTTCTCTTCATAAAACTAAATCCAATTTCTACTAATAATTTATGAAACGTAGATCGCTTAAATGAAGGTAATGCTGGATCATTGTTAACACTACTTAAGACTTTTTCTAATGTTGGCGGTTCATTCTTGAAGAAAAAGTGGTGCACTTTTCTACGAACAGCACATTTAGCAAAGTCATCTGCTTTTTCTAATTCTGGCTTCCGTTTTTTTCTGTTCTTCCTTGGTGTCCGCAATGTTCCTGTTTGCTTAAGTTCCTTACGGGCACATTTAACACTCCACTCGGAAATACCGGTGTAATCTGCAGTTAACTTCACAATGTTATTCACAGTGACAGAAGGGTACTCCTGCATTAATTTGTTAAAAACATTCAAGACTATTTGTTTCTCACCACTTTTTAAGGGCTTGCCTTTAGAGTGCTTCACTATTTCACCTTTATTTTCACTAACCAGGCTAGCAGCACCTGTAATGTTTATCACCTTACTGATTACTCACCATTGTCATGTGGATGCGTGAGAGGGGATTAACTGGACACAATTAAACGGAAGCTATAATCTCCCTTACTCTTATTAATATTATTTATTATTTTATATTAATCAAAAGTTTCGAATTATATTTGAGTGTCATACATCATGAAAAGTCACATATAATCACCAATATTTAAGGTACTATATTTTGTGGCGTGCTTCGGTTTCGCGCGAATCGTGGGTTAGTTGTTGACAGCTTGTGTTTACACCAAGGGCGGATCTTAGAGTGGAGCGACTATAGCGTATTTGAAGCTAATGGTGTGCATCAAAAGCAAATGTATTCATTGAATTTTTGAATCAGTGTCTTATATTGCAACACCTAAGGTAAAGAATGTTTTGGAGAAAATTGATTTAACCACTGGTTTGATTCCAAATTGTTGCAATTTAGAAAACCCATTATGAATAATTCAAAACTGGTGATTTAGAGAACCGCAGCAAAACATGTAAGATCAACTGTTGATTAAAATCCCAAAATCCAAATACATTAATGGTGTCCTGACAAAAATTAATCAGAATGAGGTAGTAAATACTGGAACAGTACAAATAATAGCATCTAAAACATATGGTAACATTGTGCATATATTTAAATAAGCTAGTAACGGTTATGTGAATCTAAATTATAAAAATTAAATTGGTGTTGAAACACCACTTATATATGTAAATATCTTGATTGGTTTCAAGAGCTTAAATTGCTCCCATCATTAGAATTGTCCAATTAATTCTTGTGGATGTCTGTGTGGTTTGAGCTGATATCTAGCGGTGGTGGTTTTAACCTGCCTGAGGATAGGCCATACCCGAGCCACGCATGGACACCTTTTGCGTGGTGATCCAGAGCGAGCCTGTCTGTACGACGAGTAATATTCCAATCTCCGTCGCACATGTCCTTCTTGATTGTCCGCAATACGCTCGTGAGCGCCAGTCCGTTGGTCTGGGCCTTACACTGAGGTCAGTTTTAGGCAACGACCCAGTATCTGTAAATACAGTGCTGCGGTTTTGTTCCACTATTGATTTTATGAAGCAAGTATAAGGTTATTTTGAGATTTTAGCCTTTTAGATTGCCTTATTTTTGGACAACTTTTGGACTCCAGGCCCTAATGACCAAGTTGTCGACGGGCCCTTAAACCTGACACTCACTCACTCTAGCGGTGGACTGGCAAGATATATATTTACATGTAAGCAGTGTTTCAACACCAATTCAATTTTTATAACATGGAAACATACTTAGCAGCCTCTCTCCACTGCATAAGGGAAACAAGTGTCGCCAAGAAAATTGTGCCATCAGAGATGCACTCAAGTCTTCACTTTATTGTAGATGCATTGTACAACAAGGTAAGGAAATGTTAACCTCTCAATCAGCATATCTCAAATATTCTCACTCACTCGCCTAAGCTTAGCATCAGGAATTCTTGTTCTACCCTCATACAGTACAGAAACTTATGCTTGAAATCAGTCACACACAATGAGATCTGTCCAGTAAATTAGGGCTGATTGTATACCTGCTGTCAGATATCAGAGTGAGAATTTAATTACGGTACAATTGACTTTGGCAAATAAACCTAGGAGCCATACTGTCTGTGCTTTCTTTGCATCTTTCATTTCCTATGCATCTGTCTTTCTATACAGTTTACTCTCCAAATTCAGACATTTCTCAGAAAGATAATTGTAAGAAATTAGTCAGGGGAGGGGGACAGTCTGAGACTGCAAGCACATGCCAAACTGGAATAGAAATATAAAAATGACATCCCTGTTCTACCGCTATCGTGGTGTCCGGGTTTTACCTTGGATCTTCTGAGGCTTACATTTTCCTGTTGAATCCGACTTTAAGTTGGGGATTAGCCCATTGCTTAAGGTCCCTGTTTTATCCCCAGGGTACTTTGGTAAATCCTCATAGGGATTGGGCATTTCCTCCCAACCCCAAAAGATTTTGGTTTTCCTGCCAATACTCGGGTGATTGCATTGGTTTCCCACTGGGTGGTGGGGTTGCCACTCCCCTATGTCGAAATAAAAATTGACATGTGAAAATTTAAGGGAGAATATAACTGGAAAATGACAAGAACATGGCAACAAACTGTTAAAAAACCTAAAATAACCTTATATGACCCATCAGAATTGCAAAATTTTGATCATTAAATAAAATCATGCTTTGCTTATAGCTTCCTTGAGAAAAAAACCACGAAGGAAAACTGATATTTCATAGTTGCCTGGGCCACTATTGTTGCTACTCATTCTTACAAATGTATTTCTAATGTGTAAATGTTAGTAACTTTTTTAATTGAAGTACATAGAACACATAATTGACAAAGTCTAATAAGATTTCTGTGATTTCTATGGATAATGAATTGAGGCCAGTTTATACATTGAGCATCAGTATATAAAACCAGTGTAAAAGTTACAGTAGCTGTTACTGAACTCCAATTTTTCAGGAGTACTTGTTTGAAATAGATGTCATTTGAAGACCATTCAATAGTACTACCATGTTAAGTATGCAATAAATGTTACAGGTTGATCCTTGCAAGGGAAGTGTGGGCTTTGGTTCAGGCCTTCATGGTTGGGCCTTCACGCTCAAGCAGTTTGCAGAAATGTATGCCGAGAAATTCAAGATTGATGTGGTTAAGCTAATGAAGAGGTAAATAGCATTGAGTACTTCAGGTGTAGATATTTCTAGGGAGGTTAACTTGTCGCAAATGAATTTCCATTTGTGGTTCAGGCGACTTAACCAATCACATGTTAGAGAGAAACCGTTCACGGGTACAAAGATGGAAAAGTGCTAAGATGACTTTTGTTTCCAGACTATGGGGAGAGAATTTCTTTAATCCCAAGACAAAGAAGTGGTCCAAGCAGAAGGAAGATGATAACAAACGCTCTTTCTGCATGTATGTGTTGGATCCTATTTATAAGGTAAGAACTCTCCGGTAATGTAATTTACTATTACAATGAAATCTTAATGACCTGACTTATTTAAATCATGTAAAGATACCTCATTTGTCACATTTTCACTATTTAGTGTGATTGCATGTTCCCCAACCCTGAAGGAATTTTTGTGTGCCCCTTGTGAAATGTCGACCTGTTCAAGGGTAACACAACTTGTGCTTGGTCATAGATGGGTTGAAAGATGCCGTTATATGTATGGTAGCTCGACCTTGAACAGTCCAATGTCCTTCCCCGCTTGTCCTTCGCCCTACTGGTGGAACAGAATGAGAGCTGACCACTATGAAGGGGAGATGCATTGTGTTGAGTTGACCATAGTGTACATACTTGCCAAGGAAGCCATTAAAATTGAGTTGTGTAGACTGCCTCTGTAGCGCAGTTGGTAGCGTGCTTGCCTCTAGCGCAGAGGACCCAGGTTCGATCCCTGGAACCAGCATGGGGATTTTATCCCCTCTGGGAGGTCTGGCACGGGGTGTACTCGTCCTCAGGACGCTGACCACGTACCACCCTCCAGCACTGCACCCCACCAATGACGCCTGTAGTGGGCTGAGGTGGGGACGCAGTGGCTGGGCGGTAAGGCTTGGCTCTTCATTGGCTGTTGTGCCTGGGCTTAGTTTTAGTATTCAGTGATGGAGATGAGAAAAAGTTGTCGAATCATTATTTCAAAGTTAAAATGCCTTAAGAAATTACAAATCCATCAAAAGTTGTCACAGATAGTGCTGTCTTTGCAATTCCATAGCAACAGGTGTTTTATTTGGTTTTTATAGTGCACTATCAAATATTACCTCAAAACTAACTTTAATAAGCCTAAGTTGTTTTAAATTGAAAATTCAACAGCATATTTGCTCGTTTAGCACATTTTATGGCCATTCTTACACCCTGCAGAAACATTGAGGTTTCTCTGTATTTACACATGAAACTTAACAATGTTGATCTTACTCTATTACAGGTATTTGACAGCATAATGAATTACAAAAAGGAAGAAGCTGCAAGTTTGATGCAGAAACTAAATATTGAACTGAAACCAGAGGATAGAGATAAGGACGGAAAAGCTTTGCTCAAGGTACGGTGTAGAAATTGCGTATTTAGTCTATTAACATAGTCATATTAAATTTATTTCACTTTATTTACAACCTATTAACTCTTTACATCTCATCCCTAATACATATACCTAATCCTTACTAATATACGATCTAAATATACTGGAGTTGTACCTGGTGCAAATGTAGATGAACACTGTGATTAATACATTATATGCCAGGTTCATAATCTATTTGGAATACTGTTTTGATTGAACATACCATAATAAAAACAAATTTATTTTGTTTCACTGTTAACAGCTTGTTTTTTAATTACATTTAATTTTAAAATGCCTCTTACATTTTTCTTTTGTCCTTCCTAATAATTCACCCAACTTCCTAATTTATAATTCTGCCTTTGTGGTTTACCAGGAGAAATACGAACTGGTTTGAGAATTTAATGCCATTCTGGCAGTTTGTCACAATAGCTCAGTGGTAGAACAGCCGCCCGGTAAGCGGAAGGTCTGTGGTTCAAATCCCAGTTGTGGCATTGAATTTTTAAGTTCCGGTTCTACCTCTCAAACTTTGCCCACACAGCTTGTGTGCTTAAAAACACCAACAGTAAGTTTGTTGGCATAAATAAATAATAATTACCATCTGAAGGTCATTTAATCCTGGGATATAAAGTACTTACAATAGTAAGTCACCATTGGGGTAATTTGTCTCTGATGTGAGACTGCCTTTGTGGTTTACCAGGAGAAATACGAACTGGTTTTGAGAATTTAATGCCATTCTGGCAGTTTGTCACAATAGCTCAGTGGTAGAGAAGCCGCCCGGTAAGCAGGTCTGTGGTTCAAATCCCAGTTGTGGCATTGAATTTTTAAGTTCCAGTTCTACCTCACAAATTTTGCCCACACACGGCTTGTGTGTTTAAAAACACCAACAGTAAGTTTGTTGGCATAAATAAATAATTATAATTCTCATTTTAATTATTTCTCTTGGTAACTTCAACCACCTAACAGGTACCCATTTATCCCTCAATAATTTAGTCTCTTTACAATCCAAAATAAAATGTCATTTTCCATTTCCTCACATAATGGGCACTTCTGTGGGTCCATTCCCCTTATATTCATTGTCCCAGATCTAAACCATGCGTTCCCTTTGCTTTCCAGTTTGTTACATAATTTAATATATTTTTCCCAATTTTTTTATTTGCCTGTACAATACCAAGGTTCTCTTATCCCTAATACTGCTAAACATCTCTCTCGCTCTTTTTTTTTTAATTTACATCCTCCAACATTGTCAGATAGAATGAATGAAATGGGTGAAATGATGCTCAAATGAGCCCGAGGTCCATGGAGCTTTAAGTTACCCGAGATTCATCTTCTCAGGGTATGGAAAACCTCGGGAAAAAACCTTACCCGGATAACTTACTCTAAGCGAGATTTGAACTCGCAACCTCTTGAACGTGAGGCAGACACGCTAACCATCATGCTACCGAGGTGGGCAAAACATCTCTTGATAGATATCAATTCTCTGGTCCCTTTCCAAAACTTTCCTTCTAAAATTTCTCTGTCCTGCCATACATTCCCCATTCCTATTTCCTCAATCTTTTGTATGGATAAAGCCCAACTATCAAGCACTGTTTGTACCCAATTCCAGCATTGCTACTCCTTTAGGTGATTCAACTGATAACCCAAAATTAAGTTACCAAAACTTCAAGTATTCAGTCCACCCCTTCCCGTCCGTTTCATATCCTCCTACCTCTATCCCATGCAGCATTTTGGCTTCCATATTGCCTTAAATATTTTAACCATTTGTATCCCTGGTTTTTGAATACATATGCTCTATTCCCCTTCGTGGCAATTTTACCCTTAGCGAAACTTTCTTTTGGTGGTGCCATCTTCCATTACTAAACTGAACCCTCAAGTACTCATTTTCTCACAATGGGTAATTTGTCCTTACATGCTCCATTTTCTTCTTTTTAATTTAACTTTTGAAGACCATGATTCTGATCTATTTTTATAATTTATCTTTAACCCCCAACTTTTGCAAGATCCTCAAGACATTTAGAGCTCCTGATAATCCCCCAATAGATAAAGACCACACCATCAAATCTACAGTGTGCTCATAAAGTCTGTATGCCCCTATATTAAATTCAAACTGACATGAAATAAAAGTACAAATTTCCAATATTTACGTAATTAAATGTTTTTCCTTACAGCTTAGGACTCCAAAACATCGGTATGCCACACACACACTCCCTTCCTGTCTCTGCACACAGTCAAATACGCCGCCATGTTCTTGTGTTCATCTTACTGAATATCATTGGTGTCACTGTCTGGAAAGCTACTTGCACCACATTTTGCAGTTCACCAGTTGTAGCCTACCACTGCTTCCACGCCTCTTTGATGTAACCCCATAGTGCGTTATCTAGAGTTGTTAGATCAGGGCTCCTTGGAGGTCACATGAGATTGTCCAATCCTCTACTGATCCAACAATTTCCAAAGACTGCGTTCAGACCTCGAACAGCCACTGCAAAGTGAGCTGGCGCCCCATGTTGAAACCAAACACTGTTTAAGATTTCCACGTTTTGCAGCTGTGGGAGGCACCAGTCATCAATCATCTGGAGATAAGTGTTTTGATTAACAGTACCATCAAAAAATATGGGCCAAACGGATGAGTTGTGTGATTCTGGCCCAGACAATGACATGTGGTGGGTTGCACTCATTAACTTTAAAAAAAAATTGGATTTTCTTTTCCCCAGAAATAAACATTGCGGTTGCAGGAACTGCGATAAATTGCACATTTGTTTGTGAACATGACTTTTGCCTTCTCAGACATTCTTTGGAATTGTTGCAGCATCCGACCACAAGAATTAACACATGTCTCCAAATCAGCATCTGATAATTCATTCACATTCAGTGGACACGAGCACTTCAGTTTTGCAATCTCTCCATTTTGTAATTCCCCCCATAAATCCTCTACACTCCAGCACAGTAGGCCTAAAGCTTTATCCTATACCAGTCCTTTCCTTTCAAATCTATGACTCCAATTTGGCTCTACTTCTTGTAACCCTTCTTGGACCAACTTCACCATGTCTATTTTCAATACACTGCCACCTGGAGTTGACACTACTCATTACCTTGCTTCTCCATACATGTATTGTAGTTGTACCATTGCTCGGACTTGCTGCTAGTCATATTAATGCAACAAAGCTTTGTATAGTGAAGTGGTGAGCTAAATTAATTTTATCAAGTTTAATATGCTTGAGGACTTTAGTTACATATGTTGTAGTAGTTTGTTCAGAATCTTTTGAGACAATGGAAGAGGGAGATATAACCTTCCACTGTCTCAAACGACTGAACCAAGTAAACTAGCACTGGCATTTACAATAAAAATCATTTAACTATTTTAAATCATAAATACAATACTATCACAGTGCTTGTTTTACGTGAACCCTCCCTGCTCTTTGCCACAAGCACATTTAATTGCAGTCACTGTCTCGAACTGATTTGGTTTTGAATGGCTGGCCAGTCCATTTTGTATTATCTTAAGTGATCGTGTCTATTTAAATCACTTAAGTGCCTGTGTAAAGTGGTTTAAGGATTAGAGTGACACATGTTGCAAAATAATTTGTATAGTGGAAGGTTAAAAGGGCCTTACCAAATAGGCACTAGATACATTGTTTCATCAATATCATATAAAGACACTCAAACTGCTGTCGTTTGGAGAATATTTGTTTCCATGCAGGTATTTCATCCATGTAAAATAAGTTGAGCTTGGAAATGAATGTATGGAATGGATGGTTTACTAAGTTGCAAACTTCAGGTTCCCATTATAGTTATAGATGGAACCAAATTACTCTGTTGTTCAGTAGGTAAATGCAAAAATGCACATGCATCAGTAGTTCTAAAGTGAAACATTTTAATTTTGACAGGTTGTGATGAGAACATGGTTGCCAGCTGGTGAGGCCTTGCTTCAGATGATTGCCATTCACTTGCCTTCTCCTGTAGTAGCTCAGAAATATAGAATGGAAATGTTGTATGAGGGACCTCATGATGATGAGGCAGCTATTGGAGTTAAGGTAAGACCATTTGTTTAGTGCTGAAACTGTTTTTGTTCTGTAAGACCTTGCTTGCAACAGAAACTGATTCATTTGTTATTTTCAGAACTGTGATCCTAATGCTCCTTTGATGATGTACATCTCTAAGATGGTACCAACGTCAGATAAGGGACGTTTCTATGCCTTTGGTCGTGTATTCTCTGGAAAGGTAGGTAACCAGATTTGGAAATGTTGGCAAGATAGCCTTGTGTTATTACTGAACAAACTCCAATGGAATATCTAGTATTGGTGTTGCAGGTAGCAGCATCTAACGATTCCTTTGGTAGATAAATTGTCCTTTGGTTTTGGTAATCACTGCATTGTATGATTAGCCTGAATAGGGGGACATATAGATCAATGTTTATGCTGTGGCTAAATTTTTCACTGGAATGTTTTGGTGTTGTAACAGGTAGTGTAATATGTGTAAATGAAAATCACAAGGCCCATTGCAGGTGAATTTTGAATTGTAAATGGCAATTTTTTTCTTGTTGAAGGGAAAGTGAAGCAAGAATGAGTGTGGTTCCTGCCTCAATATTTTGGTTGTAAACTTTATTTGCTTCTATATTTTTGAGCAAATGTGTAACAAAACCTGTATTGTCATTTGCTATCTGTTCATGAGCTCATGGTCTTAGGGATTGAAGGGGACGAGGCATTCCACGATAGTGTAACCAGAGTTTTGTAAACATCGTAGATAACGCTGCAGCTGGTTAGGTTGCCAACTTACCCCCAGTGTTATTACTACTATATTTTCTCACTAATATGCTGATATCTCTTAATTGCAGTTATAAATTGGACGAGTCACTAACATCTCGGAAGTAAAGAAAAGAGGAGTGTAGATGTAGATAAATCCTCACCGAGGAGTGTTGTGAAGTGTGTTATGATATGGTTATAGAACAAAGGGTTTCAGAGTGACAGTTCTAAGTGTAAAACAGATCTTTATAGGATGATTGAAACAAACAAACCTAAAGAGGCTCTTAAAGCGAACGCATAGTGGTTTCATTGGGCCACACTGTTGTTTGCTTGTCCCCATACTTGTGTGATCTCAATTCCATAGAACTAGCATGGGCCTAAAACGGACAGTTAAATGTAACAGGTGACTTTTCCTTTCAGGACTTGCATGATATATCGCTCGAGGGTATATCTCCTGTAACCAAAAGAGGCTAGCAGGGTTTTTGAAAACATAGATAAAAGGTAGAAAACAATCAGTGGGAGAAAGACGGATTAGTTGAAAATATTGTTTGTTTTGTAAGCTAAATGTACTGCATGAACTAAAAATATTTAAGTTATGCTACTTTGACTTTGCTTTGATCTAGCGTGTATACACATTTCAAGGTTGGCAACATTATCATGATTAGAAGCAGGACTGCTGCTTGAGATATAGAACTGTTTACTGGTATACTGTCTTGCTGCGTTCCTCCCAGGGACCATAAGCTCATGAACAAACTAAATCAAAATTGGCTCATGCTTAAGATTTTATTACTGGCACATTTAATGGTAGGTGATACTGCAATTTTCACAGCTATCATTTGTGGGTTTATCTAGAAAGTTTCTGAACAGTTGCCTCAGTGATATCTTATTTTTGTTATGATCTACTGATCCTTTAAGTTCTATAAATAATTTTTAGCAGTGAACCATTATCTTCTTTTCTTAGAAGTTTGAGAACAGTGTGATAATCAATTTAATCTAAAAGGCGAGTAAATTAATAACACTAATCAACACTTACATTTGTCATTTTCCTAAGCGCGTTTCGGAAAATTATAATTGTGTTGTTTTGTCATTAATTTACTCACCTTTTAGATTAAAGTCAAACATTAGTTTGTGGAGGTTTTGATTGGTTTTTATCTACAGGGTCTAAATGGTTTGCTAAAAATAGACTTAACTTAGCAAATGAGAACTCTCATAGCTCATGACATCACACTGAATTTCTAAATCACATTTTTTATCTCTTGATGCAAGTTGCACATATACAAGTATCTGTCCGTACTGTCCAAGGTAGGTCTTGCTTAATTATAATATGGCTTTGACTTCATTTTTGGATCTTTACGCTGTCAAATTTTAACATTGCTATCAACAAATAGCCAAATATAACAGTTCATTTAAACAAAGTAACTTTTAAAACATATTTTCTAACAATTTTAATAAATGTCATTTCTTTTAATATAACTCATTCAAACATATGCTACATTACTTTCCATATATAAAGGCAATGAATTAAATTGATTGTCCTAATACACAAACCATGTGTAGGCAAACTTCTAAAAACGAGATCTGAATTGAAAAATTCAGTGCTATAGCCTACATTTGGACCACAGATCTCCCACTCTACACACAGCTGCTCTTTACCACTGAGCACCCCAGACTGGTTTGTTGCAACCATGTTCTTGAACTAATTTGCATTTTAGCAGACCACAAGGGAATCTCTAAATTTACTCTGCATGCACCAGTGGCAACTTACAATCATAAGTATATAAGTCCTGGGCTTACAAGATTATTACATTATGATTGGCCTTAAAAATGGATTCTATAATGTTACATTAGAAGCATTTCAAAGAATTATAAGAATTGTATAAGTGTAATCGTTAACAAGTAAGATTCAAGGAAAGGAAAATTGAGTATTAAGTCAGTTTTCTTGTTATAATTAGGTAGCTACTGGTATGAAAGCCCGTATAATGGGACCCAACTATGTCCCTGGAAAGAAGGAAGATTTGTATGAAAAAGCCATACAGCGAACAATTTTGATGATGGGCCGTTACGTTGAAGCAATTGAGGATGTACCAAGTGGTGAGTTACTTTTCTGTAAGCTTGAGTGCTTAAGACACTCAATACCTTCACATTGCCTATTAGCTTGCCAGTGCTTTCTTGCAGCTATAGCCGTTCAAAATATTGGACATTAATATGTGTTGACAAAGTATGTTATTGGTGTGTATTCTAGGAAATATATGTGGTCTGGTGGGTGTGGATCAGTTTTTGGTGAAGACTGGAACCATCACTACATTCAAGGATGCACATAACATGAGAGTGATGAAGTTCAGTGTTTCTCCTGTTGTACGAGTGGCTGTAGAGCCCAAGAATCCTGCTGATCTGCCAAAACTTGTGGAAGGTAAGTTTTTAACTTAGCCATTGCATTTTGATGGTTGACAGAGCCAATTGATTTTTGGAGCAAACTTGCTCTTAAAACCTGTTCAAACTGAAGTGATGCAGACGAACCAACACAAAATAACGAGTTGTATGACATTACTGTCTACAATAATCATTTTGTAATCAGTGCAATGAACTCTGGATGTGCATTGTAAGAGTGAAATTGGAGAATTCAGAGTGTCAGACTCTTGATAGAATAGCTCTTATCCTGTTCGAATCGTACTTAGTTGCTTTTAACGGTAACAGTATGTTCTAGCAAAAACAGGCATGACCAGTCCTCAGTTCAGCACTACTTAAGGTCAAAGTTGGCACATGCACCCCTAGTGGATAGAGCATCTTTACCTCTTCAGCGATATGGGCGTGAAATCACGTCCATTTAAAATGACGGATGAGCGATATGGGCGTGTATACACGCCCTGTGCGTTTAAGCATTTAACCCTTATTTATCCCTTATCTAACTCAACTTATTTTAATTTTCCCTTTATTTATTAAAGTCTATATACTTTACTGGCTTCCCTTAATATGTTTGTTCTGCCGTGATTTACCTCAAACCAGGGATAAACACACAAGGGTACATCTCTACATTCGCGAATTCCCTTCTTGCGGCACACGAAACACTTTCGAGGCGGATGGGACTTCTTTGCTGTTGGTGGTATCCTTTTAGGATAATGTTTTCCTTGAAGTCTGAGGGATGCAGGGGTTTTGGATTTTCAACCCTCAACATGGTATTGTTCAATTAGGCTGCGAGCTATTGATAGTCGGAAGTTAAGGTAGGTCGTTGTCCTGTGTGCGTTTAGAGCTCTCCAAATTACCAAACAATTGTATATGGTTATATCCAGTTGGTGCAAAAATACCTTTTTATACCACTTCTCCCTTCAGCTTCAAGCAGGAAAGTATATGTATGTATTTCAACAAAGAAAGAAACGGAGTCTACCAAGTTACGAAACTTGCGTAAGCAAAAGTTGCAATGTAGCTGTATTCTGATTACTCAAGAGACCACGCATACAGTAGTGCTTTATTACACGGTATGCTGATGCATAAGCCACACATACAATGGGTCGACTAGTGTTTCTTTCAGAGAACTTATATTAGATGCGTTCGACAGAGCAAAGTTGACTTTTCACCACAGTGAAACAAAATAGTCCCATTTCAACGTTTTGTAAATACAACTCAACTTTGCTGATGACGTACATTTATACTGTATATAATGAGTTTTATACCAGTTTTTGCTTCATTAAAATAAAACTTAATATTTACACAAAATACAGCTGTATATATACAGCACTTTAAATGCCCTGTGCTGGATATAGGGTAGCAGTTCTCAGCTCGCAGACGTTTTAAATGGCCATCGCTCAAGAGGTTAAAACATGTCACCATGGCATCCAAAGAGGTGAAATAACATTTCATAAAAGTATGCCCTTCTGTTTCTTGAATTAAGCACGTCAGTACCTGGGCGACCGAGCTTTGCTCTGCTTTTCTTTTTGATTAATCTTTTGGGGGGGGGGGGGTTAACTAATGTTAACTAAATATAAATTTACATCCTAATTGTTGGAGCCGTTTCCGTGATGAGACCTTTAATATCCTGACGTGTGTGTTGAAATTGGCCCATTAATAGAGAAATTGCCAAAATAAGGTTTCTATTAATTGTGACTGCTACGCATAGACTAAGATAGCTTAGTCAACTTTATTTAGGTTTTCTGAAAGCTCTTGACGAGATCTTTAATTTCCTGGCGTGTTTGTTGAAATTGGCTCATTAACAGAGAAATTATGGCCAAAGTAAGGTTTATAGTAATTGTGATTGTTGTGTATAAAATTGCATTTTTTGAGGAATGACACCTATATAAACTTAATAAGTAAAACCCTGTCTGCATACAAAATTTGATTGAAATCGTTAAGAGCCGTTTCCAAGTTGTGCTGAATATATACAAGAATTGCTCGTTTAAATATATGATTTTGACTTACGCATAGACTAGGATAGCTAAGTGAACTTCCTTTAGGTTTTCTGAAAGCTCTTGACGAGACCTTTAATATGCTGGCTTGTTTGTTGAAATTGGCCCATTAACAGAGAAATTATGGCCAAAATAAGGCTTAGGGTAATTGTGACTTATGCATAATTTTTTTTTTTTTTTTTTGTCTCCCGGGAATATGACTATCAGGGTTGCCAACTCGTACAATAATTATGGGGGCATACGATAATTTTAATGTTTGTTCGATGGGTGTCAACCCGTACGATAATTATGGGGGTGTACGATAATTTTAATGTATGATACTTCGATATCGGCAAAATATCACTTTCACTGGTTTGTCACTCCAGCGAAGTGAAACTAATTACAAATAACACCACTTTTGTCCTCATTGTCTGCCTCCACCCCATAGCTACTAAGCCTACTACCCTTTATCCTCTTATTGCCAGTGTGGCCAGGTCTGATAATCTCAAAGAAGGCACTGTTCAGAAAATTGGCGATCAATGTAGAAAACTCTGAATACATGCTATTCCGTGTGAAATAAAGAACATGCCTGAACCTGACAGTTTCTGGAGTGCTGTTAAACACGTCACCTTGGTGGAAATACTGATTTCAAAGAACTGGCAGAGTTTGCATTATCCGTGGTTTCCTTGCCCTACAGAAGCACTTCTTGTGAAAGTTTATTTTTTTTCTAAACTGGGTTTAATAAAAATCAAAGTTAGAAACAGATTGGCACTAGATACGTTAAGTGAACTCATTTTGTCATCTCAACTTATGAAAGAACGTGGTAGATCTTAAAACCTGCAAGTCACCGAGAAGATGTTAAGGTTTATCTGAACAACAAATTTGTGCAATGCTGCAACGATTGAGGAAGCTGAACTTTCAGATGAATAGTGCGAGAAACATCAGTGCTAAAGTTGTAATATTTGTTGAGGTCATCAATCTTGTAAGTGGATATAATAAACATCATTACTCTTATATTTTCATAAGTATTATACTAATTTTTATTGTTGTAGCATTTGGTTTATGTACGATAATTTTGAATCCAAATCTATAATTTTGAGTGGCTGGTACGATAATGTTACTTCTAAATGTTGGCAACCCTGATGACTATACATTTTGTCTCCAGATTGTCATGACACTCCCCCACTCCTGAAGTATAGATGTGGAATAGAACCATGCCCACTTGCATAATAGGAGAGTGGGGATCAGTGCATCACTTGCTCTCACTGATAACTTAACAATAATTGTTTATAATACGTAAATATACACCACTTGTGTGTGTGACTGCCTGAGTTCTGACCTCACTCGCTTGTGCCACACCACTCCAGTCACTTCTCCTTAATTTCTCCTCTCTCGTGCAAGTTGAGTGTCAGGACATTCTGGACAAACTTCAGACAAAACTTAAGCAAGACCCTATCTGAGTACAAAATTTGATCGAAGTCTTTGAGCCGTTTCCAAGTTGTACAGAATATATTTATACACAAGAATTGTTTGTTTAAATATATAAGATACATGCAGTATACTTTTGCTTACTGTATATCTATGTGATTAAAAATAAAATTCATATGCTGCAGCTTTGTTTGGTGGCCTCAAATTGGAATTATATACAGAAATTCTGAAGGCATATAATTTATTATTTATGCCAACAAACTTACTGTTGGTGTTTTTAAACACATACGTTAATGTTAGTGGCCAGTTTTCAACTTTGAAGGATATATAAGTGCACTACAAGCGCTGGTTTAGAAGTTTAAAACAATGCCAGGCTATTTCTATACCCTGCATTCACATTATCAGCTTGAAGTGTTATGGGATGGGAGATTGTGACAGAGATCTCTTAGGGGAAATTTCCTCACCAATAATTCTCATTCTAGAAATAAAATTGAACCTTGCCCTGTTTGGGTGAGCAGTTTTTTTTATCCTTGTAATGACTTCAAAATGTGCTCTTAGAGTAACAATTACTACATACTTGTCCCTTGAGATCGGTCTTTACATGGCATGAAAAAAGTTGCGGGAGAGCTGCATGCAGGGAGGGAGATATGCTGACACATTCCATTGACAATTCTAACAATTGATTCATTGTTGCTGAGAGCTAAATAGACTTTCTCACTGTGGCCTTGGGGAGCACGACCCTGGGGAAACATACAAATGCCCTAGACTTGTACTAGGCCATATTGAATAAGTTAAAAAAAATTTGAAACAAACCTACCTGAATTAAGGAAAATTAAAGCTATTAACAGTGAAGCAACAAAATCTAAAATAAAAACAAATAAGAAACTAAAAGCTCCACTTATCTTAATAGTGTTGCAAGATCTACAACTGAAGGTTATCTTGCAATACTACTAAGATAAGTGGAGCTTTCAGTTTCTAACTTCATTTTTTAGATTTACAGACGTACCTATTACCTGACGAAAAGTTGAGGGTACCTCCCACTGGAGGAGGATAAACCCTCAATGACTCCCAAACCAAGGAAAAAAAGTCCCTCCCAACAAAACCACTGCGTTACCATCATCCCTTATTTCATCAACCTCATTCTACCAGTGAAGGTCCCCAGTCCTGGTATGGTTCTTGTCGAGAGGTTCCACCACAAGAAAGACTCGACACTTAATGAAAGAAGAAATAAACTACTAGTGCTATTATCAAACCCACATTAATTACCACTATTATAATTGTTTAGTTCAGCTTGTTCTAATGAAATGTTACAAGCCACCAATTCGTGAGCATTCACAACGAAGTGTTATGTATTTTACATTATTACATTTTAACCAAGGAACAAATGCATACTCTCATTCTCTACAGAGCTGAAACTCCAACTTAGTTACTTAACATGGTGTACTGTCCATGCCCAATAATTGACCTTTTGAGTGCCATCATTGGTGTGCACCTCTCTTCGGATTAATGTTTTTATCTCTTGCCTCATCTTTAATCTGTACCCCTATCTTCTCGGAGTTAAGATGCATATGGTATGGGGAAGACGGATGATTTGGTGATCATGCTTTTTCATCAGTTTGATATGACTCCAGGTTTTTTACATGTTTACCAAATCCATAATTTGTTTCCTCAAATGTGACTGCAGATGTACGTTTCATTTGGAAATAACATTTTCCAGCCAAGACTTAATATCCATTTGCCTATCACCAAGGTGGCTTGGGTTCGATCTCAGGTACCTGCATGTGGTATTCATTGTGGACAGATTTTCTCAGGGTTCTCCAGTTTTCCCCCGCCACTCATTCCACCAACTGCACCATTGCCACCTTTCAAGTCCATTTTGCCTGCATTTCATATCTTCCTGTCATACCTGGTGTTTAGCTGATCCTGTTTCCAGGTCTTCACACTGTCTGATCCATAGGTTCATCTGCTACGAAATAGGTATCTGACCCTTGGCAAAGGCTTGTACGTCCTCCATACGGGGAGGGTAAACCGAAGATCCTTAAGATTAATATCCACCAACTGTTGGAGCTTTATCCAGTATTTCTGAATATGGTGCATTATCTATTACTATTGTGAATGTGGATGGAATTTTACAGTGAATGCTGCTGCACTCTCGTGGTAGTACCTGATTTTCCACAAACAGATTGTGAAATGGTTATTGGGAACAAAGCCTTGTGCATTGCCAGCATGATGAATGGTGAACCCTTCTTGCATCCCCAAAGTTGTCTTCATAGTGCTGTATTTATTACCACATGCCAGCAGTGTAAATAAATCCAATAGTAGGTGTCATGTGTTGCTTTAGGTTATAGGCATGGGTTGTCAGGCAGTATTGACAGTAATTGCACTGGTACTTTGCCTATTCATGATTGTGTATGTGATACATCCCTTTTTATATTTCTATGTAGCTATAAACGTGCTGTGTTGTACAATGAAAAACTGAAGTTATTTAGTCCAGCAATTTAAAGTAACAAACATCTATTGTCTAGCAAATGTCTAGTGTCAATCTTTGTTAACTGTGAATTGAATTCCAATTCCAAACATGTTTCACAAGTTAAAACCTGTGCCATAAACTCCTGATGTAAGAGATTAACTTGTAAAACATGTTTGGAATTCAAATTTAATTCACAATTACCTAAGATAAGTCACTAAATATTTATTATTTATTTATGCCAACAAACTTACTGTTGGTGTTTTTTAAACACACAAGCCGTGTGTGGGCAAAGTTTAAGAGGTAGAACTAGAACTTAAAAATTCAATGCCAATTCAATTCTGGCAGTTTGTCGCAATAGCTCAGTGGTAGAGCGTCCGCCCGGCAAGCGGAAGTCTGTGGTTCAAATCCCAGTTGTGGCATTGAATTTTTAAGTTCTAGTTCTACCTCTTACACTAAATATTTGTTGATATTGTATTATCATTTATACCACAATCATATTTGAAGCTGAACTTAATTCAGAATTTGGAGACCAAATTCAGATTAATTTCCTGTGCTTAATTTCTACCAGATTTGCAGTCTAGAGGTGCAAGATTCTGAGTATAGTAGATATGTAATAGTATGAACTATAGCTAAATGTTTTGTAACATTTTAGTACCACTTGAAAATGAACCCCATCGCCACGCTTCAGTTTCTTTTAGGAAGCTGCAAAGTGCCAGTTACATTTATGTATGGGGAACATAAAATTCCTGCTAGGAAGCACCTATAACGCATTTTATGTTTGATGGTGTGCCGAAAGTGAGGATACAGTCATGAAAACTTAAGTCTTTAAAGTGGAAGATGTGTGACTAATTTGTCATTTATTTCAGGTCTGACTGATTTCTCATTAATGTATTATTTCAGGTCTGAAGCGTTTAGCCAAGTCTGACCCTATGGTACAGTGCATCATTGAAGAGTCCGGTGAACATATCATTGCAGGAGCGGGTGAATTGCATTTGGAAATTTGTTTGAAGGTACGTAAATCTTTCTCCTGGTGAAATGTTAACCTTAAACGGCCTAATATCAGTGAGCAAAATTATTTTTAAGTCACAATACATGAGAGCTCAACTTTCATATAGGCCTTATTTTTATTCCCATTAGAACAGATTTTCTACATTTGTCCTAATACCAAAGTTCTTGGCAGCTTTTTGGCCATTAAACTTATTTTTATGATGACGGATGTAGCATTTATATATATGCGTGTTATTTAATAGTATGTTGCTTGCAGGACTTGGAGGAGGATCATGCCTGTGTTCCACTGAAAAAGTCAGATCCTGTTGTGTCTTATCGAGAAACTGTATCTGAAGAATCTGATCAAATGTGTCTATCCAAATCACCCAATAAGCATAACAGGCTTTTCATGAAGGCACAACCCATGCCTGATGGTTTAGCAGAAGACATCGATAGTGTAAGTAAATCATACCAGTACAGTTTATATATCAGTTGCATTACGAGCATTTTTTCCAGAACCTTTGTTTGGAACTTTTAAAATGTGTATACAAAGAGGGATTCTATTTCATTTTAACCTTCAGCTCATTCATTCCTTAGTATTGGTTCATCCCCTATGTCTATGCTTCTGCTTCTTGTAGGAAGTTCAGAAGTACCAGGAATAGATGTTTTAGGATAAAACATTTTTTCCACTATAGAAGCACCTCAAGCTCATTAATACTGTGTGCCAAAGGTGATATTACTTTTAGCATCTGTAGAATCAATTTCTTCCTACTTTGTTATATATGGTCTGATGGTTGGCATGCTAGGGTGCAGATGAAGTCTTGGGTTCATTTCCTGGCTGGAAAGTAGTAATCTTTTTTTCCTAGATTATTCCTTGTACTTCCCGTTTAGAATGCAAATTATTGGAAATTACCATAACTCAATTACATCATTATAGTGGTCTCTGGTTGCATTGGGTGTTAAGTTCATTTGATATCGGTACAAGCGACTGTTAGTGGAAAATTGTATTACCATATATGCATTGTTTTGGTATTTTGATACTTTGCGTTCCATGCTTTGTAATTGTGAATTTAGTGTGTTATGTTCCTAAGGAAGATCTGCAAAATGTTTTATAACTAGTTCAATACTGATATATCCCATTGTAAGCTTGGCAGTACCGTTTACTGTGATGTTAGCCACTGAATTCTTGGTAGCTTCCATTAAGTAACTTCCCCTATAAGGGTGAATTTTATATTTATCAAAGAGAACCAAACATACCAACTCATAAAGATTTAACAAAGCTGTAAGTGATCATTGTAGATGGGCAGTTGTTCCCAAGGTGTGAGGCCAACACTGAAAACTTTTAGAAAATCACATGAGGATAAGTTTTAAAAAATGTAAATGACTTAAAGAGGTAGAATTGGAATTGAAAACTTCAATGCCACAGCTGGGATTTAAACCACAGACCCTCTGCGCAAGCCGTGTGGGCAATATTTGAGAAATAGAATAAGAACTGACAAATTCAGTGCTATAGCCAGGATTTGAACCACAGGCCTTGTACTTCATGCACGGCTGCTCTAACCACTGTAGTTTAACATAATCACCATTTACAGGTTATTTAATAAGATTGTAAGTCACCCTTTGGGCATTTATCTTTTGGTAAGATTTCCTTTGTGGTCTACTGGGAAAAGTATGAATCGCTGGAGAATTCGTCATACTGGCAGATCACAGTAGCTCAGTGGTTAGAGAACTCGTGCGTGAAGTGGAAGGTCTGTTCAGATCCTGGCAGTGGCATTTGAGTTTTTCAGTGCTGGTTCTCCTACCATCTAGTTTAATACCAGGACATAAAGTACTTAAGATTGTAAGTTGCTCTTGGGATAATTATCTCACATGTATTCCCTTGTGATCTACATGGGAAATATAAATCTGATGGCAGTGCTTAGAGCAGCTGCAATTCAAGTGGAAGATCTGTGGTTGAAATGACTGCTATGACATTGAATTTTTCAGTCCTGATTCTACATCTCAAATTTAATTTGATTTTAGAAACATGTTATTCCAAATTTTTCAGTGTCTTGTAAAAGGCTGTCAGTAACCTTAGATGTTAAATAATTTACAAAAGTCACATGGTGTTCTCAGCTTTAGAATACAGCACCTCATATAAATCTTTTATGAAGTTCTCTACTTTAATGTAATGTAATCTTTATTTCCATTTGATTTACAAATTATACATTTACATACTTCTTACTACATTGAGTTGCTGATTGCCCTTGGGTCCATTAGGCTTAAACGCTGAGGTTGTCGAGCTAATGGGTCCCCATTTACATCTTATCTAAAATACATCTTCATTTTCGTCATATTTACTTCTCTTCCTTAACCATTTGGCTCTTACTTTGCCCAAAAAGTTCCCAATTTCAATTAAATTTTCCCTAGTTTTTACACTCATTAACTTATTGCTTGAATTTCATTTGGTAGCCTTGTCCATTCTTTTTTACCTATCCTCCCCCTAAGCAAATTAGTTTCTTCACATTCTAAAAGTAAATGCCATTTTTTATACCTTTGTTGGCATAATGGGCATTTCTCTAGGTCCCTCCCTCTTAGCAACCCTTTCAGTTTCACCATCCCTGTTCTGGCCCATGCAAAGCCTTCTCTTGCAGCTTTATCACAAATGTCTATATTTTTCCCTGTTCCAGCTCACTTTCATCTCTATAATCTTTCAGTGAGGTTTTCAAATTGAAACTTCCTATCATTTCTTGCCTTTCAATATCTTCCGTTCTT
Source organism: Tenodera sinensis (assembly GCA_030765045.1). NCBI lineage: Eukaryota > Metazoa > Arthropoda > Insecta > Mantodea > Mantidae > Tenodera > Tenodera sinensis. Next base: position 61,861,897 of record CM060967.1, on the reverse strand, counting down.
AGCCTAAGTTCTTTCCAAAATCCACTTTGCAGCAGTTCCCTGTTTTCCCACGTCTCCAAACCCTATTTTTAGCATCATTTCCTTTATCTTATTTAGCCATGAATCTTTCTGATTGTCTTTCCTGTACTATCAAGCATTGACGTAGAATATTCTGCTCATCTAAACTCCTAATTCTCGCCCAATATTTAAACACCCTTTCGACCATTATCCCTCTAGTTCCCAGTCTTCCCAATTCTGCTTGTGCCACTCCATTTGGTGAAGCTCGTGGTAAACCCAAAACTTGCTTGCAATCTATGTATCTCATCCATATTTGCACCCCCTTCCTCCAAACCCCATATCTCCACCCCATACAGCATAAGTAATAAGATTTTAATACATATACTACAGTTTCAGTGTATTTCAAAATTTACCTTTTTTCAGGGTGAAGTTAATCCAAGAGATGAATTCAAGGCCCGTGCTCGATATCTCAGTGAGAAGTATGAATATGATGTAACAGAAGCACGTAAAATCTGGGCATTTGGTCCAGATGGTACTGGTCCAAATCTTCTTCTGGATTGCACCAAGGGTGTGCAGTACTTGAATGAGATAAAGGATTCAGTCGTGGCAGGATTCCAGTGGGCAACAAAGGAGGTAATGTTCATTTCCAAAGCAAAAGGAGTTTGCATGTGTATTTATATTAATAAATCATGTTTATGAATCGGTCTGTAAATGTCTTTGGTTCTTAAAATATATTTATCATTTAAAGAGTAAATGTATAGATTCAGTGTCTTATAAAATGTACTCTCTAGTCCATGGATTTATGAAAAAAATGGTTGGCACACCATTTTTCCACTGAAAAGCTACAATTTTGTTATTGCTTATATTCTTCATATTTAAATGGGTTTAAAGCTTCTTATGATGATTGTTCTTTCTTCAGATTTAAAACTGAAAATGAAGAGCCTGAACGGCCAGCTGATGAAGCAGTATCCATATCCCATTAAATTTTCTATATTAGCTTTCCTAGAACCAATCTATTTAAAATGTGTATTCAAATTGATCTTCACTTTAAGTGATAAAGTTTGTATTTGGATCATTTGTAGTTGCAATATACATTTAAAGTTTTTGCATTTTGTTTTCAGGGTGTTCTATCAGAAGAGAACATGAGAGCAGTTAGATTTAATATATATGATGTAACGTTACACACAGATGCAATTCATAGAGGTGGTGGCCAGATCATTCCAACAACACGACGTTGTCTATATGCATGCATTCTTACTGCACAACCACGTCTTATGGAACCTGTATACTTATGTGAAATCCAGGTGAGTGAATCTTTGATTCTATTTGGCTGTTATACCCCCAATCGCCACGCTTCCGCTTCTCTTATGAAGGGGTGAAGTGCCAGAAATGAATGTTTGGGGTAAAGCAATATGTCCACCTAGGAAGCACCTCAAGCACATTATGCTTAGAAGGTGTGCCGAAAGTGATGGATACAATTAAACTTCTTGCACGTATTTGTAAACCTGGTATCTCCTTATTTATTCCACATGTCAGAACCATCCACCATTTTTCACCATGAATATATTCCTCTTTTTAATTTCAGCATAATTTAACTTACAATTTCAACAAATAATTCTTTTCACTTACCTCCCCCTTCTAATTGTTTAGTCCCACAATGCTTCTACTTTTTGTGAAACTTCTGTATCAAGACAATCCTTACTATAATTGTTAGGGGTGCCAGTTGTAAGCAGAGTATGGCTGTACTACTTCATGTTACACATTGTCGGCGAACTACTAAGGTTGACAATTATCTCCACTCATTAACAATGTATAGATGATTTTTGTAGGTTGCCCTTCCTGTGTAACCTGAGCAATGAATATCTCATGGTGTGCTTAGGTTTTGCGAAAGGATGACACTGGTTTCAAACTTCAACTAATTTTAATTTATCACTTTTAAATAGTTTGCAAAGAGATATTCCAGCTAATATGTGAAATTGTGGAACTATAACTCTGCAATCCATACTAAAGATAGGTTAAACTTTTATAAACACTTGTTTATTCATTGCACTTTACATACATAAAACTACTTGTCTCATTCACATCCATCATTGTCTACAGACAAGCCTACGGGTCTTCCTGATTTTGACTTATACCCCCAATCGCCACGCTTCCACTTCTCTTATGAAGGAGTGAAGTGCCAGAAATGAATGTTTGGGGTAAAGCAATATGTCCACCTAGGAAGCGCCTCAAGCACATTATGCTTAAAAGGTGTGCCGAAAGTGATGGATACAATTAAACTTCATATGTGTGAAAACTAGAAATAATATGAATGCATGTAATTACCAGGTGAAATATTCTTTCTAGAATATTGTACATTGGTTAATTATTTTAAGCATACCCCTGAAATTTTTACAGTATCACAGGTTGCTACAGCATTTAGCTTGTAAAGCTTTTAATTGGTTAAAAATGTTTCATATCTATTTGAGAAAGATTGGTATAGGGTGGTAGTTAGGAGACGGTATGTTTGAACTGCTGATTTTATGTCACATGATTGACTGCTTCTTATTATTGGTGCCTACAGCTGCTCACACATAAGTCTTAATCTCTGGGATCCGTGGTGATTACAGAGAGCGACATTGTAGTTTTGGTAGAACACTTTATTTGTTTATTAAACGTTTAAGACTTGCTGAGCAATTTTAAATAAATGCTAGAAATATGCGGGCTGACGTAACTGTTGGAATAAGTATTAGTCGTGAATATGATAAGTATATCTGGTTGACGAGTCTATTAGTTACGAAAAATGGTATTTGGCTAACTCATTGTAAACTGCTGTATTGAACTTTCACCGTGTGTTGCTCACATGTGTAGCTCGTTCGGGAAGATGTCTCTCTGACCTACTGTCCGTCAGTAATTATTCTTTCAGCTTCCCAAAACATCTATAATGTCCCTCTCTTCAATTAAGTGAAGACTTTGCCCTGTGGCGAAACCCCTCGGGTTCCGATACTTTTTAAAATACAATGGCAGGTTCCTTTTCTTAATGTGGTCAACTTTCTACCTTGCCAAAACTGATTGTATCGGGTTTACCTTAATGAGCCATCTGTTTGGGTACGTTCGCTAATGACTCCCGGTAATGCATTTCCCGACTGACATCAACTTCACATGTGGTACAATATTCTTAACCCTTTGCTAGCGAAACCTATCCCATAATACATATAATGTTATTCTTGATTATTAATGGATTTTGTAACTTTGATATCTTTTGAATATCATACGCGCTATAAAAACCTGCTACACTGCTCATTCCCATCCAGAGGAGTGCAGTAGGCTTTAAGTAAGTGTAATCTCCTAAAGCTGGTTGCTATGTGATGGCTTTGAATGACTTCTAATTGTGTGTTGTAAGGTTCGTCTATTACGGTTAACCAATTAAGATTTTGTTTCTTATGGTTAAGCAGTTATTCAAAAGTCCTTCAGAATAAAGAGGACTCCAGAGGACATTCCCAGAAAATTGAAAATAATTTCATTTGTCGATAAAATACCTTGAACATGCTTTTTTTTTAAAAAAAGTGGAACTTCTTGGTAAAGTTCCATGTAAAGGATAGATGGGTGTGGAGACTTTCTTAAATTGTAATGTTGTATCTCTTGAAGATGCTTTTAATAGCAACATTGGTTTTTAACAATCTAATTTTACTGGTGGCTCAATGGACTCTTCTAACATTCTATAAAAACTTACATAATCTTGGCCATGAATGGAATTCAGATGTTTTGTTGCTGGTATGAGACACGAGAACATTCCGTGAATAGGATGTTATTGTTCACTGCAACGTTCACAAATATTACCTCAAACTCTAAATTTGTGTGATTAAGATTCTATTTGGTATGTTTAAAGGTCTAAATATCTCTCCTGCTCTATTTTAGAGGCATAGTAAAGTAATGAACTCCTGTAGAATTGGGCTCTCCTTTACTTGACATCCTTTTTGTAACTTCTAACATCAGTTGCAGTATTACATCCTATAAGAAGTCACAAATATGTTAGGAACATAATAAAAAATAAATTACACTAAGTTGTCTGAAAGAAAAATTCACTTGAAATAAATTGAATACAAGCTAACTCCAAATCTACTTACTGCACATGTGCTGAGTCCAGCAGATACTAGTTGCCCTTCTGCCAACATTGCTCCCATAGTCACCCAAGTCTAAGTTCCAAAATTAGTCAATACACTGCAGTCAAATGAACTGGCAAATGTTGCCCCTAAAGCCGTGTCCCAGAGTCTAACCTTTTTGACCAAACTGATGGCATTGTACATAAGTCACATTGATGCATTTTGGTCCAATACAAATGACAGTTCCTGCAGCAAGCTTGAGAAATAAACATGGCGGATGCAAATATTAATTTAGCAATTACTATATTAAGTATAGGTTTGGGACATATTTCCACAAGTCTTAGTAGGAAGAAAAGATGCATTAGAAGTAAGACGCTGGTGGACACACCGTTACAAATAAAACGGTGCATGAGCTGAGCTCTTGGTTCTAATACAAAACAAATTTAGCTTAGAGGTTAAGTATGTTCTCTACAAGTTGGCGATGATTTATGTCTCCTGTTCTCCTACATTGACCACCTCCGTAGTGCAGAGGTCGTGATGGCAGCAGAACTGGCTGGGAGGGATCAGCACACTGACCACATACCACCTTCCAGTACTGCACCCCACCAATGATGCCTGTAGTGGGCCGAGGTGGGGGATGCAGTGCCTGGGCAGTAAGGCTTGGCTCTCCATGAGCTGAAGTGCCGGTGGCTTCCTTCTACATTAGTCGAAGGCAAAATTGCACACCAGGACACAAACATGAGATAAGCACGAAAGAGGCAAGGAACAATTGAGTTTTAGTCTTCATATGAATGGACAGGAGATTTAAACTTGTTTCATAACATCAAGTGTAAACATACTGTTAACTGAATTTCTTATTTATGAAATACAGCTATGTAAAAACCACCTCAGTAATGTGTTAATGGCCACGAAAAATCGTTAATGAATTATTTTATTGAAATACGCATCACATAAAAGTGCTACAAGCCACACAGGGTTGCCAAGTCTACTGATTTTGCAGGGGATCTCCTGGTTTTTATGTATTTTCCATTTTTAAGCACTATTTTCTTTGAGAGGTAGAACTGGAACTTATAAATTCAATGCCACAACTGGGATTTGAACCTCAGACCTTCCGCTTACCGGGCGGCTGCTCTAACCACTGAGCTATTGTGACAAACTGCCAGAATGGCATTAAATTCTCAAACCAGTTCGTATTTCTCCAGGTAAACCACAAAGGCAGTCTCACATCAGAGACAAATTACCCCAATGGTGACTTACTATTGTAAGTACTTCATATTCCAGGATTAAATAACCTTCAGATGGTAATTATTATTTATGCCAACAAACTTACTGTTGGTGTTTTTAAACACAAGCCGTGTGTGGTCAAAGTTTGAGAGGTAGAACTGGAACTTAAAAATTCAATGCCACAACTATCAGTTTGTCACAATAGCTCAGTGGTTTAGAGCAGGTGCCCGGTAAACGGAAGGTCTGTGGTTCAAATCCCAGTTGTGGCATTGAATTTTTAAGTTCCAGTTCTACCTCTCAAACTTTGCCCACACACGGCTTGTGTGTTTAAAAAAAACCAATAGTAAGTTTGTTGGCATAAATAAATATTTTCTTTATTTAATTCACTCTTCCGAAAAAGGTTTTCAGGTAGGGTAGTTCCCTTGTGTATAAAAACAAATGTGTGCAAGTTTTCGAATTACGCTGTTGATTTTATGTTGTCAGTTTGCGACATACTAAGTCATTTTTTATTAAGTGATGCTTTTGTTGCAATGTTGGAAGGGTTAGCGCCAGCTAAAATCCAAACAGTTCAGCCAATTGCACCTCTTGCTTCTCAGTTTCCTTATTTGGTGAAAGCAGAAGAAATCCAACAGATACAGAGTGGAGGCTATTGTGCAATATTGACATTGCATATGGCAGTAACTCTACAGTGCAAGAATTTTGGAGGAAATATTGTCATAAATATGTATATGCTAAGCAAAATTGCCGGTTAAAGTATCTGCTTTCTCCTCCTTTTTTTTTTAAAATCAGATCTTGTGCTTTTACTTAGGCAGACATGGCAACACAACAGTTGACTACATGTTGCCTGTGCAGTCCACCATATTGTTACATTACAGATACTGATTAGCTGTTTTCAAGTTGTTAGAAAAAGTTAGATGCAAGGCTATCGCATTGTATACACACAGGTTGGATACAAAAAGTAGGATAGAAATCGTATGGAACAAAATTGTATCCAACTCTCATGATGCACTTTTATTGTACACGATGTTTTGGACCAAAAAGTTGGACTGTGGGACACTGGCATATGTTGTCAATCTCTAGCTCTTGAATGACTTGTTTCCTCTACACATAAAATGTTCATTGCATCGTTTTTGCTCCACATTATCAAATATTTTGATGTACTTCTCAGGGATGGATGGCTGCAATAAGGCACAGTAGGTTGTCTTATGTGGAGATCTGTAAAAATCATATTGGTGCCGTTTTTAATGCAACTAATGGAATGGGCTGTGCTATGAGACTCGTTTTCTATCTACAAGGTCGTGGTAACAGATGGAATGCACATACACTTGGTTCCAACTTTAGTCACACATTTTATTTACACCTTCTTGTTCACAATTTATTAATCACATCACATTAAAAATTCTTATGTTAGTGGAACAACTTCCCTAACGTCGCCAAAATTTAACTAAAGGTCTCTAAATAGTTAATGAATTCACTTTTACTGTTTCATGACGCGTACACATAAAAATACGTCCATCTACCTCGGAGGTACCGACGCTATTGAACTATTTCTTGGCGTCCTTTTGACGCAACACACCGCCATTTTTGTCTTCATCCGCTGTATTCATCTGCGCAAATAGTTCTTTCTCGTTAGGGAAGTGATCCCAATTATCGTCTCCTATTTTTATTATGGAACACAAACAATTCTAATACTTATACACCAAACATTTACATGAACGATTTTCTATTGGGGTCTTCTAATATTCTGTCTCAATATATATTAGATATTCCAAAAATTTGACTAAAGTAATAACAGTTTTGGATTTATTATTTATTTATGCCAACAAACTTACTGTTGGTGTTTTTAAACACACAAGCCGTGTGTGGGCAAAGTTTAAGAAGGTCTGTGGTTCAAATCCCAGTTGTGGCATTGAATTTTTAAGTTCCAGTTCTACCTCTTAAGTTTTGGATTTCTTTTCTGGGGATGTTTCATATTCACTAGAAGTGCTAGCTTTTCTTTGATTGGGAATGTTTCTACCACTCACTAGAGCTATGCCCTCGGCGACTGCTAATAACTCTGGTCCAGTCATTATCTTCTACTATGCTAACCAATGTGATTACATTGAGCAATCAAATGAAGCCTTTACAAGTTTGTTTAGAATCATGAAATAGGACTGTGCACTCCATTTTGTAGGCACATTCCTGTTTGGCTGGGAAATGTCCCTTGTCAGTTGATTTTAGAATATTGAAGTGTATGTATATGCCCATAATGCCTTTATGAAAATGTTCAAAATGCCAGGAGCCTCAACACTGCTCTGTTCTTTCAGTGTCCTGAAGTTGCTGTAGGAGGTATTTATGGTGTACTAAACAGAAGACGTGGCCATGTATTTGAAGAAATGCAGGTTGCGGGAACACCTATGTTTGTCGTCAAAGCTTACTTGCCTGTAAATGAGTCCTTCGGTAAGTCTAATTTTTATTTCAGAAATTTAATTACAGTAACAAATGAACAAATGAGTTACGTGAACACATTTGTCTTTGGAGCATAATCAGTTTTCTGTTTCCTGTACATCTGCAGGCTATTAAAGTTTGATTAATTTTTTAGGTTTCACAGCAGACCTGCGTAGTAATACAGGAGGCCAAGCTTTCCCACAGTGCGTGTTTGACCACTGGCAGGTCCTTCCAGGAGATCCACTGGATGCAGGAACCAAGCCCTACACAGTTGTGCAGGTAATGAAAATCTCCTTGTTTACAAAGAAAAGTTTGAACAGAATGTTTGATGATGATCTCACACAGACCTGTTCTGATCATTTCAGAATGAATGACAAATCATTTTCCTGAAAACAAATTCTGTTATAGTTCTTACACTATTTAATGAATAATGAATTTCAAATATAAAGAATTGATACTTATCTTAGAGGTTTGAAAACTGTGCTGTAATTTAATCTAAAAGGTGAGTCAAGAACACTAACCAACACTTACATTTATAATTTCCTGGAATGCAATTGATAATGGAGGAAAGTTAGCCTCTGAAATGCGTTCCAGAAAATTATAAAGGTGTTTAGTGTTATTGACTCAAAATTGACACTTAATCTGCATGTTGCAATGTCAACTCAGAGGTAGTGTTTCTCAAAAGAAAGTTTGTTTTTAAACGTGTTTTTACCTTTTTAATGGAAGCAGGCACTTTGAACTATTAACTCAAGCAAGTATTCTCTTAAATGGAAGTTCATTCTTGTTGAGCACGGGTACAAGCAAACCAAATTTTGAATATATGATTTATGTACAGTTACTTAAGAGTAACTGACAACAGTTATGCAGTCTCATGGAAAGACAGGCATGTTGTTTCAAAGCACAAAATGCATTATTGTTGCGTGAAAATCCAGACAAATTGCACTCAGCTTTATCTTAACTATGTTTATCTAAAATTGTAAATTACTTCCTAATTCATTTTCTTTAAAGCTTTTTAACAGTGAAGCCGAGTTTAAAAATCCTTGAGCATTGGTAGGCAAATTGGGGCAACATATGCATTTCAGTTGCAAGGAATCAGGCTGTTTGCATACTTCGTGTGTGCAATATGCTATTATAACTGGCTCTTCTGTTTACATAAATGGTCATTAGATTCCCACAAGCTGCATTTGTGCTGCAGTCATTGTTTGCAGGAAGACAATAGCTAACAAAACCTAGGAAATCCTGCAAATAATTGTGCATTGGTGAACGGTGTGGTAGAGTATTGCATAGTCATGTTAGTCTTCTATTCTTATGAAAATATGTTCTTGTGGGGTTGAAATATTACAGGAATTCTGACCTCACACGAGATGCTGGGTAGTATTCATGCTCTGCATATATCTGAATTTATCTAGGGTTCAATCCATTTATTGCTTTTGTGCCTTTTTAAAGCTTACCTCTTTAGATATTTTGATAAACTTAATGAGCATGCTACAACTACATTGCATATTTTTTTTGTTAGACTTCATGAATCTTTCTTCTTTGCAGGAAACACGAAAAAGGAAAGGATTGAAGGAAGGCCTTCCAGATCTTACACAGTATTTGGATAAGTTGTAAAAATGGAAAGTTTAGGTGAGGTGTATAAACTATTTAATCAAATTATAATGAAGGCCATTGAAAACATAACAGAAAACCTTGAAGATGTAACACTACTGCTCTGAAGGGGGGAAGGGAAGGGCAAAGGGTTTGTTTTATGAAACATTCTAAAATCTTTAGTGCATTGTGATATTGAACGAAGAAGAATTTATGTTGTATGCACAGTGGTACCACAACCACTAACTGATGCTTTATTGTTATTCAGATCCACACCACTGGCTGCATTTCACAAGATATGCATGCTATGAGTCATGCTGCATCTTTTACAACAGATCCAGAATAAAGATTATTAAAAGAGCAATTTGTGTATCTTATTGTCCTAATACATAACCACTGCATGCTCTCCTGTAACCTGAAGATTTAATTAGCATTAGCAACCCAAATTTGAAACCCCAGTTTTGTTTAGTGCTCTAATGTTGTTAGCTAATGCTGGATTTCTGACAATGAAGTCATTAATCCTCTTGCTCTCCAATATTTTTCACTTTCATAATTTGATATTGAAGAGAGCAATAGCAGTAATCGTAACAGTTTTTTTAGAGAGCACCATATTTTTATGTTTTGGCGGTCACATCGCTCTCACAACCCCCAGAATGTCTGGAGGACCACACCTGTCGTTGGTTTATGGGTCTCACCGACCTGACTGGGAGAATTATCGAAACAAATTCACCGACCATATCCTCTGTTTACCAATCAGAGGACGTATACATGCCATGACAGGTCAGCATGTTAGGAGTTAAGAGTTTAGAGAGAAATGGAGAGGTTGGAAAAATAAAGACTCCCTAGCCCTCAGGAACCCAAACAGCATCGGGGTTGGAAGAGAACAAGAGATGACCAAGGTAAGGTCAGATAGAAAAGCTACAGTGAGGAGCAAAACACCAGTAAGTGGAAGTAATGTTCTGCTCAGCTTGGGTACCTTGTGGTTGCCATTCACATATCCCCTAGATGGAGACCCCTGAAATGTATAATTGTCTGAAAAAGAGGATGTGCTACAGCACCACAGCTTTAATGGATGAGCCACCCCTGATACTGAAGTATAGAAGGAAAAGGATAGGGTACTGTAATGGGCAAACAGCTAAGAAGAGAACTCGTTGACCGATGATAATTATTCTATATTCTCAAGGCTGAACATGTAACTATACATTTTCAAATATAATTGCAAATAATCTATTAGTATGTTGGAAATCAAAATATTAAACAATTTCTTTTTTATGGTTAAGCCACAAAGGTAAATTGTTCTGCAAATTTTCAAATGCCTAATTGAATTCTCTGCTCTAGAGTTCTCATTTCTTTTGCAGTTAATTGTGTAATTTTGGTAATAAGTATTTTCTTGCGCTTAATAGAGCATAAGATAATTTCTGAGAAATTGATACCAATTCACAGCATAGATTATTCTGACACAGGTGGTCTCACTTACGTTCTTAAATAAACTTTATCTGGAGCTTTTGAATTAAACATGGCAGGAGAAAATATGGGAACTCTTGATAATACAAAGGTGTATCAAACTGCATTGTCTTTTTTTTTTCTTTTTACCTAAATATATTTCAAGTACCACTGAAGAGAGTACATAGGATTCCACTGTAAAGTTCAAAGCAAATGTATGATGTAATCATTATTATGGACTGACTACTACTTTTATGGTATACAGCATTATGTAACAAAGTATAGCAGAAAGCACAATCGCGAATCTTTTTCATACTGGATATAGTTATATTCCATATGTACTGTCCTCTGTCATACTTAGCTCACTTAGCAGACAATATCCAACGAAGTTCACATATATATAAGAAAAGATAATATACCTACATTATACATTATCAATATTATTATATAAATTCCCTGGAAATATTATGGACGAGTCTAGTGGTAGTCCTTTTACCATTGGTCATTTTAAGCCAATTCTGCATCATTCAGTATAAATTTACAGATGTTAGGAAAACAGTGCAACTTTTTAAATGTTTTAACTAAAACATGACTTAGTTGGAACTATGTTCCAAGGAAATGTATATGTACATAGGTATAGATTAACTTTATTTATATGCTGCTTTTAACAAACATTGGTCATTGGCAGTTCTTTTAACCTTTTGGAGCAGTTGCTCAACTGTAATGTGGCTCACTTGTTTAATGGTTTTTTAACTTGGGTTTCTGTTACTTTAGATTTAACGTATTATATTATATTAAATTCACACATACATTCATACCACCATACTTCCACACTCCAGGGAAGATAAGAGATAGTCCTAGTTTAAGAAAAATTCCTATGCTCCAGCCGGGAAACAAACCCAGGACCCTTGGCACAGCAGGCAGGTCTTTACCGACTGAGCTACGGTGCCAGCCTACTGAGATTTCTTGTCGCACAAGTGTATTTCTTACAAATTAGTCTGAAGTAAGGTTCATTTCTCCCAGTTACAGTGCAAATCCAACTGAATGTTGTCCGAGCAAGCTTACATTCATTATACTCGGCGCCAAATAAGAAGGGGATTGACAGATGTGAAGCACGTGGCGGAAACGCATAAATGAACGGGAGGGGATGTATGCGTCTTAGCAGTTGCCATAGCAACGAAAAGAATAACCAATTAGAGCTAAGGTGTTATGGCATTTGCCATAGAAACGGTGCACACAAGGACCTTGTTGCCGATATGTAACACACACACAACACGTGAATAGCAGGTGGCTGATGAACCCAGCAGTAACATGAATTGCTTTTGTTATATTGTTATCGCTGCATATAAACAAATAGTGCTGCAGGCTGCAGCCCGAGCTTGCAATGCTTGCATCAGTTAAGAGATTGCCTGTATGTTGAGAAGTTCATTTGTGTTATTCTAATATACGGTTATTTGCCTTGTGTTTACGTGTGTCTGAGTCTGTGCATGTGTTGCGAGCTTTTGCATTTGTGCTAACGCTTTTAATTTTTGTTTAACAGTGTCAAAAAATAGTGACAAAGATAGTGCTGCCAAACGAAAATTTGAACGTACTCGCGAACCGAATAAAACTGTGTTTGGTAAAGGTATCCCAATTAAAGGACAAGCACGGGAAATATGCTCTGTTAGAGAATATTTCGAAGAGGTGAAATTGAACGGGGGACCTCTTATTCAAGTCTCTAAGGTAATTGATAGAACCTCGCATGCTGTAGGAATCGGTAGGAATACTATAGTTAAAATTGGGAAAGAAAAGTATGACAAAGAGGGAAATCAGGCGTCAGGGTCTAAATTGCAGTAGCAGCAAATACAACAGTGATGCAAGTAATTCGGATATTAGCGGCATTTTCCCATTAGAATAAGCATCAATATTTCACAGGTATGTTTCTTTTGTTAACACAAATATTTAGACATATAAAATTGCAATTCTGTCATTTGAATGCAGATTCAATATTTTATTGTTGTCTTTGCATACGAATATAAATAATATGCGCTCAACCTTCCAGCCGCAGTGCAATCTTCTTCGTACACATAATCATATCGCGGCCTCCACGTGGTCATGGTCGCGATAAGCGTCAACGTCGCTTCTACCTCACTGCAAACTGTCAATCCCTTTCTTGGTTGGCGCCGACATTAGTGAAAGTCTTGTATTGTGGTTGTAGTGTGGATTAAAACGAAGTAGAAAACAGTAGCGAAGTTGTCATTTGTAGAACATTATTCTAATCCAGCTTACATTTAACTAATTCACTGCTTCTTCAGCAACAAAGATTACTGAAGCTAATTAAGTGGAAATTCAACTCAGTTCTGTGAAATGACTGGTATTTGCAGTATTCTCTTGTGTAGCATGCCCCATGATTAGGAATATTTTTTTTGCAGTTGCCAATAAAGGCCATCGTATTTGCACATCTTACCACCTGTAACTCGCCTTCTAATGTTTTGAAAATCTGATAAATTGCTAATTGTTTTCTAAGAAAACCTTTTTTTATTGTAAACTTCAACTGTAGCGATGTTCGTTGCACTTAATTATCCTGGAAGCCAGACTGGTAATGTGTGATAAAGGGAGCAGTTTCCTTTGTTGTGGAAATTAGCCTAATAAACTTTGTCAATCAAATCTCGCAGTGAATTGATTGCCTAGTTGGGCAGGAGTTTCTTCCTTTTGCCTATAAGTTGTGGAATGACTAACTTCAGAAACTGTGCAAAACTGCAGATGTCAATTTTTGGGTGCTTTCAAATTAAAAGCAAGGTGAAAACAATTGTACAGTCATGCAGCAAAATTCAACATGACATTGCTAAGCTTTTTAATCCTAACGCTACTGGCCTGGTATGGTAAATAGATTTGGAAAGCTATTTTAAGTAAAAGATTGCATTTTTGGTGTTCTTAAAATGCGTAGGTTTGCTAAGCAGGAATGAGTATTTTCACTCCCACTGTTCAAATTATGCAGACTATTAAGCTCAAATACCCAGTTTCTCCCAAGCATTTCTGCATATAGTTAAAATGTATTTCAGTAATGATAATTGAGTTTTTCATTCAACAGTTCAATTCAATAACTTGCATGTCAATATATATATTTTTTTTTTTCATTCTGGTTTTACATATTTTTTCTGTATTATGCTTTAGCCTGTACATTTTTTCTCTTGCTTTAATCTGTTTTTAAAGAAATCGTAATTTAATGCATTTTGATCAGGCCTTTGCAATGTGATTTAAATGTCACATTAATGTTAACATATTTCAAAAATCTGTTTTTACAGATTGTGTGCTTTTTACTTTCTCTACTATGTATAGTAAAGTAGAGGAAGTGTTGCATTCCACCCAAAAATTAGATGTCAAGATTTCACCAGAAATGTTTTGAGGCCCTCTGAATCCAAAAATAAAGGCATTTTTAGAAAAAGGTCTGTTAGTCTGTGGACAGCATAACTCAAAACCGGAATGTTGGTTAAAAACCAAAGTTGGTATTTAAGTTTAATGTCTTTCAAGGATGTGACACAGTTTATGAAGAAAATTGCTCCACTCTAAACTACTCTTTACATGGAAAATTTTGATTTTCTTGAAAATGGCTAACGATTTTGATTAAAATGACATGTTTGAGATATTTTTATGACAAAATGTATATGTTGAATTTTCCGGCTATGGCTCCTGTAGTCCTATTTACTCTGTATGACTTGCATAACTGGTAAAGCGTTAGAGATAGACAAAATCTTACTATACAAAATATGTAGATCTTGCTAAAACACAATTTTTTGTAGAGTGAATCATTTTGGAAATATACCAGGTTATTTGTGTGAGTTTTGGAGAACTGACGAATAGAACGTTGTACATTTTTATGCTAACTGCAAAGAGAAAAAAATTTGAAAGCTTTAAAAGATTTAACTGTTCAAAGCCTATTGTATTCCCATATTCTAACTGCACCTACAAGGAAATAAATTTCTGCAAATGTGTATCTCATCTAACACGAAGATACAGGAATAAGAGTTTGTAAGAATGGTTAGTACAAGAATAGTCGTGCGAGTGCGACACATCAGACTTTTTCTTTTTAATGCTAAGTGTGCTCAAAATGCAAAAGTTTTTATTTCAGCATGTTAAAAATCACCATGCCTACCCATGATCTAATGGAATTTGGGCAGGCATCACTCCTAAAACTTATAATATAAATGAAATTAATAGTGGGATTTTATTTCCATTAGTTTTCAAACTGTATGAATGAGAGCACAGATATTTGTGTCTTAATATGCAGCAGTGATGTGAAAATGCATCTCCATAAACATTGTGTAGGAATTATGTTCAAGCTCAGCAAGCACCCTACGCTATTCATTAGATATCTAGTTCTTATACAAATGAGTAAATGAAACGGGATTTTACAATTAATTATTGCACTGATTACCATGAAACTTTCATTTCCCATCAAAGGTATACACATCAGCATTTAGCTGTATCTCAAGAAATTCCGCTTTCTGAACACTCCCAAAGGTAGGACCCATTTCATAGCACACTTAGTGTGAAGTACATTTTCACTACATGGTGCAATGTCCTCAGTAATTTCATGGCAAAAACACCATATTCAATTGCCCCCATAAAAAAAAAAAGATTGCAAGCTGACATCTGGAGGTCATGAAATTTCCCCATATCTGGTAATGCGGTTTGGAAAGAAAAATCTGATTGCATTCATGAAGTATCTAGCCATGGTTGAGATTGGCTACAGCATAAACTGCAGTGACAATTCTCCTGGCCCAATGAAATAAAAACAATTACCTAATATACCCTATGTGGTTTATCTTGTCTCTGGCCAAAACAAAGATGTTGAGAGATGTAGATACTTGCTCCCTCTATTGTTACAGGAAAGGTGGGAGAAATTTTGGCTGCTTCTATCCAATCTGTGCAAGACTGAAGAGGCAAGTATGAGACTTCCATTGCTACACATTTTTTTTCCCCCTTAACTAGCATGGTGGACGAGATCTTCCAGTTTTATGGTCCTAGAGACAAGCTAAACCACCGGAAGTATACATACCTACCGACCAGGGTTGCCAACATTTAAAAGTAAAATTATCGTACCAGCCTGTCAGAAATATAGATTTGGATTCAAAATTATCGTACATCATAAACAAAAATGCTATAACAATAAAAATATCAGTACAGCACTTATGAAAGTGTAATAGTATTGATGTTTATGGTATCCATTTACAAATGACCGCGACCAGTATTACAACTTCAGCACTTATGCTTCTCACACTATTCATCTGAAACTTCATCTTCCTTATCTGTTGCACCATTATACAAATTTGTTGATTTAAACTGTAGCACCTCAGTGGCTTGCAGATTTTCGGACCTACCACATTCTTTCATAAGCTGAAATGACCAAATAAGTCCATTTACCTATCTAGAGCCAATCTGTTTCTAACTTTGATTTTTATTCAACTCAGTTAAGAAAAAACTTTCACAAGAAGCGCTTCTGTGGGGCAACGAAATCACTGATAATAATGCAAAGGTTGCTAGTTCTTTGAAATAAGTATTTCCACCAAGGTGATATGTGTGTTTAACATCACTCCAGAAGCTGCCAGGTTCAGGCATGTTCTTTATTTCACACGGAGTATCACTTATTCCTAGTTTTCTCCATTGATCATCAATTTTCTGAACAGTGCCTTCATTGAGATTACCAGATCTGGGCATACTGTCAACAAGAGGATAAAGGGTAGAAGGATTATAATCTTCGCAAAACTTACAGGCATATGGAAAAAAAAAAAAAAATTATTTTGTTGTTTAACGACGCTGTCAATTGCCAGGATCACATCAGTGTCGCCGGTGTGCCGGAATTTTGTCCCGCAGGAGTTCTTTAACATGCCAGTAAATCTACTGACATGGAGCTGTCGTTTTTAAGCACACTTAAAAACCATCGGTCTGGGCCGGATTTGAACCCGCGACCTTGGGATCAGTAGGCCAGCGTCTAACCAACTGAGCCACCCAGACCGACTAGGCATATGGAGGCGGGGCGTACTACAGACTCCAGCAAATCCTACGCTTGCCCCTCCTACCAGCGCTGCTGAATGTGGTACATGCATCTCACACACTTGTGTACAGAACCTCTACCAGTACATGTGCTCCGCTTGAGCATTGGCCAGCGTTCACATGCCTTTAACTTTGGCGAGCGGTATAGTAGGATATGAAATGGTTGCTTTAGAGGGGTGGAGATAGGCCATGAGAGTAAAAGTGGTGTGGCTATTTGTAATTAATTTCATTTTTATGGTGTGACAAACCAGTGAATATATTTTGCCAGTATCGAAATTATCGTATGGGTTGGCAACCGTGCTACCAACCAAAATATTGCTCGTTGGATTCATACAAAAGATTAGATTTATCATGATGGTATACAATCACGTGTTAAGATTATTGGCAATTTGCGGAGGTAAAATTAGAATCATTGGACATAATCAGTTGTTCCAGTAACTGATGTCTCATCCTCAAATATAAAGATAAGGGAAGCTTAGTCTCTAAATATTTGTTGATATTGTGGACTGTTTGCACTACTTGAATATTGTAAATGGATACATGTGTAAGTCCTTGTGAATTATTTGTGTACTGATGTATTCTTGTAATACACCTTAATATCCAAAGACTGTACACCTATCCAATGTTCTGTTATAAACAAATGCTATAGAATGTAACCATTATAATCCCAACAACTGAACACCTAGATCTGAAAATTTCCTGTTTCATTGGCTATTATGTGTATCCAACTTAGATGTAGCATGCCAACTGAATTATTTGCCTTTGCAAACAAGATCACCAGAGAAGTTAACAGGCTCCAGATATTAGATCCACTTAGTGGTACAAGTGCTGGTTTAGCGAACCTAACAAAAATGCATGATACCCGAAGGAAAGACAGATCCTTATAATGCATGGTATGATCGTTGACAAAGGATTGCATTTTGCTGACGGGCAATCCTGCTAATTGCAACCACAGATATTCTGACTCGGGCACAAGCTAAATAACCATATAAATAGAATGATGTAAACAAACTTGTCAGCAAAGATGCAAGCATTACAAGTTGGGCCTAAAGGAAGGGATTTATGTTGAATTGACAGAGCAGAGATAAGACACGTCGTTTGTTACTGCTGGTTGCTCGTTGGGCACATGCAAACCACATTTAGAATTGGGCAACAAGGCTTTGCCTGTAATAATGTACTCATCCCGCTCCCATTCATTAAAATATTTCTAGCATGGGATTAGCAACTGTCAATCCTCTTTTTGATTTGTGCCAAATATAGCAAGAATGTCCCTAACAATTCCAGAATGACTCCAATGTGATGTGTTATCTAACCAAGGGTTCCTGGAAACAAGCAACATCAGGAATGGGCACCAGAGAGAAATGTTATGCCCTGGGCATACTCAGTCCTGCCATCATGCACCAATTTCCTGTCACCTTGCCCTGCAATTTATTTTACAATACTCAGTGTTACATGGTTTTTTATTGAGTGCCATGGCAAGTCAATTCTCCCCATTGCAAATGTCTCCAGTTGCATGTTTACATCCTTGTAGCCTATAATGCTTAGATGAGAGTTCTGACCTGGACCTTTCTCACCCTGGGATCTTGCCTCCCGTGTCTAGACATGATGTAAACATAAGGGTGCTTAACTACTTGATCATCAGTGCTCTTACAAAACTGATGCCAAAAGCCAGAGATAAATATCAATATAAAATAGAAATCCTAATAAATGCACAAATATAGAGAAGTATACCAAACTGAGGCAAGGGCCACAGAACAAATTTACATAAAGGTATAAAATCCATAATTTTGAAGTATTGGGTTGATGTTTACCAGTGATAACTTAAAAACCCATTCGACCGACTGCTTGGTCGTCTGCCAACATTATTGGCAGTTGCAGAGAGTGCCGTAGGTTGCACTGAGTATCGAAGCTTATACCTGCAGAGAACTGGCCACTCTTCAGACAGCACCGCTCTCCGCACTTCAAGCCTAAAGTCGTCAGAAGTAACCCGAGAAATGGTGATACTGGATTCTGGTCGCCTTTGCTGCTTAAACTGCCAGTACTTTTTCTGATAAACCAACTTAAGCAGGAATCCATGCACACACTGTGATAATGCCAGATGTAAAACATCTTGGGGCATACTGGATATGCTGTACAACTAGGGAGTCACCCAATTTAGAGCTGTGCACATATAAATTGGCTCAGTATATAGTATACGGCTCTGCACTATAAATGGAAGTGCTACTATGAAAACCAAATGTATGTATTATTACTACTATTATATTGTTATATTTTTTTCTTATTCTCCAAAGCAAGGAAGCATGTTTTCTTAATTTGACTGTGGACAAGCAATATAGAGTGTAACTTGATTATGTGGCTTCTAAATATACATCTACTGCACAAAAAGTAAAAAGAAAGGGGGTGGGGATTTGGGAGCATCCCAAATATTACATTTATAGATCCCGGTGTTTCTAGTAGATGGATTTAGTTCTCGAAAGGAGACACATGTTTCTAGCACATGAATTTCGAACACTTGACATAGCCTAGAAGCAATGCATTAATGTGAATAACTATGGTAGAGCGGTGGTAAAGTCCTGTCTTCTGTATAAACCAATTACTATTCATTTGTAATTGAATAGCTGATAACCAAATGTAAGCAAAACATTGCTTTCACATGTATCCTATGCTTCATAGTATTTCCACTGATGCAAGCTTAGAAAGTTAAAATTGTTGATATTAACCTGTTAGGGTGCTATGTAATGCAAGTGTAGTATGCTGTTGAACTACTCCCAGTTTTATTGCCATCAGTGTAAGTTTTGGTCAACATTTGTTTGTCAAGAGCAAAAAGCGAATATGACCATTATGTAATTTAATTTCATAGCCATTTAAATACAATTGTTTGCAATAATTGCTAGAGAAAAGACGAATTATAGCAGCAATTGTCATTCTTTATTAAATTAGCAAACACATCGTCTGACATAAGTATTTCAATTGCATAAATGCCCTATGCTAAATGTGTAGAGTTGTTTCTTCCTTGACCTGCCTGTTATTAAAAAACGGGTTGCTCACCTGCTGCTTTGGTAGATAAAACCTTTGACCTCACTCAACCCTTGCCCCCTCCACCTAGGGATGACCAAAGAGCGCGTACGCAACTCTTTCTTTCGAAACGTGACCCCAGTTTCTTTTATGAGTGTCTACGATAAGCCCTCTCGAGGTCAAAAAAGATACCCTTTTCGTCGAAGTTATCAGTACCAGTATCGCCCAGTTAGTGGTTTTCGCACTAAACCTGGTGTTCTTGAGCATCTATCTAGTGGGCAAATTTTGCATCTAGTGGCTAGTGCGAATTATGGTGGATTCTAAAAAATAGTTGGGTGGTTTTGCGTAAAAGTTATTCAAAATTACTTGATTCATTAAACATAGAGCAAAAAAAAAAAACTCCAGTAGCTCTTAAATTTCTAACGTCTAAACAGTTTGATTTACAGCAGACGGTCTTTCGGTTTCTTTCCCGTATTGTTTTGCTTATTTTATGGAATGGAATGAGTTAGAAATCGGTGACTATAAACGTCTTTGACTACAGTTTGTCCAGATCTTCCTGACACTCCATATGCGCAAGAGAGGAGGAATTAGAAGTGACTGGAGACAGGCCGCGCCATAGCCGAGTGGTTAGACCATTCGCTTCTCACCCAAGCGGCCTGGGGTCGATCCCAGGCAACCGAATGTTTGGTGGACGAAGCGGCGCTGGGGCGGGTTTCCTCCGCCATCTCATTCCACCGGTGCTCCATCTTCATTCCATGTATAGTATGTGTTCGATAACATTTCAATATCGTATATTGTTTTAAAATATGAAATGGGCGTTTTTGTTCGGATGACCGGTCCATACCATTTGAAAACTGTTTCTGGAAACTGACCGGAAATTTCCCTTTTATCCCATTTCCGAGTTTTCTTGTCATTATATCACATTTCGACGTAAATGTTTAAAATTAAAACACTGTTTAATGAAGTAAGCATCCATAATAATATTTTTGCGTTTAGAAAGATTTTACTTTTAAATTATGAACAACCAAGAAACTACAGTACTAATGTTGGTCATTCTGATCCAAGTTGACATGTTATTCAACATACACATACTACTAGGTGTTCTGTGATACACATAGTACCTGAAGCATAGATAACACTGATATTTAAGTAATTCAGTGAGTAATATTGCCGATTACTGCTCAAATATGTGTGAAAATCATGTATAAATACTGTTTAGTGAGTTAAAATCTATAAATTAGGGAAATGAATAATACTAGTATTAAATGATTTTTCACTAAAGGGTGGCACTAGCAGGTGACAAATGAGCATAAAAATGTGTGATACGTTTGTTGTGCAGTGAATTATGCAATATGTAGCAGGCAACGACGAAAACAATTGCTAATACTTGTAAGAAATTTAAATATTGATGGAAGTAATGCGAGTAGGTAATTCATGTGGGAATGAATACAATCTATATATCACTTTGAAACATATTTTAAACTACAAAAGGGCTTTAAAATGGAGAACGTCATATCTTCCCCAATTCGTGAATTTTCCGAGAAAGCAGGTAAATGTTTATTAGAATATGAAACCTTATATAACAATTCCAGATTAAGCATGAATGAAGAGGATTACAACCAGTTTTCGCGTTTGTTAATGGATGATAGTGCCAGTGATGCTGATGATGAGATAACTGATACTTCACATGATGAATTAAATTCTTCAGCTGAAGTATATAAACCAAAAAATGTGTATTCCATAACGGACGGTAATAAGCCATTTACAGTTATAATTAAGAAAGAGCAAAGTTCCAATAATACTGACAATACAGCATATGAATCAAGGGAACCCCAAATTATTGGTGGTATTATAAGTGATGAATTTCCATTGCATAATTTTAAGCATGTTAATAATACTCCAGAAAGAGTGCCTCTTGATGTTAGTACTAAAGAAGAGAAAAAACAAAATAATGAAACACAATACAAACCTCCAGAATGTGTTGAGGGCATGTCTATAGAAAGAAAAACTTTTCCACTGCAGGATTTTAATATGTTTTGTGATGTGACAAGCAAAATGATGCAAAAGCTGTCTGATCCAGCAATTTCAGGATATGAGGCAAATTGTGAATCAGAAGATGAGTTGGGGAATAGTCACAGAATGTTAAAGTATAATGGAAGCGATGTTGAAGGACTTGACCGACTAACAAATCAATGTTGTGGCACTGGTGTTCGTGGAAAACATTCTATGGTGCAACAGGACAACATAGGAAAAATGGAATCAAGTATATCTAACATGGAAAATGCAGCTCTAAGTAAAAAGGAATTAAATTGCACAGTACATAACTCAAGCACAAGTGATGGTATTTTGGATCACTTTTGCACCCACAAGGTTAACAAACTTGTCAACAGGGATACATACTCTGCTAATGAATGTGATGATGTAAAAATCAACAAAAATCTTAATGAATCTGACAGTGGTATGGAATCATTTCCTACAAACAGTTACATTTTGGATCACACAAATAACCAAGTTTCACCTGTTCACTCATTGCAAAATGCTGATACATGCCTCGCTGTCAGTCATTTGCATGCAAATGACTTAACATGCAACAAAATGAAAAGTTATGTAGATATGCATTTAGACAGTAGGAAAAGTAATCCTGCAGTTTCTGATTTTGGAAATTCTGCTGAAGATGGTAAACATAGCATTAATGGTAATGAAGTTATGGAAAATTATAGAAGTGATAAAGAAAGTGATGGAGGTATTAGTAAAACTGTGGAAATAATTGAAAATGAACGTGAAATACCTTCCCATATAGTTCACAAAGCCCAAATGGAAATGTCTACTCATTTGGATGCAAATGATTCAATGTGTAACAAAATGAAAAATGATGAAGATGTGCATTTAGGTGATAGGGAAAGTAATTCTGCAGTTTCTGATGTTAGAAATGCTGCTGAAGATGAACATAGCATCAATGATAATGAAGATTATAGAAGCAGTGAAGAAAGTGATGGAGGTATCAGTAAAACTGTGGAAATAATTATAAATGAATGTGAAATGTCTTCACATATAGTTCCCAAAGCCCAAATGGAAATATCTACTGATCTGGATGCAAATGACTCAATGTGCAACAAAACGAAAAATGTTGCAGATGTGCATTTAGATGATGGGGAAAGTAATTCTGCAGTTTCTGATATTAGAAATGCTGCTGAAGATGGTGAACATAACATTAATGATAATGAAGTTACAGAAAAATATAGAAGTGGTAAAGAAAGTGATGGAAATATCAGTAAAACTGTGGAAGTAATTGAAAATGAATGTGAAATGCCTTCACATATAGATCACAAAGCCCAAATGGAAACCGCTGCTGAACATAAAATTACCGGTGATGCATTTCATGAAAGTTTATCTGAAGAGTCAAATAAACAAGTTGCTTTGAGCTTAAATGTTGCTGAAAATAGCAGTAAACCTATTCAAATGCACCTTCGTTGTGAGAGTGCGGAAGGTTTACAAATGCATGAGTTTCATCAAAGTGAGGACCATACAGAACAAAAGACTGTAATTGAACAATCGGAGGCAGAAAAAAGTGTTTTAGGTATAAATTTTCTAAATAATTTTAGAACTGACCATGCACTATTATCTCCACAAAAATCTAAGCATGAGAAAATCAAACAAACTAAAGTGGTTAATCCTGTTAGTATTACATTGGAGGAAGAAGAGAGCATTTTGGAATCTTCCACTGATAAATATCAAAGTGAAGCAGGAACATCTTTTTACAAATGTGAAATACCTTTCAATAACATTTCACCAGCAGCTGTGCAAAAAGAAGATGGTGCTAAAATATTGGAGTCTTTGGGGAAACCTTCTGCAATATCCATATTAGACACAAAGGGTAAAGATGATAGAATGCTTCCTGCAGATTCTTTTGCCGATGATGCAATGGATTGCAGTTACAATGACAGTTCATCGTGTCTGGACCGTTCACCTCTGCTGTTCAGCTCAGATGAGGAAAACTATTACTATACAGGTAAGATGCTTGTACCATGCTTTTCTAATAACAAAAAGAGCTGGTTTATGAGGTAGAATTGGAACTGAAAAATTCAAATCCCAGCTCTGGCATTGAATTTTTCAGTTCCAATTCTACCTCTCAAACATTGCCCGCACATGGCTTGTGTGCTTAAAAACACCAACAGTAACTTTGTTGGCATAATTAAATAATTAAGAAGCAGTTTATTATTTATTTGGTAATATTATGTATTTGCTAAAACGCTTCACATCACTTTTCATGCAGTTTCAACAATATACTGCAGTGATTTAATGCACTATAATTAAGAATGCACCTTTAGGAACAGTAATTAGTGCCCATAATATATTTATGTGTGTCTGTAAAGTGCACTTAATTGGCGCAAGGTGCAAAAATTTCAGAAAAAGAAGGTAATGATGGGAATGCAGCTCATTCAATTCTCCTGCTCATCCCTTCTTGATCCTGTTGGCAATTGAGTTGTTGCCAACATTGGCATTAAAAATATAACCAAGTGGTACTGTAAGTGCGGAAACATCTGACATGAACACAATACAACTTATTTTTTTATGCTAACCAGCTACTGCTGGTGTGTTTTTTTAAACACACAAGCCATTTGTTGGCAGTTCAGTTCCGATTCTACCTCCTAAATGCAACGACTCCTTAATAGTGTATGCACAAATGAGCGGGATGACAGTTCTGTGCAGGATGGTGATCCAAATTGTCATGGGTTCTCCAGCAGTCGCTGTCGAATTATTGTTTCCAGCAATACTGTTCCTTTATTGGATGCAGGAGAGTTTTCCAATTTTTTTGTTCAACAGATACTGGAAAGAAGTGACTTTTATTCCCACATGCCACACCAAACATCCATTATCCTTCCACAAGGCATCCCCTTTTGTTCTTTCTGTGCTCAAATTTGGATTTGTAAATTTCCACAATTATATTTTTCCTGCCAATTTGCATTCAGTTATGTGCCATGTAGTCCACACATACTTCAGGGTTGAACATTCACTGATGTGAATGGGGGAAAACTAACCATTAGAGACAGAAAAACATCACATTTTAAATACTCCATTCACTGTCTGTGACAAAGATATTTCTCTAGCCCTCAGGTGTGCAACCCACACTACTGAGGGGAAACACTTCAGCCTCCATCTACTACGGTGACGTAATGAAGCCTTCCCTACATATTCAGTGGCATGCTGTGTAAATCACCTTTGCACCATAAGCACATTTTTGGTACTAAACTGAGAAAAATTATTTGTTGTTTGTTTTGCATGAGATGCATTTTATTTACTTCTCTGTGATGACATTGCAGGTGCTTTGGTCTCATGAATGCCTCAATGTCTGGGGATAAAGACGTTGTACATGAATATCCGAAGTAACACACCTAAATGCTTGTCAGCTAAAGTAAGCCTTACATTACATTTTATTAAACTCATTTTGGAAAAAGTTTGTTCACACAAGTATGCTGCGCTGAGGATTGCCATTATGTGGGCTGAAAAGCATCATGTTTTGGGGAAACTTTCAGTTGATAATTGTCTGTAGAAATCAAAGTTTACATTGTATTTCGAACAGCAACTATGGTTTCTAAATGCTCTAACTCATCTTGCAGACCAAACAATGGTGATAATGAATGAAAATTCAAAGGGGTTGTGAACATACAGATTTCATTTCCCATATTTTTTAGATCAGGAAATTTGGATTCAGATGTAGCAGACAGTTCATGTAGGATTTTTCTGTAGCCAACTAATAGTTTTATAATGTGTAAGGACTCTGTGCATGGGAAATTACACATATCTCCAACACATAGTTGGTTATCCTATTTTGTTAAATTTCGTATAAATGTATTTACTAATGAGGTAAATGAAGCAATGTTTACTTTAATAACAAAATAATTTTCCCCGTTAGCATGGAAACATCGCGTTAATGACATCCTATTCCCTGTTGTGTGCTGTCGGCAGTCAGTGCTGCTCTGTGCTCCGAACTCATTAATCGTGTCATACTGATGTAGTGGATGACTGTAGTGGGAAAGATTACGTCACCGAGTCGTGACACAAAGAGCCACATTTGCGCTCTAGCCAATTTCTTGAATGGAAAGTGACCATGAGTTCAATACTGGAAGTATCCCACACCTATTGCACTCCATGTCTTGCACGTGCATGTATGGTATTTCCCCATTCCCACCATTTCCTGCATATGTCGCTAAATGACAATTGCCTGCTTTTTATACTTTGGCAATACCCAGCACTCTTTTTCTAAACAAAAGTTTAGGGAAACTCTCGGACTCTACTGGTGTACTTTAAAGTCTAAGTAACCTATATGTAACACAAGAAATTAAGTAAGCCAAGCAGGTAACATTCTCTCTGCAATAATTATATAATCTGTCCACCATCATCAACTTCCAGAATTATAGTTTGAAATGTGCTCATCGTTGCCCTGTTTTATTTTCTTGGATGCTGGAGACCATGTAAAATAGTTATTTTTCAGTTCATTGCAACTTCTTAACTGTACAATACACTATAAGCGTCCGTAAGCTGCAAGCATAAACAAGACAGAACATTTGAGAGGTAGAACTGGAACTTAAAAATTCAATGCCACAGCTGGGATTTGAACCACAGACCTTCCGCTTACCAGGCAGGTGCTCAAACCATTGAGCTACTGTGACAACCTGACAGAATGAGATCGAATTCTCAAACATTGCCCACACATGGCTTGTGTGTTTAAAAACACGAACAGTAAGTTTGTGGCATAAATAAATAATAATTACCATCTGAAGGTTATTTAATCCCGAGACAAAGTACTTGCAATAGTAAGTCACCATTGGGGTGAGACTTGGGAGAAATACGAATTGGTTGGAGAATTCGATGTCATTCTGGCAGGTTGTCACAGTAGCTTAATGGTTAGAGCACCTGCCTGGCAAACGGAGGATCTGCACTCTCAAATCCCAGCTGTGGTATTGAATTTTTCAGTTCCAATTCTACTTCTCAAGACAGAACTTGTTACCATGCTATCACTGCAAGGAGCTGAACGATATCTACGAACACAGAACATATCTCTCAGATCCAAGAGTACTGATTTCAATCCGTTATCCAGATCACATGCACACTACAGTATTCATAAACACCAATAGTAAACAGGAAACTCGCTGAGAAGATAGATAACAAAGCTGTTGTTGTTATGGTTTTGTTTTTGACGCTTACAGAGATTGCGATAGGTTCTGGCACTACTATAACCTCTTTAGATGGAAGCCAACCTAACAAATACAAATAAAAGCAATCAGTAGTTATAAAATCATATTTCCTACTTTTGTTAATAGGGAAATTTCATGGTTTTAAATTTTGTAGTCAGAAAATGTTTAAGGAAACACATCCCCCAGCGTTCCCCCACAAAAATAGCACTGGCAATACCACTTTTCCTGTCTTCTCCTACCTCACTTTTGGCCCTTCCTGTGTGAACATAGCCATTGCATCTGCTATCTGACCAACTTTGAAAAAACGTTATTGACATGTTTATAAGAGTTTGAGGCAATATGATCTTAAAAAAATATTAATGTACTCATGTTATTTATACAGGTGCCCAGCATTTACTAATGTAAGCATTTGTGACAAAAATTGGGTTTAAGCAAATACGTAATATTACCCATTTATTTTATATATCATCTTCAAGGTTTGGATCTTGTTCAGGATCTGTTTTGTCCCCATTAATCAAACTCATGTCTCCACCAAGTCTTGGTCTTCCTTTATTCAACTTTTCTAATGATTTGTATTCTGTTAATATTTTCCCCTCATTGATCCTTTGAACATGGTGTCTCCAGATTTCCTAGTTTTGGTTAACTTTTCCCGAGTTTAAATATTTTCAATTCATCCCTTATTTCTTTGCTGTATTTGCAATCCAATAAAAAGTATCCAGTATCAGTAGTTCTTGGAAACTTGATTTCTGCCAATTAAGTTTTATTTTCTGCTTCCTGTTTAAGGTTGATTTGCATATACGAGGGGCATCTCAAAAGTAAGTTGCACAATTTTTTTAAATCTGCGCGGTAGGCGGGAAAAGTCTGAAAGTTCCAGGGAATATAGGTATGGGTGTAGTAGCAGCACTGTAAAATTCCTAGGCACCTAGGTTTACTGCTTAGACATTAACATGGCAATAACAATGGAGACTCCACTCATTCTTTCTGCCGGTTGCGAAGTTTGCGCTGTAATCCGTTTTTTGACGAGAAAAAATAAATGTGCGGCGACTGAAATTCATCGCCAGTTGTGCAGTGTTTATGGAAAAGATGTTATGTCAAGACAAATGGTTTCTTGCTTGCACCAATTGTTCATTGAAGGGAGAACAAATTACACGATGGGCAACGAAGCGGTTGACCCTGCACTTACTGCGCTCCGGATATTGACGAGGTTCGAGGAGTCATAGACACCTATTGGCGCCTTACACTTGATGCAGTTTTGTTTGAACTTCCTCCTTATACTGAAATTAACCGTGCACCACTTCACAGGATCATTTCTGAGTATCTGTATCTATTGAAAGCGTGTGCAAGATGGGTTCCTCCCTTGGTTTCAGAACAACACAAGGAGCAGCAAGTTGATGCTGCATTGCAATTTTTTGAGGCTGAGGGAGAGGGTTTATTCAACAGAATAGTGACTGGGAATGAAACAGATCCATCACTGGACACCCGAATCCAAAAGACAGAGTATGGTGTGGAAACGAAAGGATGAAACAACACCAAAAAAGGCAAAAGTTTTTGCATCGGCTGGCAAAGTCATGGCAATATTCTGGGATTCGAAGGAAGTACTGTTAATCGATTATCTGCCCCGTGGGATCACGATGACAGTTGCTCACTATTGTGAGGTGCTGAGAAAACTCAGTAGAGCCATGCAAAACAAAAGGAGGGAAAGTTGAGCAAAATAGTTTTTCTATTCCACGATAATGCTCGCCCGCACGCTGCTTGTGAAACTCAAGCCCTGTTTGAGCAGTTTCGATGGTATTTTTCAGTCATCCACCTTATTCACCTGACCTTGCACCGAGTGACTGCCATCTTTTTCCACAGCTGCAGCAGCATCTTGGAGAAAGGCACTTCATAAATGACGAGGAACTGAAACAAGAAGTGGAAAGATGGCTATCCAGTTTGGTGGGAGAGTGGTTTGACATTGGGTTAAAAAAGCTGTTACCACGGTATCCAAAATGTATTGAGGTTCACGGAAATTATGTGGAAAAATAGGTACTGAATGTAGCATTCAAAATATACCCTTTTTAAAATATTTAAATGTTTTGTTATTTTTTTAAAAAAATAGTGCAACTTACTTTTGAGACGCCCCTCGTAATTCTCTTTAAAAATTTTACGTGTATTTTAAATAACTCATTACACTGCCTTGCACAGGTTCTTATTTTAGTCATCTTTGGCATACTTGGTACGTATTTCAGATAGCTTTTTTTTTTTCTTTTCTTTTTCTAGTTAAACACAAAATTGCTTCACACAAACATTTATTTCTGCAGGTCTAGTTTGGTAGCTGCTCTTGAATATTGGATATAATAGCCGATTCTCCACTTTCGTCTGTTTTCCCTCTTTTGTAGAATGGGCAAACTTCATGAACAGATTTTTTGAAATGAAAGATAAAAATTCATTAGGCGTGTTTGGAACTTTTTCATATCAAATCTTTCCCAAGTGTCGAGATCTCTTGCCTGCTGCACATATTCTAAAAATGGATGTTATATTGGATATCATGGTCTATTTTCCAGAAATGGGCTGAAACTGCTGATTTTTCAATCTGTTTATTTATTAAATGACTAAAATGCGCCTTAAGCAATTATGCATATACATACATAACACTTTGAGTATCTATATAAGCTTAGGTTCCTGATGGATGGGAGATCAAGTTAGGTTTATCTTTTCACAAGCTTATGTTAATTTTCAACCAGTAGTTACACCAAAGCATGCGAGCAACGTGAGTGTGTGCATTCCATAACAATGCTTAAATTTGGCTATACAAGCTTAGCTTTCTGATTCATATGAGGTTAGGTTTAGTTTGTTGTTGTTGTTAGTACCGGTATAAGCCTATGTTTCTGATTCATGGGAAGTTAGGTTAGGTTTACTGTTTTTTCTCTTTGTTTGTATATAACTTGCTCACATGTAATCCTTAATGATGCTTGTAATTGACTACATCAACTTAGGTTTACAATGCACAGGGGGTTAGATTAGGGTAGTTTAATTCTTTTTTTTTGTTGGTCTGGGTGGCTCAGTTGGTTAGACGCTGGCTTACTGATCCCAAGGTCGTGGGTTCAAATCTGCCCCAGAACGATGTTTTTTAAGTGTGCTTAAAAACGACAGCTCCATGTCTGTAGATTTACTGGCATGTAAAAGAACTCCTGCGGGATGAAATTCCGGCACACCGGCGACGCTGATGTGATCCTGGCAATTGACAGCGTCGTTAACAAAATAATAATTACTTTTTTTTTTTTTTGGTAATGTTACCAAATATGGGCTTACGGACCAGGTAATGCAGGGCACTAATGTATGAGAAATGAAAGTAGCAAGTGGTAATAAAACATTTGAATGACGGAATTGTATAGATGGTAATTTGTAAAGATGAGGATGGAGATAACTTCCAGCAATGCATGTACATAGGTGATGTAGATACGAAGAAGGCGAGAAACTCTGTTCTCTAAAGTTTTAACAATTCTTAGAGATTATAAGTTTTACTTATCTTAACATGGACAGAAGAGAACCTCCCCCCTTCAATCCTTAAAACTCATAGTAGTTTCTTAGAAAAGATAACACAGATTAAATCCAAATTGAACATTCCTAACACCAGAGAAAATCTACTTATAAGAGAAAATCCATTGGAATTATTGCAACCTACCTTCAATTTGGAATTAATAGAGGAAATAAGTAAATCAGACACACCAAAAGAAATACAAAAACTTCTAGCTCTGGAAACAATCAATACTAGGTATCCCACAGAAGAATGGCTGCACATATATACTGATGGATCCTCGAAGGAAAACCTTACTGGAGCTGGAGTTACATGTTCACATTTTTCCTTTTATCATTCTGTTGGCAGAGACACAACAAATTATGATGGAGAAATAGAGCCTATATACATTGCTCTCCGACAATTATTAAATCTTCCCTTAAATAAATTTAACAAGGCAGTAATTCTTTCAGATTCTAAAGCTGCAATTCAGGGAATATGTTCAAATACTACAAAGAAGTCAACAAAAATTAGAGAATGCTACAAAATGTTAACACAACTCCAAAAAGTTAATAAGACTGTTCATCTCCAATGGATTCCAGCACACTGTGGAGTCATGGGGAACGAAGCTGCAGACTCACTTGCAAAGAAAGGCACAACAATAAAACAAAAGTCTAAATTCAATTTCTCATATTCCTCAATAAAACGCTTGATCATTAAAAATTTTTGTCATTCATATCTACAAGAAATAGAAACAAATGCCAAAGATAAAAAATGGATTACACTACTTTCCAATCCAGATATAATCCCCCAGAGACCAAGGAAAACAGCTGTTGCAGCCTTCCGACTATTGACAAATCATGACTGCTTAGCAAGTCATCTCTACAGAATAGGTATCTCAGCCTTACCGATATGTGTCCTGTGTAACGATCCAGCAGAAATGAATGAAGAACACTTGAAGACCTGTGAAGCATTAAGATCAGAAGAAACTACAGTTCAAAAGTATTGGAAAGCACGAATGCTAATGGCTTCATTGCCAGATGCAAGGCACTAGAAAACAACAACTTATCTTAACATCTGCTGAAAGTTCTTGAATTCCAATGCAGAACTACAGTTTCACATTAAATTCAAATGTATCTTCAGTGCCAATCTTATTTATACATAGATACATTTGAATTTAATGTGAAACTGCATTCTGCATAGGAACTCAAGAACTTTCAGCAAATACTAGATCGGACCCGACAGACGTCCTGTTCAAACTTTGTACATCCAAAAATTATGAAATTTTAAAAATAAACTATAAATTGTTTGGACTGTTTTAATGAAAAAATACCTAACAAAACTATTTTTAGGATACTAATGTATGAGAAATGAAAGTAGCAAGTGGTAATAAAACATTTGAATGACGGAATTGTAGATGGTAATTTGTAAAGATGAGGATGGAGATAACTTCCAGCAATGCATGTACATAGGTGATGTAGATACGAAGAAGGCGAGAAACTCTGTTCTCTAAAGTTTTAACAATTCTTAGAGATTATAAGTTTTACTTATCTTAACATCTGCTGAAAGTTCTTGAATTCCAATGCAGAACTACAGTTTCACATTAAATTCAAATGTATCTTCAGTGCCAATCTTATTTATACATAGATACATTTGAATTTAATGTGAAACTGCATTCTGCATAGGAACTCAAGAACTTTCAGCAAATACTAGATCGGACCCGACAGACGTCCTGTTCAAACTTTGTACATCTAAAAATTATGAAATTTTAAAAATAAACTATAAATTGTTTGGACTGTTTTAATGAAAAAATACCTAACAAAACTATTTTTAGGATACCTGATGCCACCATGCACAGTTATCGCAATGCGACTTGTAAATTCCGTGTGATTGCATCATTTTACTATAAAATTAAATTTGTTGAGTACAAACTTAAAACTTTTAAATAACAGCAAGAAAGAAAACACTCGAATACTTTTCATGACAAGTATAATTTTTAAATATATTTTTAATCTTAATACAGTAAAACCTGCCTTAAACAAACCCCTGTTAAGTGGAAATCTGTCTAAAATGGAAATATTTTATGGTCCTATGAACTTAGGTTTGAAAAACACAATTCCCTTTATGAAATGGAAATCATAGTATGCCTTTTAACAAGAAAGTTTACAGTTTCACAATGTAGAATTTAAACAAAATTTCAGGCAAAACTACATTAATGAAGATGCTTTCAATTGCAGCGGTATGGAATATGTCAACATAGACAATGATGAGCAAATTGAAACAGACACAGTTGATATAGATGTCTTAATTGAGAATATGTAAATCGGATAGAAGAAGAGAAGACAGTGGAAGATGAATAGGAATATGTCCCGTAGTTGGAAGAAGAGTGTAGGCTAACGACTTATTGAGATGCTGTCAAAAGTTTAAAGGAACTGCAACGATTTGCCCTCTGGCCAAATGACTTGGATATGTTTGGTGTGATTTCTCAGACCAAAGTGTTTGTGGAAGTCGAGGAGCTAAGCAGCATTGTGTCCAGAAAGCTCTTCTTGACTGCTGGAAATAATAAATGAATCGTGTATATAGCTATTTTTTGTTCATTATGTTTTGGTGCATATTACATGTATTTATTGCAGCAGAAATATCTAAATACACACAATAGAATAATGTACGTACATTTTTTATCTCATACTGTCATGTCATGTATTTTAATGGTTTAATTTTCTTAATAGCCTAGATCTACCTTCCTTAAGCGGAAATCTTTAACAGAAATGTTCGAGAGTTCTGTTCGATTCCACGGAAGACAAGTTTTACTTTATTAACAGGAATAAACTTTTTTTTTTTTATCTTAATGCTATTTTATGAACAACATTTTTAGTTTATCTTTGAGGGGTATAAACGAACAAACTTGATGGTTTGCCGGCCCTTGAACATGTAGCATATAATTGGCCATGTGAAAAGCACAGATTTTCTAGATCCAACCTACAAATTGGCATTGTTTGTGACTTATTAATAGTCATTTTGAATGCCAAGCGAATTGGTAATTGCAAACGTTTGAATAGAATGGGCGAGTCTGAAGGGATCGTTGGAATCCATGCTAGAACCACTTCACCTTGAAATTTGCCATTTAAAATGGTAGCTTCAAGAACATTGTCCATGATTTTTTATGACCAATTGCATGCCATTGCATAACTTGGTGTATTCAAATTTGAAAGCAAAATGATTGTTGAACCAACTTCAATCACGTGGCATTCCAGGTAAATCCAGTGAATTCAAGAATTCAGTAGGATAGTTGACAACTTCCTCAGAATCGACAACAATGTCAATGGTTTTGAATATTTCATTGCCAGGCAATGACTGTTGTGTTTTAAAATTAATTGTGTTGACATCTATGTTTTTTGCAGCCAAAATAACTTGTTCACATAGCCATGCATGATTAGTGTAATTAGCTTGTAAATTTGGAAATATAATTTCAGTCAGCAATCATTCATCTGACTCATTGTCAGTATCTTAAACTGCTGTTCTAGAACTCTGCCCACCACTCCGTCTGCAGTTGGAAGATCATTCCAACTGTGAAATGTTTCAAGAACAGTGGTACTCTGGCATAACTTCAGTAGATCCTGTATCTTAAGCTTGCTGATTAGCAAAACATTTTGATACATTCTGGGCAAAGCTTTCCATGATCTACCTTTTCCCCTGCCATAGACAGCCAGTCATCAGTATGATGGCTGTACCCTGGGATTTTTCTTGCAGCTTTTGAAAATTTTCATAGGGAGCCAATTTACTTGAAAGGTAGAATCGGAACTGAAAAACTCAATGCCACAGCTGGGATTTGAACCACAGCCTTCCGCATACCAGCTGGGTGCTCTAACTATTATGCTACTGTGACAACCTGCCAGAATGACATTAAATTCTCCAACTGATTCATATTTTTCCCTGGTAAACCGCAAAGGGAGTCTAACATCAGAGACAATTACCCTAAGGGTGACTTACTATCGTGTACTTAGTCCCATCATTAAATAACCTTTAGATGGTAATTATTTATTTATGCCAATTTAGTGTTTAACTTTCTGTGTTTTTACTCCTATTTTTAATTACACATTTTGATAACTGCCCCAAGACGCGAAAATCTTGAAATTTCTTCTCTTTGGCTTTATATAGAGCTATTTATCTTTTAAGGTCCGGGACAATATGGAAAATTGTAAACCAGTCCTGTGTCATATAAACCAGAACAAGTTTCTTTGCTTTTTCAAATGCAGTGCGTGGAACCTACTACCAGTAAGATAAATTTATCTCCATAAATTTGTTCTTACATTTGAAGACGAGATGTCTCCACTAAGTACAGGAAAAGGGCAGCAACATGTTGGTTGTAGTTCTGACCTTCACAAATATGTGAAGATGGGGAAACTGTACCAGCTTCTTTTGGAAGGTTTGTGAGATATTGAAATAAACATGAAACCAATTTCAAAGCTTCCTTCCATTTAGTTTTGTCCAGACATAGCAATAAACTTTATTTGACAAGAATGCTTCATAAATTGTAAAATTGTAATCCATATATACTATGCACACCAAGTGAATAAAGTGGATGTAAACAAATCTGCGGCCATGTGCATTCGCAATGACAGAACACAGTTACTGCTACGCAAAAGTATAATATGCATTTAACTCCACTAAAAGGATATATTTACTCGATCTAAATAACATGCAGCACATGGAAATTAGCTGCTACTAACGTCATCTCCGTCCACAATAACACTTTTTTGTTTTCTGCTCACAAACTCAAAATCAATCTCCAGAAGAGCCTATTGAGGAAAGTTCATTTTAAATCTGGAAATTTGGGATCACGGTTAACTCCCAACAGCACGGTATTAGGTGGGGGGGTTCATTGTTAACAAAGAACTGGTGAACTTCTGGGCGGATTGCAGATCACACAAATTCGTAACAAACAACATCCAGCACTTTTCTGGCGCGCATCACTTCTTGCCGGGAGTTCTGACTTCACCAACTAAGAATTTTTCTTTGTGTACATTGTAAATACTTGAAACTGACACACCGGTAGACTTGGTCGTTAATTTCAGGACGTCATCTATAGCAAGTTCAGAATATTTCTCGCAGAACTTGTTAAACATGTTCAATATGATTGTCTTTTCACCACTTCGTAACGGTTTTCCGTGCTTGTTTCACAACACTCACTTGTTCTGTCATGTTATTTTCATAGTGAGTGATGTGAATGCTGAATAAGTTGGTTACAAATTCACTTAACTGTGTATTCTTACAATTCAACTATGCTTAGTATGCTTAGTTCATGCTTTAGCAAACATTAAGTAAGATTTCAGACCTTAGTAGTAGTATATTTTCAAGGGACTATTTAGACGGCGAAAGTGTCAAGAAGGTGCTCTCCGGTTAAAATGCAGTTGGTTTTGTTTACGTCTACTTGATTCACTTGAAGTACATAGTTTACATACAATTTTCAATTGTGTAATTTTTTTCCAACCAAACATCTGATGATGGTACCTGTGAAACAGAGTGCAAATGAAATGTCATTGTTATGAACTGAGCATCTTTATTTGCTCTTTTTTTATCCCTATCTTTAGCTGAATTACAATGCTTCTTTCCTCTTATGCACCACATAAATTTGTGTATATCATGGGTTTCTGAACTCTACATATTCATGTGCAACACAAAATTGGCACTACTCATTTTTGGGTGTGAAAAATGACAGATTGTAGTCATTACAAAAGATTTGTTGATGTTATAATTGATACTGGCATATAACTTCCTACTTCCAAAGCCTTTCTTTAAACATTTTATAAATTTTACTGATATTCAGCTTAGGATCAAAACACTGACTTACGAGTGGTGAGAGCTTACTTTTGTAAGCTTTCAATGTGACTTATGTATTGGATTGTATTTGGCTCAGTTTAATTGAAAGGTGCTTGTTTGCCTCTGTTATCCTTACAGATAAACAGATTAGATTCTTTTAATTTAAAAGGTGAGTTAATTAATAACACTGAACAACACTTACAACATATTTTTCCGGGACGCGTTTCGAAGGTTAACTTGCCTCCATTATCAACCGGACAATAAGGAAAGTTAACCTTCGAAACGCGCCCCGGAAAAATATGTTGTAAGTGTTGTTCAATGTTATTAATTAACTCACCTTTTAAATTAAATTAATTACAACAACACTGTTTTCAAACTTCTATGAAAGGAAGATAGATTAGATTCTGCTTTATGTTGAAAGCTGTATTATGCTTGAATTAACGTAACTTGGGTATTCTGACAGTTTCCTTGGCATGTGCTACACACGTGATAGGCGAGTGGCACAGCGGTTTGTTATCATAACAAGTTTGACCTTAAAGTAGCCAATAGACTTTGTGACAGGATTGCATGGCCACAGAGGGTTTTAAAAAAAATGACTACCAAACTCTCATTTTGATTCCCTGCAATTCAAAGAAATATTTCCTTGACACTTCTCTCAACTATTTCTTGCATCACTTTGCCTTCTCCTTTCAGGGATTCCACTATCTACATTTACAAGTATGAAGTCCTTCTCCCGTTTATAAGCAGCCTAACATTCAATATGATTTGCAAATTTCCCTCCGTTTTTCTTTGAAAAGATTCCCAGCACTTTAAATTACAGGTTAGGCAGTTAACAGGTTTTGGTTGTTAAGGTAATTTATTTTTGTTCTTTACTTTATAAGCAAGATCTTCATTGCGTTTTTCTCTTCTTTATTCACTGTCCAAAAACTTTTGCATGTACCTGCTCTTGTTATTTCCTCCCCCGTTAAAGCTTCCTTAGCATTTTGCTCTTTTCTGACATGTGTGACATTCACAAATAGGAGTGGTATTGATTCTTCTGTTTTCACCAATTTTTTAATGGTGATATTATGTTTCTTCAGTGAATGCTGACCTAACTTTTCCTCTGAAGATGTGTCACTTGGAATATGATATGGGTCTACAACCAGAGAAGTCCGATCCAAAATCAAACAGCTCATCATTGCTCTCAAGTGATTCTATTCTGGAATTACATTCTACTTCACTTCTAGTTGGAACACGATTAGCCATTGCTTCATTTTTCAAAGCCTCATCGTGTAAAATGAAATGATCGCAAGCTCTGCATTTCTGTACTTCTCAATTTTTATTAAACTAAACTTTAAAATGTGTTAGATTGTAATTATACAACACATACTGGGTAGTATACTCATAAAATGTCTTTATTCTGTGTGCTTTCATTTACCACAAAGTAAGATATGGTAGTTTAATTAGTAACTAACAAGTAATAAACTGAAAGAAAATTTGTTAACTGTAATTAATAGGGCTCGGAAGTTCATGCCCTAAAAAACACTGAAATATGCATGCAAATATGCTCTTAAAAACTTGAAAATATGCCAAGAAATATGCACTATTTAATTAAAACAACTAATGTCCCTTTGCAGTTGACAAGACGAGTTAGTATAAATAATAAATAAAATTAATCTTATTCCTTAGAGGTTGAAGCAGAAGTGATCCCGCTGCTAGTATTAACTGCTAAATTGCAGTTCACAACCAACACTTTGCACCAATTTTCAACTGTAAAACATCGTCTGTTGTCTCGCAAAACACTTCTGTAATGTGAAAAACTTCTCTCCACGTCACAAGATGTTATCGGGGCATATTTAAATGATGTTAACTGCTTCACAGAAAGAGTCAAGTCTCTTGGTGTGACAAAAGGTTTTCCTTCGAGGATGTCTCGAATATCACACATCTGTTTATAACTAGAATTTTTTGAAATTACATAATTCACTTTCTCTTTCACTTTTTGTCCTATGCTACCAGGAACCGTACTTAGATCACATTTTTTTTTTCAAAGAAAAATGGGCAGATATGAAATTAAGATCGTCTTTTAACCCAGTGTCTGACAGAATATTTTGCACAGTTTATATTGATGAAGCATCTTTCGAGTCCAATGAAATGATCTCTTCGACTACTTCTATGTGCTCAGCATAATATAAAACTTCATCGACCCATGTTCCCCATTGAGTTAACACTGGTTCAAGAGGAAGTCGGATATTAGGTGCTGTTGATCTAAACAACTTAACTATTTTAGGAGATTTAACAAACATTATCTTTGTACTGGACACAAATCTATCTACCAATGGCAAAGAATCACGTATTGTCTCAGAAATGCAACTAAGAGGGTGTGCCAAACAAGTTATATGAATTAAGTTAGGAAAAATACCTTTCAGAGTTTGCCCTGATTTTACCATATAAGGACCTACATCAGTAACAAATAAAAGTAGCCAGTCGCATTTGATTCCACATGGCCATAGTAATTTCAAAGAGTCCATCACAAACTGGGTCACAGTTACATTGTCAGTGACCGACAATTCGCAAACACTAAGAAGCTAAGGTGTAGTCTTTTGTTTATTAATTTAAAGCAACCATAATTATATTAGCAATAGAACGGCACTGAGTATCAGGGGTTTCATCAACAGACAACCACAAACTGATCAGCTAATTCATTATGTATATCTGACAATACGTTATTGTAACAATGTCCTACACAAGTCTTACGCAGTGTACTTTCTTCAGGCACATGTTGTCGAGTGTACTTGGCAAGAAAGTTTTTAAATGTCGGATTATTAATTTTGAACAAGGGAATATCAGCAGCTAAAAATGCTTGACACGAGTCATAGGAAAATTCAGTAACCCTACTTCCTATACACTCTACTAGCTGTTTTTGAACACGTTCTTTGTTTGCGAGTTTTCTGATTAAATTCTCCTTATGGTTTGCTGTATTTATGTGCTGAACTATTTGAAATCTTTTCTCACACGCTCTACAAAACAGTGGCCTATTATCTGTAGATATTAAATCACCCGAAAACTCGTTCTGTAGATTAATTAATCTAGCGCTCGAAGTTGGTTTTATTTTCGACATTTGAAGAGCTTTTTAACATTTTATACGCCTAATTTAATTTGGTGGGAACCAGTTCACAACACTTACGTTTGAAGATCACAACTACTGGTGGGCAGGCAAGCTTTGCTATGATCATGCTGCTCAAGATGTTGACCTGCGCTTTATCTTTACTACTATAAACCTCTCAGAGAACGCAGTGATTATTTTCTACGAACATACATATAATGAAAGGACGGAAACAGGAGATTCACTGCATGACATGACTCAGCATTAGTTCTCGCCACCTCACGAGTTACATCATATGCAATACTACCAATGTGAAAAATATACAGATGGAAAAAATAATAAAAAAACCATGAAAATAATTAAAATATGCAATATAAGGGCTATAATATTGAATCTTCCTGAGTTGTATCATCATGTGCAATATTACCAATATGAAAAATATCCAGATGGAAAACAAGAATAAAAAACCATAGAAAACTTTAAAATATGCAATATAGGGGCTATAATATTGAAATAATATGCATTTATAAAAAATCAAGAAAATATGCAGTTATATGCACCATAAAATCATGTCCAAATAACTGAAAATTCCATAATTCGTGCACATAATGTTGTTGTTGTTGTTTTCTAGTGCCTTGCATCTGGCAATGAAGCCATTAGCATTCGTGCTTTCCAATACTTTTGAACCGTGCACATAATGTAAAAGCATACATTTTTAACCCCTATGAAAAAACGTGCAAATGCATGAACTTCCTAGCCCTAATAATTAAATATTCCATCTGATGTAATTGAAATTCATAAAGCATCATCCCAATACGTTTGTGGCTGTTTGACATTGTATTATTGTAGCATTAAATATGCGACAGAAACTTCCTTATGGATTAGATTGCCTTCAAGATATTCTATTATTTAGTGACTTTAATATTGCTGGTCAGCTTGTGTCTAGGATTTTTTGGATGCATACTAGTGGCCCATTTGTTTTCTATTGTCTCTACTACAATTTGAATTACTAGGTTGGGGTTCTAAACTTATATAAATTAATTTTTAGCAATAAAAAATAATACATTATTACCAAGCCATAGGAATTGAACCAAGGATCTATTGAAGACAAGTTCAAATATTACCACTTGAACCATGGATCAGGAAGGTCGGCCATGGGAATCAAATCCACACCATCCTGCATGTGAACCTCACACTTACCGCGGAGCAATCTCATTCGGTATCAGAACTATAACTGTAACATCAGATATAGAGGATATGCACATTACTCATCTAGGAGACAAGAACTCCAATTTCAAACTTGGAAAGATGATACTTGAAAGCTGTGTAAGGCAATTTTCTAAGGGAAGGAAAACTTGACAGAATATTCTGTATATGTGCTGATTTGACATGGCATTTTAATGTCTCGATTAGCCAGATAGAGAATAATTGGTGGACTTCCTCAAAGTCCTCCTGACTAGATCCAAAGAATTTGCTGACCAACGACAGGTGTGGTGCTTCAGACTCTTATGAAGTAGTTGCCAAAATATAAAACTGGCATGCACATCAAAAACTACTCAGGCAAAATGATGAGGCTCAAGGGTAATAATTCCATTGGTAGTCAAAGTAAAAATAGTAGTTTTATTTCCCAAAAACTCTCTTGGTTAACTCAAAGCTGTGGTTAAGCATTAGTCTACTGTAAGGCAAACATTTTGTTAATACAGATTATATTTAATGGCAGCTAGTGCGAGTGTTACAAATATAAAACATAACATTCAGTTATAAATAATATTTTTGTATTTTTTTTATTAAATTATAACAATAGACAAAAAAGAACTTTTCATTTGCTACCATATTGACGTTTCACCACAACCAACCATTAAAATTTATCACAAAAAGTAAAAATATTTTTCCTGGTAACTGACATGTTGTAAAAGTGGCATTGCAGTATGTTTAGGGACAAAGTTAAAGTTCTGTTCATTTAAAATTAGAAATAACAGTCCTTATCCAATAGATGGTAGATTTCGGGCTTGTAGGCCGTGGTCCAGTCTATAAATTTTCTGACATTTCGCCCAAGACTGCGTTGGGCATCTTCAAAGAAATGGCTCATGGCTGGTTGACAACTAGAGGGCGATTAATGGAGTGCCCTCTAATTGTCAACCAGCTATGAGTCATTCTCTGTAGATGCCCAATGCAGTCTTGGGCAAAACGTCAGAAAATTCATTGACTGGACCACCGCTCCATTAATCGCCCTCTAGTTGTCAACCAGCCATGAGCCATTTCTCTGAAGATGCCCAACACAGTCTTGGGCGAAATGTCAGAAAATGTATAGACTGGACCACGGCCTACAAGCCCGAAATCTACCATCTATTGGATTAATGCCGGCTGTGAAAGCCTGAGCATGTATAACAGCCCTTATGTTTCAAGCCTTTCAAC
The DNA here is from genome assembly GCA_030765045.1 of Tenodera sinensis. NCBI lineage: Eukaryota > Metazoa > Arthropoda > Insecta > Mantodea > Mantidae > Tenodera > Tenodera sinensis. The sequence goes on along the minus strand of CM060967.1, from coordinate 61,820,080 downwards.
TACCTATTTATCTTTAAAACCTGGCTGGAAAAATAAAATTGAAACATTCTCAAAAAAAAAAAAAAAAAAAAAAAGGAAAGAAAATCTTGAGAGTAATATATAGTTGGACATAATGATTGTAGCTACATTTCATTGCTTGGATTCATTTTTAACTAACAGGTTTTAAAATTAATCATTTTGTTTTGTTTTTACTAAAATATGTGTTAACTAAATGCAAAATCAATTAACAATTTCAAGGAACTTCTTAAATCAGGTGGGACTTAAATGTACCCATTTCAGAATATTCACCTTTGCATAGATACAGTTGAACCTAATTTATGCATTTACCAAGGGGAATCGAGAAGATTACTTGCAACTCAGAATTGCCTACAAATGAGATTTTGATAATGCATATTTTGTGTAAAGAAAAAGCAGTGCAGTAAGCCTACATGTGTAAAATTTTACAAACAACAAAGATATGTACGAAGAAAACATTATATTGACCTTGGTCCTGCTTTAAAGCAATCAGTTGATTGGGCTTGCTTCACTTTTCTTGCATTAAGTACATACGCCTCATTTTGTTACTGATGACTATACATAGTGTATACAATTCCTAAATCTGAAATAGTTTCGGTGTTGGTTTTGTGCGGATTAAGTTCCACCTCATGTATGAATTTTACCTTCTGATCTAATGTATAAGGTTTCCTTTTTTTGTTCTCCATGGCTGATTAAAATGCAATTGAGAATTGGAAGACAAAACTGCTGTTAATCAGTAAACACTAGATTACAAGCATTTTTATTATTACTTCTCGTTTGTTGTTAAGACATTGTCACACTGAAAGCCGCCAGCTCTACCAACAAATGTCTTTGTATTTTGTTTCTGCAGCTGAAAGTCGCTTGCTGAGCTTGTGTCTTTGTCAACAGAGATGAGGAAAATATGCCTTGAATTTCTGATAGCGTATGCTGTATGCTCATTATAATTATGAAAAACTCAGTTGTATTTCAATAAATACGAGTTACTTAGAAATGGGTTATGTATAAAGCAGGTTATATATAGGAGCGCTTTTTGAAGACTGGTTTCTGAAATGAATATTGGTGAATATCCTCACCTAATCTTTTGGAATAATTGTTACAGAAGATTCTGTGGCAGAAGATACATCCAAGTGTTATGAATCAGAAAATCTGATACAACAGGAGCGACGAAAATTGCGCAGGTTGCAACGGTCTCTTGCTGGTGTACCACCTCCACCATCTGTTACCATTCCTCAGCTGGATGTTAATGAAATTCTCAAATTGATCAAGGAGAATCAGAAGCTGATGATATTTGATGGCAGTGCTGAAGAGAAAGAAGGTAGATTTTTACATTTATTTAGTGACTCTAGTGTTTGCATATATTTTTATTTAAGTTTCCAATTTATAATAGCATTTCAGGATGTACTTTAGTTGGTAGGTACATTATTGAACTACAAACTTTGATGGAGAAATTGAAGCAATTCGAATGGCCCTACAAAATCTTTTATACAGAATTTCACATTTTCATCAAGCAGTTATTCTCTCAGATTCCAGGGCAGCAATTATAGCAATTAATTCCAAGTTGTCACCAAAAAACCAAACAATTATAGAATGTTGGAAAATCCTTACCCATCTAACAGCACTTCAAAAACACCTAGTCTTCCAATGGATACCAGCTCACTGTGGACTGAGTGGTAATGAGAAAGCTGATTTTCTTGCAAAAAAGGGTACCGGCAATGTGCAGAAATCAATAGTTAATGTACCATTTTATGCAGCTAAAAGATTAGTTAACTCTGAATTCAAAAAAATTACTGAAAAATATTACTATGAAAAATGAAAAAATAAAAGATGGGAACTACCAAACATTTAAACAGTAATTCCTGAGTATCCTCGAAAAACAGCAGTTGCAACCTTCAGGTTGATTACAGGACATGATTGTCTGGCAAAACATTTAAACAGAATTGGGATATATTCTTCACCACTCTATCCTCTATGTGATCTGCAAGAGGAAATGGATCGAGACCACCTTCAAATATGCCCGGCCACTTCTAATGCCCCATCCATCAGTGAAAAATATTGGAGAGAAAGAGGATTAATGACTTCATTGTCAGAAATCCAGCATTAGCTAACAACAACATTATTGATTTTCTTGATGTTATCTCATGAAGCCCATATTTTACACTTAATGCATCTCAATAAAGTATAAAGGACAGTTTCTTTATCTAAATCGCCAAGATGTATGACATTCAAGATTCATACAGATACATATGTAAGTACCTATTTAGATGTGATGCAAATACCTAACCATGATATGATATCCACAGCATTAGGTTGGTTGGTTGGCATTTGGAGTTATGGCAGAAAAATTCTAATGAAAATACTCAAACAGCAGCTCTTTATAAAGGGCCACATGCTTAAAGTGTGTTTTAATATGTCTAAGTGCCTTAGTGTACTCAAGCTCTGCAGACACAAGCCAAAGAAAACTAACTGTAGGAGCTAATATAAGAAAAGAACATATGTGTATATAGCTTAAAATTTTCTTTCCACAAAGACCATATAATATTTCCTATAATATTTGCCAAGATAATTTCACAAAAAGAAATCCATATAAGCAATATTAAACCTTGTTCTATATTATTTCAGTTTCATGTACTTGCATATCTAATTTACACACACATAAAGAAGCTTTTCCCTTGCTTTACTTTTCTAGCTAGAAACAGTGGAATATCATATGTGATAATTTTGTAGACAATCTTACAGTGACAATGTTCATGATTAGGCTTACTGTGCTTTTCAAATGGGAAGGAGTTTGTCCTGGAGCGTCTCCAGGCTGATAACCAATTGGAGCCCTGCTATGTTGTTATATTGTTTTCCCCTTAAGTAAGGCTTGACGTGTGCCAAGAAATATGAAAAGTGGGGGTAATGAGCTTGCAACTCTGTGCACGTAAACATATCTCATTGGCTGCAGATCAGAACTCTTCGCATTTGAAAAGCACAGTAGTAGTCCAGCTACATTAAAGAGGAATCAGGTTATGCGCATTCATAGTGTATGTGACGGCACAGTGTGGGGAACCAGTTCTGATCGTCTGCTCTACAGACAGAATGTGCACAACTTTATTCTTTTGATAGCTCACCTACTTAACTTATTCATGTTTGGTTGAAGCTGAAACCACTCTTAGATCGAATTCATTAACTTCAAAATGTCTAACAACCATGTGGTTTTTATAATCTTGAGCCTCGTAATGTATTTGTTGCACGTAAGTCAGTTATGTGCATCTTAGAAACACGCATAAGTGCTTATTATTTGTGACATCTGTTGCAGAAAACAGAAATTTTCATTTTTACTACAATTTAGACAGTGTTCTTTTTATTTTATAGGTTCCCCTGAAGGAAAAGAGCATAAAAGGCCATTGACACTTTTCTCTACTGAGGAGGTGAAGAATTTATCATGGCCAGAAGCAAGGTCATGCAATTTTTATGGTATTCAGTAAGTATTTCAGTTTTGGGCAGCTATAGAACTAACAAGATTCATATGTAATCATATGAAATGGTACAAAAATTGGATGAATTGAAGCATGTGATATTTACATTTTAATCTTACAAATTGAGACTCAGTTGCCAAATGAATCCAAAATGTTGCTGGAATCAAACAGAAAGTGAAGCAATTCATACAATACTCTCAGTGAAAGGTGGAGTCAGCTTGAACAATAGCTTCAGTCACCTGTTTATTATTCAGTGTATATATTGCGATCATGAACACACATCAGCTACGGTCAGCACCAACTGGTGATATGTACTGTATGATAAACAGATAGGTGAAGCTATTAAGAGTGTTCAAGTGGACTCCATCTTTCATTGAGCATACTCTTAAGTAAATGAATCTTAAATTCCTTAACAATTTTCTTCTTTTTCAGATACAATAATGGAAAACTTTCTGAAGAGCTGGAAGCTCTCTATGAAAGATTGCGAGAAAGGTATGTTGGATGTGAAACACTTTCGTCATGCAGTATATGGTTTCCAGGGATATCAACAAAAGCAATAGAAAGGAGGATGAAAAGTAGAAGTATTGGTCAGTCGCCAGGACGGCGTTTGAGCCATTTGGCTAAAAGGAGACAGGCATTTTCTAGTGCCAACTTGTTGCCAAGTGTGGCAGGCAGTCTCCCCACTGCAGCAGCACGTCGAGGTTGCAATAGGCTCATCATGGTAGAAGTGAAGTAAGTCATTGCATCTGTACAATTAACAATATGTCCATAGAAACAGTTGGTGACAGTATTGTTTAAATAACATTAGAAGTGAAATTGAGTGTTATGTGCAATTAACAATATGTCCATAGAAACAGTTGGTGACAGTATTGTTGAAATAAAATTAGAAGTGAAATTGACTTTATTAATAACACAAAACACTCACAGTTAAAATTTCTTGCAACATGTTCTGGAGGCTAGTATCTTGCATTATCAACTGATCGATGGCGAAGGTGATCCTTCTGTAGACTGCTCTAGTGGTAGTCCTACAATTTTGTATAGTGGGTCGCTCTGGGGAATATCAAAATTGAAAACTGTTCTTTTTCTTCCAAATAAAAACATGTTCCTATGTTGACAATTCTTGTTTTCCTGTTATGTGTTTTAATAGATTGGTTCCGGATTTGTTTATGATTTTTTTTAGTGCTGATTTTTCATGTTTGTATTTTTAGGTCTTAAATGTTCCTTGGCCCTTGTTTCCAAGTTCATCTTTGTTTTCCTTGTATAAATTTGGTTGCAGTTACTGCATTCTGTTTGATATTTATTTGAAGGTATGCTGTCTTTAATATTAGAGCCATATAGGTTTTTTTATGGCATATTTGTTCATTGGGGTATGATCATCTCTCAAAATGTTTTTGATTTTGTTAATGTTGTTGATAGCTAATCCTGGATTTCCGATAATGAAGTCATTAATCCTCTTGCTCTCCAAAATTTTTCACTGATGGATGGGGTGCTAGAAGTGGCCGGGCATATTTGAAGGTGGTCTCGGTCCATTTCCTCTTGCAGATCACATAGAGGACAGAGTGGTGAAGAATATATCCCAATTGTGTTAAAATGTTTTGTTAAACAATCATGTCCCGCAATCCACCTAAAGTTCACAGCTGCCATTTTTTGAGGATGCTCAGGAATTACTGTTTGAATGTTTGGTAGTTCCCATCTTTTATTTTTTGATTTTCATAATATTTTGCAATAATTTTTTTGAATTCAGATTTGACTAATCTTTTAGCTGTATAAAGTGGTAGATTAATTATAGATTTCTGTACACTGCTGGTACCCTTTTTTGCAAGAAAATCAGCTTTGTCATTACTCAGTCCACAGTGAGCTGGTATTCATTGGAAGACTAGGTGTTTTTTAAGTGCTGTTAGATGGGTAAGGAATTTCCAACATTCTGTAATTGCTTGGTTTTTTAGTGACAACTTGGAAGTAATTGCTATAATTGCTGCCCTGGAATCTGAGAGAATAACTTCTTGATGAAAATGTGAAATTCTATACAAAAGATTTTGTAGGGCCATTCGAATTGCTTCAATTTCTCCATCAAAGTTTGTAGTTCCATAACTTAAAGATTTGTAATAGGAAAAGAGGTAACATGTGACTCCAGCTCCCACTCCATCTCAGTTTGATATCAATGATCCATCAGTATAAATATGGAGCCATTTATGTTCCGGAAATCTAGTATGCCAATAATTTTAGAACATCCGTTGGAGTATCACTTTTCATAACTTCTTCTGTCAGGTGTAAATAATATGTGATGTCTAATATTTGTGTCGGATTGACTTTATATATGAAGTTTTCCTTTGAATTAGGAAGGTATACATTCTTCTTGATGTCTTGAATTTTGGAAAGAAGGCTCTCCTGGGTCTTTAGTGTATGTGTAAAATTTCTCTTGTTCCATGTATTGAATGGGAGTCTGATCAATTTTTTGTGTTGAATAAGAGCTGATTTTTCTATTTCATATTCAGTGGGGTATTGGTTGGTTAGTATTTCCATAGCTGGTATTGGTGTGGTTTTGATAGCACTTGTAGTTAGTCTCAGACTTTGGTTTTGAAAGATTTTTTTTTTTTTTTGTATTAGCTGTTATAAGAACTTCACTGCAGTAAGTAAATAATGGCTTTATGTATACAGTGTGCGCACAAAGTCTGTATACCCCTGTGCTAAATTTAAAATTACATGAGTAAATATGTTTTTTTGAGGTTGGTATATATTCATGTTATTTTCCTGTTAGATACCCATTGTTGATGACGTGGATTTTTCGATTGTTGTTGCTCTTATGACAACAAATCAACAAATCTTATGAATCAAATTAGTTGATGCCGAGATATTGAGAAAGAATGGCTGATACAAGTGGTTACACAATTGAGGAACACTTAGTGTCCGCTGTGTGGGTTCATGAGCATCAAATTAATGGCAAATTAATGAAGAATGTCATGGACGATTTTGCTGCAGTTTGCGAAAGCAGCACCGACAAAGAAGACGTTGTTAGCCTGGGAATGGAAAACATTTTTAATAGGCAGCATTTGTGACGCGACAAGAAGTGGAATACCATCCACCAGACTTGGACTTTGTGCTGACGTGGAAAAATCTATCCAACAATCTCCAGTTAAATCTTTAAGGAAACATGCTACAGAGTTAGGGGTACTGGAATCAACTATGAGGGAACAATAAAGTGGATCTGAAAATTAAGTATTGGTGTCCATTGAATGTGAATGAATTATCAGATACTGAGAGGTAGAACTGGAACTTAAACTGGAACTCAAACACTACCCACACACGGCTTGTGTGTTTAAAAACACCACAGTAAGTTTGTTGGCATAAATAAATAATTATCAAATACTGATTTGGAGACGTGTACTAATGCTTGTGGCCGGATTCTGCAACAATTCCAAAGAATGCCTGAGAAGGCAAATGTCCTGTTCACAGATGAATGTGCGATTTATCGCACTTCCCGTAACTGCAATGTTTATTTCTGGGGAAAAGAAAATCCAAATTTTTTTGAAAAAATCGAGTGCAACCCAACACATGTCATGGTGTAGTCTTGAATGACACATACTCATCTGTTTAGCCCATATTGTTTTGATGGTCCTGTTAATCAGAACACTTATCTCCAGATGATTGATGACTGGCTCCTCCCACAGCTGCAAAATGTAGGAATCTTGAACAGTGTTTGGTTTCAACATTATGGGGCACCAGCCACCAGCAGTGGCTGTTCGACAATGTCTGAACGCAGTCTTTGGAAATTGTTGGATCGGTAGAGGATCGGACAATCTCACATGGCCTCCAAGGAGCCCTGATCTAACAACTCCAGATAATGCACTATGGGGTTACATCAAAGAGAAGGTGCGGGAGCAGCAGTGCGCTACAACTGGTGAACTGCAAAATGCGGTGTGAGTAGCTTTCCAGACAGTGACTAATAATGTTGAGTAAGATGAACATGAGAACATGGCAGCATATTCGGCTGTGCAGAGACAATGGTGGGACACATACCAATGTTTTGGAGTCCTAAGATGTAAGGAGAAACATTTAATTACATAAATATTGGAAATTGGTACTTTTATTTCACATCAGTTTGAATTTAATATAGGGGTATACAGACTTTGTGCGCACACTGTACATTGTATGTTGTGTTAATGGTTGTTCTGGAACAACTCTACTTCATTCCTGTTAGACGTGTTAACAGTGAAAGACATCTTTCTGCTCTTTGTATTACATTTTCTATTTGTTTGGTCCATGTAAGTTTGGTATGAAATATAACTCCCAAATACTTTGCTTCCTTTGTTTCTGGTAATTGTTGACCCTCAAAATTTAATTTTATTTTTAGTGGTTTTTTTCCTTAGTGAAAAGATTTGGTAGTTTGATTTTGTTGTAATAACAGTCATTAAATTTTCTTTGGTGCACTTTGTAGGTTGGTTAAGGATTGTTACATGGTTTTTTTCTAGTTCTGTCTTCATTATCCAATTTGGAATCATCAGTGTGGATATGCAGCCATAATGGTTTGGGATACAAACTGTGGATTGTTTCCAGAGAAATTTGTTTTAATTTAGAGGGAGTCCTGTTGCTTTTAAGCACATGTTCCATCAAGTTTAAATTATAGTCTATTGGTGAAACTGGTATGAAGAGTCTCTCAGACTTTTGATTTTGATTATGCTGGTCTTATAATTTATTAGCTTTCTGTATGAAGCCCTGTTGAATTTTAAGGTTTCTCTCTCTTTTGATATTTTTGCCAATAATTGCCTTGAGGTAGTCTTATTAATTTTTCATATTGAGCTGAAGCTTGTTTGTTAATCTCATGGATTATTGAAGGGTTTTCGGTAAGCATCTGCATTGCTGTTGTGGAAGTAGCTTTAACACCACCTGTTATCAATTGTAAAGAGTTATTTTGAATTGTTTCTAATTTATTAAGGATTTTTTATTAGATGTAATCAGATTTTCGCTACCATATAGTAGAACAGGTTTAATGTGTGTCTTGTAGGTATTATTTAGTACTTCCCTAGAGCAGCCCCACTTTGTTCCTGTTAATCTCATTAATATATTGCATCTTTTATTTACTTTTTCTGTTATATTTTTAACATGATTTTCCCAAGGTAATTTTCTGTCACAGTATATACCTAAGTAATGTAATCTTGCTGTTGAATGTTTTGACCATTTATTTTGAAGAACTCTGGCAATAATTTCTAAATATCAATTTTGACTCTTTTGTGTTTGTGTTCTTCAGTCATTTTTTTCTATGCTTATGTGATGTTTTATATCTTTATGGATACCTATTTCCACTGGCAGTTTGACAATGTTTGGGTAATATATTTATTATGTAATTTCTAAATTCAAAATATTTTATAATTTCTTGAGATATATTGGCTTCTACACTACGAAATACATCAATGTTATATTCATCTACTATTTTAATTAGTTCAGATTTCTTGGTTTGAGACATTCTGCCTGCATTCCATTGTGCAACTTGAATAATCTTCTTTGTGCTTCTTCGGTCCCCATCCGGAGATCCAAGTAGCGGACTGTTTACCTCCAGAATTATTTGCAGATAGAAGTGAGTTCATGATTAATTGGGCTTATATGTTGTTCATTTTGCACCCCCCAAAGGCATGTGTAGATTAAGGGATTCTACGGACGTGAACAACTTTGCCTTATTCTCTTCAAATAACAAATTCAATATTTATCAAATAGAATGCAGTAACTGCAGGCTTTGTTTTTGTCTTTTCTTGTAGTTTCTGGATTTTGAGTATGGTGCCCCTCTCCTCTCACTTTTAGGCTTTTGTTCCTTGAAATCTTTGTGTGTGTACCCTGTGTTAACTTTGTGTTGGACCTTTATGTGTAGCAAGTGTGTTGTGCTTTGTGCATATGTATATGCATGCAATCACTGTTACCAGTGGATAGTACTTTGAAAATTTTTTTTACATACGTAATGTATTTTTACTTTCTCTACCATGTACATAATAGATAGAGAAGGTATTGTGTTTCATCCAAAAATTGGATACCAATATTTTGGTGGAAATGCATGTTTTGAGGTCCCCAAATAAAAAACTATGTTTTACAAAAAGGGCTGCATGAGAGTGTGTCAAAAATGAAAAATTGGTGAAATAGCAAACTGGGTATTTTAGTTCAGCATCTTCCAAGGATATAACATGATCTGCAATAAAATCCTTCCCCCTAAACTAACCTTTACATGGAACATGCTTTGAAAATTTTGATTTTCTCAAAAACGGTTCTAACGATTTTGATTAGAATACCATATGTTTGAGATATTTTCATGACAAAGAACATGTATATCTTGAATTTTCTTGCAATATCCTCGCAAGTCCTATCATTCTAGATGACTTTTACATAACTGGTAAACCATAAGAGATGGGCAAAATCTTACTACACAAAAAATGTTGTTAGCTAATGCTGGATTTCTGACAATGAAGTCATTAATCCTCTTGCTCTCCAATATTTTTCACTGATGATATTGAAGAGAGCAATAGCAGTAATAGTAACCGCTTTTTAAAGAGCACCATATTTTTATGTTTTGGCGGTTACATTGCTCTCTCACAACCCCCAGAATGTCTGGAGGACCACACCTGTCATTGGTTTACGGGTCTCACCGACCTGACCGGGAGAGTTATCAAAATAAATTCACAGACCATATCCTCTGATCACCAATCAGAGAACGTATTACATGCCATGACAGGTCAGCATGCTAGGGGTTAAGATTTTATAGAGAAATGGAGAGGTTGGAAAAATAAAGACTCCCTAGCCCTCGGGAACCCTAATAGCATCAGGGTCGGAAGAGAACAAGAGATAACCAAGGTAAGGTAAGATAGAAAAGTTACAGTGAGGAGCAAAACACCAGTAAGTGGAAGTAATGTTCTGCTCAGCTTGGGTACCTTGTGGTCACTATTCACATATCCCCTAGAAATCTTAAAATGGTATACAGTTAAAGGGCTAAAAACAAACGGTAAAAACAACAATAAAAATCTTAGGCTAAAACTCTAAAAATCATGACCCAAAGAATATAACACAAGTAAAACTTGCTTCGTGGATGCAATTTTGACAATGAATCATAGCACCTCTATGGAAACTGGGTCGTTTTCCATGAACGGATCGTAGAGTCGAGCCAGGCCAAGGGATTGGCACTCTCTAGCATACCACAGACAATCGAGTAAAATGTGGGACACAGAGAGTGGCACGCCACACTGTAGACACATAGGGGCCAGTTTGCCATGCAATAGATGACCATGCATGACGCATGTGTAACCGATTCTCAATCTGGTGAGGATCACCTCCAGCCACCGAGAGTCCCTGTATGAGGTCAGCCAGGGTTGCACGGTGTTCTTAATCATCCACAACTGTGTGCGCTTTAGGTACCTGAACCAATCAGATCCATTGATGATCTACCCACCATCTCGGCAGTCTGCACTGATGGCATTACAATGAGGCATATATTACAATATGCTGGATACCCTGTACTCAATCCTGTGAACCTAGCAGGTTGCAGTGGCAGCACGTTATTTTCCAATACTTCTTAATAGTGAACACTTGGAATATTAAAGCAATGATTATGTGGTGAAATGCTTAAGTGTTAATTCTACTCTAAGATTCAACCTGTGCTCAAGAATTCAACCATGGTTTGCATTAATGGGGAGTGTCAAGGGTGAAACTTGTGTTAATCCAAAATGATAAAACAGACATTTCTAAACTTAAAATTATAAACTTTACCTAAGTAAGACCAACTTAATTGGTTCAGATTTTGCATGCAGCAGTTCAACAATAAGCTTCCTAAACCATTTATCTTGTGTAATAAATTATTTCCCAAGTGTAACCCTGCCCCACTGATAGGTATTTTGTCTAAGATCCCTTCTACAGCAATGGTGGGCCTGACAGTTTATGTCAAATACATTTGTTTTTCTTTGTTTTTATGGAGTGAACCATTTGAGAGATATTCTTGTTATTTGTTTGACATTTTCAATACTTATGCTTATTCTGTTATAGATAAATATTCTCGAAAGAATGTTGGGGATAGAAAATTTTATAATGCTTTAGTTTATTAAATAATTAAATAATTCTATAATTTTTATAGAACTTTATAATTCACCAACACAAAATTATCAAAAAATACAACTGAACCATTAAAACATAATAACAAAAGCTTAACTACAGATAGGGAAATAGCAGAATCCCTTAACAAGTTTTATGCTCAGTCACAAAGAATACCCCAAGCATATAAAAAACAAGATAAGGCTATCCAAAAAACTATCAGAGAAACTAATAAGCCAAAAGGTATACGAAATGATATCTTTATTCAGGATTTTAACGAAACAGAACTGGATTTAGCAATAGAACAATTACAGAACAAAAAATCTCCAGGACCTGACAAGATCCACCCAGAGTTTATTAAACACCTTGGCAGGAAAGGAAAAGAAATCCTACTTAAACTGTATAACACGTGTTGGAGAATGACTGTACCTTCCGACTGGAAAAAAGCCATTATCATCCCGATTTTAAAGAAAAACAAACCTTCAAACAATATTAATAGTTTCAGACCAATATCTTTGACCAGTGTTATTGCAAAAGTGATGGAAAGAATGGTGGCATCTAGACTTAACTGGTTCCTAGAATATTACAACTTAATTAATAGTTCACAGACCGGCTTCAGACAGAATCATAGTACAAGTGAAAATGTACTCCTACTAAGCCAAGACATCAAGGAAGGAGGATACCTTAGCAGTATTCATTGATTTTAAATCAGCATATGACTCAGTCTGGAGAAACAAATTAATTGAGAAGTTGCAATCAATAGGTATGAAAAGTAACATGCTGAAATGGATAACTCAGTTTATTTCACAAAGATTTTGTGCCACAAAATATAATACATACATTTCCAAATATAAACAAACACACTGAGGACTTCCACAAGGTGCTGTTCTGAGCACAACACTTTTTAACATATATATAAATGACCTTCCATCAATAATAAGAACTTTAGAAACCAAAATTGCTTTATTTGCTGACGATGTAGTCATTTGGACTTCAGGCTCTCCAAAAAAACCTGAATTAATTAAAGACAGAATAGAAACAGCCCTAAACAAAGTACATGAATGGAGCTCCAAAAACCTCATGACTATCAATGTGGAAAAAACAAATTATGAATTATTTACACTAAAATACAAACCAGTTAATATTAACATAAATTATAATGGTAAACCACTCAAAGCAGTTGATGATGCCAAATACTTAGGCATCACTTTCGACAGAAAGCTAAGTTGGAAAAAACGTATAACAAACATCTCAACAAAGGTTGAAAAGAAACTGCAAATCCTGAAAAGGTTAGCTGGTGCTAAATGGGGCTGCTCAAGGAGAGTCCTTAACACAACATACAAAATGTATGTTAAACCAAACCTCTTGTACTGTTCTGAAGCTTTAATAACAGCAGCAAATTCTAACATCAATAAACTTGAACAGATACAAAATCAGGCTCTTCGCCTAATCACTGGAGCAGTTAAATCCACACCTATTGATGCCATGCTTGCCTTAACACGGACCCCATCAATAACAACAAAAATAGAATAAGAACAAGTATTGCTCCAACACGAGAAAATGTTATGACTGCCAAACTCTAAATGGACAGAAGAGAACCTCCCCCCTTCAATCCTTAAAACTCATAGTAGTTTCCTAGAAAATGTAACACAGATTAAATCCAAATTGAACATTCCTAACACCAGAGAAAATCTACTTATAAGAGAAAATCCATTGGAATTATTGCAACCTACCTTCAGTTTGGAATTAATAGAGGAAATAAGTAAATCAGACACACCAAAAGAAATACAAAAACTTCTAGCTCTGGAAACAATCAATACTAGGTATCCCACAGAAGAATGGCTGCACATATATACTGATGGATCCTCCAAGGAAGACCTTACTGGAGCTGGAGTTACGTGTTCACATTTTGCCTTTTATCATTCTGTTGGCAGAGACACAACAAATTATGATGGAGAAATAGAGGCTATACACATTGCTCTCCGACAATTATTAAATCTTCCCTTAAATAAATTTAACAAGGCAGTAATTCTTTCGGATTCTAAAGCTGCAATTCAGGGAATATGTCCAAATACTACAAAGAAGTCAACAAAAATTAGAGAATGCTACAAAATGTTAATACAACTCCAAAAAGTTAATAAGACTGTTCATCTCCAATGGATTCCAGCACACTATGGAGTCATGGGGAACGAAGCTGCAGACTCACTTGCAAAGAAAGGCACAACAATAAAACAAAAGTCTAAATTCAATTTCTCATATTCCTCAATAAAACGCTTTATCATTAAACAATTTTCTCATTCATACCTACAAGAAATAGAAACAAATGCCAAAGATAAAAAATGGATTACACTACTTTCCAACCCAGATATAATCCCCCAGAGACCAAGGAAAACAGCGGTTGCAGCCTTCCGACTATTGACAAATCACGACTGCTTAGCAAGTCATCTCTATAGAATAGGTATCTCAGCCTCACCAATATGTGTCCTGTGTAACAATCCAGCAGAAATGAACGAAGACCACTTGAAGACCTGTGAAGCATTAAGATCAGAGGAAACTACAGTTCAAAAGTATTGGAAAGCACGAATGCTAATGGCTTCATTGCCAGATGCAAGGCACTAGAAAACAACAACAACATAATTCACCAACTATTTCATCCAGAAATGGTTATATTATATATTATGTATATATCTATTATATTTCAAAATAATTGACATATATGTAAATATATGAGTAAAGCACTATACGCATCCGTAGAAAAGATAATACAAATGACTGCACTCATTATTTAAGGTAATTTGTGAGTCTGTTCTACAGTTTGTATTTATATTTTGCACAGATATTAGTCAACTATAAGATTCCTGGATTTTAAAGCCTGGTAATTTGTTTTGTCCGTCCCCTCTCCAAATTAAGAGAATATGGAATAGGTACCAATGACAGAATTGTGATGAAGATTATTAGAGCTACTTATGTGGAGAATGGTAACCGATTTTTCATGGGGTAGTTAGCAAGGAATACATGACAGAGTAGAAAGCATTTTATTTTGAGATGTACAAAGAACAAATGGCAATACAGTTTATGACTGGCTTATCTGAAATAATTTTAATTTCATGAGTTTTATAGTTTTTGGAAAATCCCCTCAGGGGTCCCCATCCAGGGAATATGTGGATGGCGACCACAAGGTACCCAAGCTGAGCAGAACATTACTTCCACTTACTGGTGTTTTTCTCCTCACTGTAGCTTTTCGGGACCCTAATGACCAAGTTGTCGACAGGCCCTTAAACCCAACACACTCACTCACTCACTGTAGCTTTTCTGTCTGACCCTATGACCTTCCCTTGGTCATCTCTTGTTCTCTTCCGACTCCGATGCTATTAGGGTACCCGAGGGTTATAGTCTTTATTTTTCCAACCTTTCCATTTCTCTATAAACTTTTAACCCTTATCGTGCTGACCTGTCAGGGCATGTAATACGTCCTCTGATTGGTAATCAGAGGATATGGTTGGTGAATTTATTTTGATAACTCTCCCGGTCAGGTCGGTGAGACCCGTAAACCAACAACGGGTGTGGTCCTCTAGACATTCTGGGGGTTCTAAGAGAGCGATGTAACTGGCAAAACATAAAAATATGGTGCTCTCTAAAAAGCTGTTACTATTACTGCTATTATTCTCTTCTATATTAGAGAGCAAGAGGATTAATGACTTCATTGTCAGAAATCCAGCATTAGCTAACAACTTTTCTCAAATAGGCATATGTTTAATCATTTTTTTACCTCTTGATCATGCAAAGAGAATGGAATTTCAACCTTGTGACCAGTGCTTAAAGCATTTGCTTGTCACTTAAAGCCCACTGTAATCTCACATTCTTCTTGCATCTACAAGAAAATTAGCAGTAAGATAATTTCTACCAATGTTTATCTCAATTCACCTGAAGTAAATAGAGGACAAAGTGTTTTTAAAAATAGTTTGTACAAGAGTAGAGAAAGTCATGTGAGTGCAGCATATCAGATTTCAGGTCTGGTGACAAATCTAAGTGCTCCATTTTTAAATTTATAAGCTTATTGGAACTAATCTTAATGATTCATGTCTTGTGTTATGCTTGGAAACATTAAATTTATTTAAATAATAGTCATCTATACATCTTTAGTTAACTCAGTATGCACTTTAACAAACCACAGAGCTAAATATGAACTACTAACACAAAAAACTGAACATAAAGTAACACTTAAAATGAAATAGTGGAGAGGGCTTTTTAAAATATCAGATTTCAGATCCCAATGGCACAGTTATACTGAATATAGAACACCTATGCATTGGCCAGTACGCTGCTGCAGTGGAGAGCTCTCTGTCAGCAGTTTATGCTCTGAAACGCTATGCACTAACACAAATAAAATGTTTAAAAGCATACTTCCAAGAAGATCCCATCCTGATATTAACAGGCATAAAGGAAAATGTGTCACACATTCTTTCTATATTTTTTCAAGATAGCAATATGATAGGGTTACTGTGCTTTTCAAATGGGAAGGAGTTTGTCCATGAACGCCTCCATGCTGGCAACCAATCGGAGTCTTGCTGTGTTGTCATATTGCACCAGGTAGACTTGCATAAACTAGGACAGTGTGTGAGAGAGAGGGAAATAAAAGAGTGGGGATAATGAGCTTGCAATGTTGGGCACGTAAACATATCTTATTGGCTGCAGATCAGCACTCTTCCCATTTGAAAAGCACAGTAAGTATAATGTGGTTTAAAATATTCGTACTTAAAAAAGGTTTATTTTTATTATGAATAAATAATGTTTTAAATAAGGAAAACCAGAATGTTTTTATTTACAAGCAAGGTATAGTTCTTGTATCCGACCATTCCCTACTCCAAGAATGAATTACTTTTGTGTAATGTTTTGCAGATAAAAGAAAAATGTTAAGTACGCTGTAAATGCTAAAACAGTTTAAATATCTGCAAAATTAAAATACATATCCATTTTTTTATGGCCGGAACACAAAATAAAATTCAGAGGAAGTGAAGCTTAGTGCTTGGTTTAATGTGGAATGACTTGTATCTCTAGTTTATACCTTCACATATTAACAAGTATGTAGGTAATTTAATTTAAAAGGTGAGGAAAGGAAGATAGAAGTATGTAGGTTTCCTGTGAAAGCTGTATATTCAGGTTGAAAACAAATTTAAAATACTAATGCATAGTTTTGACTGATTTTAGCATTAACAAGAGATATGTTACTTTCTTTTTCAGAAAAGGGGACCACAGAACCAAAGCTAAAGGCCAAGTAGCTAAGAAAGCAGGATTAAATGTAAATAATAAATTGCAGCAGACAAAACGTGCTTTATTCAAAAGTCCACCCAGTGGTCGGAAAAAGGTTTCTTCAGCCTCAAAAAATAGATCAAGTTCAAAGAAAATTAAAAGAGAAGTTGATCGAAGCAAAGTTCATAACTCAAAGCGTGCTCTTTGGCCAAGTTCAGGGAAGAGTGAAAATACAGTGCCAGATTCCAACAGTTCAAGGCAGTTGAAACGTCAGAGAGAAGAGAGTGAAGATGAAGGACTGCAGAATAAATTTCCACGTCGATCATTATTTGGTGAAAGAGACCGAGAAAAAGAAAGCAATAATCCAAAAGTGTTGCATACTAATTCATCTAATGGTCAGATGCTATCCCAACAACATAAAAAGGTTAGTTGATTTCCATTGTGATTTTGTTATTGTTGGTGCTGTATTTTTAAATAAAATCAAGCTTCGTGTTGAGCTATGAGACTATTATTTTTCTCCGGGCGTAGTACTAGGTGGAATGAATAAACACTCGATGTAACTTCACTATATATCATTTTATTAACACTTTTTTCGTCTCTTATTACATTTGTTATAACTGAATTGACTTTCGTTGCACCTATTTGTATTATCTTGATAATTATTATTTATTTATGCCAACAAACTTACTGTTGGTGTTTTTAAACACACAAGCCGTGTGTATCTTGATAGTCTTTCCACTTTTATAAAGTCTTTTAGACCCACATCCACGCACGTTACAAAAACACGTCTTCACATCTCAAACTTACAGACACTAATAACAAATTTGGCACTACTTTACATGACACTCTTCTTTGTATACATGCGCGTATGCGTTCATTTTATATTTTCCTACATTAAATAGTTCCTGCATTGTTAGAGAAGTGATCTCTAGCTATTCTCCCTTCACTTTTAACATTAAATATAATGACGTTTTATAATTAACATTTATGACGTTTTTAAACAATTATATTTTTTACTAACAATGAAAAATAGCAACACATTTTTGTTACTCAACTAATTCTTATCAACATGAAAAATAAATTACATTTGCAATAAATATTTACATAAATGATTTCCTTTTGGGGTCTAACCAGATATTCTGTCTCATTGTTATGGTGGTGGGGCAGTGGTGGTAAACTCAACAATTGCTAATAACAACAGTGAAAGGCGCCTTTCTGCTCTTTGTATTGCATTTTCTATTTGTTTGGTCCATGTAAGCTTGGTATCAAATATAACTCCCAGATACTTTTCTTCCCTAAATTCTGGTAATTGTTGACCCTCAAAATTTAGTTTCATTTTTAGTGGGTTTTTTTTTCTTAGTGAAAAGATTTGGTAGTTTGATTTTGTTGTATTAACAGTCATTAAATTTTCTTTGGTCCACTTTTGTAGGTTGGTTAAGGATTGTTGTATGGTTTTTTTCTAGTTCTGTACTTTTGTTTTTTGGTTTTGAAGTCCGCATTACTAAGTCATCGGCAAATAGTGCACACTTCACACCTGATTCATGTATTTGTTGTGGCAGATCGTTAATAAATATATTAAAAAATGTGCTGAGCACTGCGCCCTGTGGTAAGCCACGGTGTACTTGTTTATATTTGGGTATATTTCTTCCATATCGGTAGCAATAAAGTGTTGTGTTAGGAAATGAGATAGCCATGAAAACATTGTACCTTGTATCACTATTTTTTTTACTTTCTTTAGTAGTTTTGTTATGCAAATAGAATCATATGCACTTTGGAAATCAATAAAAACTGATACATTATCTTCTTTTCTATTGAAGGAGTCTTTGATTTCTTGACTGAGAAGTAAGACTTGTTCATTTATAGAGTGGAGCTCTCTGAATCCAGCTTGACATGGGGAAATTAAATTTTGTGATTCTAGAAACCAATTTAACCTATTTGACACCCTTCTTTCCATCACTTTTGCTATTACGCTAGTAAGATGCTGTTTTATCTTTCTTCAAGAGTGGGACAATTATTGCTTGTCGCTGTTCGGCAGATAGAGTGGTTTCCCAGGATAGATTGTAGAGTTTTAGTGGTTGTTTTGCTGTTCTTCCAAGGTTTTTTATGAACTCTGGATGTATGTGATCTGGTCCAGGAGACTTTTTGATTTTTAAATTATTAATTGCAATGTTCAGTTCTTGCATATTAAAATTTTGAAAAAAGGTATCGTATTGAGTGTTAGGATCACATTCTCTTACTTGTTTCAAATCTTTCTTAAATTGTTTACATTCCTTTTTATTATTTCTTGTTACTTTATGTGAATTAGCATAATATTTATTGAATGTTTCAGATATGACTGCATCATTTTGTTGTGTATGATTGGTGTTGTTTTCTTTCCTGTCCTTGACATTTTTTATGAACTTATGGGCTTTGTTAACATCCGTCCTATAATCCATTTTTTCTAAGAAATTGTTAAAATGATTCTTTTTAGCTGTTGTGGCGGGGATTTATTAAAAGATGGTTATCACATATAGCGTGAATTTAGCAGCAAATGGAGCACTGTTTTTGCTAAAAGGTGGAAAGTTTGTTAGAGCAGACGCCACTCCTATCTGCAGGGGAGGTGGTCGTAGAATGGAATGCATAAACCAACGTACTTTTATTAGAAACACTTTTATTCGTTATATGTACACTTTACGTTACAGTTACAGCTAGTTAATGACTTTTAAAATTGGATAGCGTCCATGCTGTTTAAAAGTTTTGGTGTAATTCACATATTCACACGCTATCAACACTTATACGTCCTTACACTTTGAAGTCACAGACGCTAATGAAAGTAGTTTCTGAGCGTCCTATGACGCAACACCGCCATTCTTATGTATCCATCCGCGCAACAGTTCTCATCGGTCGAACTCAAAGTGACTAGAAGACATTGGATCTTGAATATTGAAAAAAATAGGTCCCTGATACATTCAAATTAAAAGAATTAAAAATTTACACACTCTTACAAAAATATTTACATGAACAATTTTCTATTAGTCAATATTCTGTCTCATATGCCCCTTGTTTTGTTTTTCAAGTTTTCACCTTATTCACAATCTTGAAACACAATACAATACTTCTCCCTACTTCTATGATTCAATCACTTTGTACAATATTTTTTTTTTTTTTTTTCTTTACAGTCTTCTTCACTGTTTGTCTTTGTCCTTTGTTTTGGCATAATACAACATGTCTTTATAAGTTTCACATATTCGGTTACTACACAATGCATTTGGTTATTATACAATACATATCCAGTTATTGTACAACACATTTAGTTATTACACAATATGTCCAATTATTATGCAATACATATTCAGTCCTTGTACAATATACCCAGTTATCATATCACATATGTTGTTATTATACAATACACCTTCAGTCATTATACAATACATATTCAGTTATTGTACAACACATTTGATTACTACACAACATGTCCAATTATTACACAATACATATTCAGTTATTGTACAATATATCCAGTTATCATACACTACATATTCAGTTATTATACAACACATACTCAGTTATTGTACATTTGACATTGACACAAATACAATTTAAGTGTTTCATGTGGTTTTTGACTTGTATTCTTTGCTATGAGGAGAGAAAAACAGGATACAAATTTTGAGCTAATGATTATGATCATGTTTATGGCAATACTTTATTCAGTTCTTTGCCTTCTTTGTCTTATAAGCTTGTTATGTATAGACAGGTTATTGAGTTGGTTCTTAAACCCTGATGTTACTAATGGTACTAATTTTCTTGATTGGGTTATTATTCATTGTTGTTTGGTTCAACATTTCTTCGAGCTTAGCATTGGCTATATTCATCTCAATTTATGGGCATTGTTTTTCTGATTATGGTTTTCCTCACTTCACTAATTGTCATTTCTTTGTCTCTTATTTTTATAAGAGAAAACTTCTATACTTACAATCATTCTGTAATTGTATTATTTTTCTTCTCAATTTACTCTCGACATCTTTGTGTCGAAATATTATATCTTTTTCATCATAATTGATTCATTTTTATTTTTGTCCCTGACATCCTTATGTCAAAAACATATTATCTTCCGTCGCTATGATTCATTTATTTAATGACAATCAGTGTCCTCATCTGTCTTTGTTGACAATGCTCTTTGTGGTCGATATAGCCAATGACTATGTTGATTTTCTTCCCTGTTGTTATCCTATTCTGAACATAATTTCCTATAAGTAACCCATCAAAAATTGTTATCTTCTTTCATCTCTATTACTCCTGCCTTACACATTCGTTGACAAAGACTATTTGGTCCTTTCTTTGTATGGCTTCAATTTATTTTTGTGGTATCTTCCTACCAACTTGCCATTTGTATTCTGCAGCTCATACGTGTGGTCACCCAGCTGTTTTGTTATGACCAGTGGTCCAGTATACAATAGCTCCATCTTTCCAGATCTTTTTTCAGATGCCTTGGATGCTTTGTGGCTTTTTAAGAGCACCTTTTCTCCAATTTGTGGGGACCATTTCCTGATGAATCTCTTCACCTTGTTCCTTCCTTTTTCAGCCTTCTGCTGTAATCTTCTGAATGCCAATTGACATTTTTCTTTCTCTGATAATTCTCTTTGGGCAGCCATGGTAGTGTCAATGTCAATTGCTAATTTTCTTGGTTTCGTGTTGGTCATTAGCTCGATAGGTGCGAACTTGGTCGTGGGGTTCACCGAATGGTTAATCACCTCCTCTATATATCCGCATTTTTCCGTCCAGGAAGTGTGGTCTCTGTGGCAGAGCAAACGAAAATAAATACTAATATCCCTCATGATTCTCTCGGTCGGGTTTCCCTGGGGGTAATATGCTGAGGAATAGTACAATTTTACTCCTAATGTTTCTAAGGTGTTCTGAAACAACTTGCTCTTATGCATGGTCGCATTGTCCGATAAAATACATTTTATTCTCCCATATTTTGGGATGTAGTCCTTGACGATTTTATCTAGGCATGTTCTGCTTTTGATGTTCTTAATGGGGTATATTTTGGTGAATTTTGTAAAAACATCAAACATGACAAATATGTATCTGTTTCCATCTTTACCCCTTGGCAGCTCTCCATGCTCGTCAATACACACCAATGCATTTTTCTCGTTCCTCACGATGGATTGTGGGATGACATCGTACTTTACATTAATTGGCTTGGCCTTTTGGCATAGGTCACATGAGGAAATTAACTTCCTGACCTTCTTGCCAAGATGTTTAATGTACAATACCTCCTCGATGGCAAGCATTGTCCTCTCAGTACCGGAGTGAAGCATCGAGTGGTGGAATGCTAAAATGACCCTGTCCTGTAAGGAATTTGGTACCATCATTTTCCATTTCCTTACGTCGCGACCATGCAATTTAAATAGGATGTTCCTAAATTTGCCTATTTTGGCATCCAATCTTGGTATTATGTCTGGAGCCTTGTCGAATAGCCTCTTCAATTCAGGGTCTTCTTGTTGTAGCTTTGCTATGTTCTTGAAGTCTTGCAAGATCTCGTTGCTTTCTTTGCTACTTATCTGCATTATTTTGATCTCATGGTGCGGACTGTATATCGTCTCGGGTATGTGACTCTCCGACCTTAATCTTGACAATAAGTCACTGAAGATGTTCTCCTTCCCCGGGATATGTTTGACCTCTATGTCGTATGACATGATCTCATGTATGTACCTTGAGATTTTGGAGTTGGTCAGCTTGCATTTTTGAATGAAGGACAGGCTTACATGATCTGTATATATAATTATTTTATAGAGATATATATATTGTCTGAACTTTTGCAACGCAAAATGGATTGCACCTATTTCCAGTTCGGTTATGCAGGCATTGGCTTCTATTTTATTTAAAAACCTAGAAGCTGTGGCAATCACATGTTTGTTGCCATCTGCATCTTCTTGTGCTAATATCGCACCATATGAGTGCGCACTAGCATCAGTGTATACTAGAAAAGGTGAATTCGGATCCGGTCGTTCCAGGAGAATACTGTGCTTGAAAAGTTCTTTGATATTCTCAAAGGCCACCTGGTGTTCAGCATTCCATTCCCACTTAGTATTTTTTTTCAACAGTGCTCTAAGGGGTACCAATTCCTTAGCGTAGTTGACCACGAATTTCGACTGGTACTGTAAAATGCCCAGAAACCTTCTTAACTGTTTTAAGTTACGTGGGGGTGGTATATGCTCTATGGCCTTGACCCTCTCCGGATTAGGTTGTATACCATCAGGTGTTATGATGTGGCCTAGAAATTCAGCTTCTTTGACGAAAAACTCACACTTTTCTAAATTTAGGGTCATGTTGCTTTCCTGGAACCTGGATAATACATAATCTATGTGATGTAAGTGCGACTCGGGATTCTCACTGTATATTAGAAAGTCGTCTACATATTGCGTCACAAAAGTCTCGATGGTATCTCCAAAAACTTTGTCTAGAGCCCTCAGTAGTGCACTGCTACTGGTCGATAGTCCAAAGGCACATTTTGAAAAATGGTATACCTTTCCTTTGTGCAAGAAACAGGTATATTTCCTGACATCTGGATGAAGAGGAATTTGCCAGAACGATGCTGTCAAGTCGAGACTTGTGAAATGTTGACCTCCCTTCAATTTCGATATTAGTTGGTCTACCCCTTCAGGCCTGTAATGATCCGGCAAGGTATGTGTGTTTATCTTCCTTGCGTCGATGGTCATCCTCAATTTTCCCCCTTTCTTATGGACCCATACTACTGGATTCACATAACATGAGTCCGACGGCTCTATTATTCCGTCCGCTAACATTTTCTGGATTACTCTGTCAGCTTCCTCCCTAATGGAGTTGGGGATGGGCCTGGATTTGTGTGAATAGGGGGTTATATCTGTTACTGTGAAAGTATGTACGTACTTGTTACACGTACCTGGCTTTTTATCGAAAACTTTTCTGTTTTTAACCAATATTTTCCTAAGTTGGCTTCTTTCCTCTTCAGAGATGCCATGTGCCCCCCAGACCTTCTCATCGATTAGCTGCAACATCGATTCTTCTCCATCTGTTGGTAGTGGTTCAGGTTGGTAGTTGTCCCAGGCAACATACTCGTCTTCTGTGCAGATCCAATGGCTGCAAACGTTAGTTTCTTCATCGCTCGTCCAACCTGTTTTCTTCTTATTTACCCTTAGGTCTACCAATCTATTCTCGTGGACATTGATGTTCTCCACAAAGAATTGTTCATCCGGATGGATCCCTGTCTGGTCTGGTTCCTCCTGGCATGTTTCTTCCTCCAGGAACTTCGCAGTGCATTCTGAGGCTCCTTCCTTAATGATAAATTCATGTAGGTCATAGTTAATTACCGACCTCCAAAGGTTAAGCAAATCACTGCCAATGATTAGGGTAGCTGTTAGTCTAGGTATTACTAGGGCAATAAAATCGAACTTCCAACTTCCGATTTCAATTACCAGCCTTACTTGGTATTTAACATGTTCCTTCTTCTTGCCAATTGCTGTGCTGCAATATACTCCACACACAGGCAAGAATTCAGCATTCCTTTTAGTTATCAGTTCCTGGAACAGCTGTTCGTCACATACTGATGTGCTGGCTCCTGTATCGATCATCGCTGGCAATTCGATACCCCATACCTTCAGCCTAATCATTGGTGGATTGGTTATCTCCTTTCTTTCACTCGCCTGTCTTCTCAAGGTACCTACATTACATCGGTCAATATCGCCCCTACTGCCACACAGGTCAACTTCCGGGACACAAAGTTGACTTGTACTTAGTTTTCCTGGACGTTGGAGGTGATCGTAGTTTCTGTATTCTGTGCAGTATCGGTCCTATCCGGCACATTTTCATTCTGTTCCTGTTGTCTTACGTTGTCGATGTTCCCTTGGTTTCTGCCCCTTTGACGTGAACCCCTATTGTACGACGGCCTATGGCTGTTCATGTATTCCCTACAGAATCGTATATGATTCACTTGATGGGTACGGTCTCCTGGTCTTCCACGATCATATCTATGCGTTCTGTATCTCGATTCACCCCTCGGTATCGTGTCGTGGTATCGCTGTCTTGTGTTCTCCATCCTCTCGCCATGATTATGCGGTTGTGGGAAATGGTGTGCCCCTCTCCCCCTTTCATGGGTACTCCTAGTATTTCTATGTTCTCCCTCACTCTGGTTGTTCGTAGTTGTGTTCTGGTTTAGGATGGGTGAGTTTGGGTGACCGTTCCTATGTCTATGCTCATTAGGCCGACCATTTTGTGTTTCGAAGGCTGTCAGCAGTTCTATCATATCTGCAAAATCTACTGGCCTCACAACAATTAATCCTGTTCTCACTGTGTCTGGGAAATGTCTTGTTATACTGGCAATTAGTTCTGCCTCCGACAAGTTGGGGTCTAATAGCTTTCCTTTGTTGGCTACTTTCATGAAATAATCGACTAGCGACAATCCTTTGGTTGGATCGTATCTACCTGTCGCTAGCTCTACCCTAGTTTGGTTTTGTTTAGCTGGGCCCCAATACCTTGATAGGAATAAATTTCTGAATGAGCTATAAGACTCATGACCAGCTAGTGTTAACCTAAGCCATTCTAATGCCTTGTTTTTTAAGCTTTTCTTTACTATCATCATCCTAAGCTCGTTTGGTATCCTTTTCACTTTAAAGTATTCTTCCATCTCTTTAACAAAGAGTTTTGGATCGTCTCCCTTCTCCTCGTCAAATGTAGGTGGTGTGATTTCATGTAATATGCTGTTGGTGTAACATGTGTTATGTGTTGTGTCATTGTTTGGTTGTGAACCTCTTTCTCTGTATGGTGAGTCAACATTCTGTACATTACTCAAGTAACTCTCATCTTGTACATTACTTACATCTAAATCATCTTGTCTTTGTAATGCCTTCACAACATCATTTACATTAGCCAAATTTTCTTTCCCTTTTTCCATTTCTTCACAAATTGATTTTAAATTATTCTTTATTTCTAAGTGGCTTTGTTTCATATCATTTATAGCATCCTGTTGTGAAAGCATCACATCATTCATTATCTTAATTTTAGGAATTACAATTTGTTCTACAGTTTCATTAATAACATCTTTCTTTACTACCTCAATTTCTTTCCTTAATTCCTCAGTTATTTCTGCTTTTACATTTGTTATCTTACAGTCTATACTTGTATTACATTCTGTTATTTCATCCCTACATCTAGCAATTTCTTCTTCTAACACAATTTTATTCTCCCTCATCTCTGATTCTATCTTTCCCATCCTATCTCCTACAATTTCTATCCTAGTTTCTAAGGCTTCCTTTGTTTCATTTAAGTTTTTATGTACTAATTTTAAATTAGTTTCCATTACTTTCATATTTTCTTTACACTCCTGTCTTCCTAATTCTATTTTCTGTTCTAGGTTCTGTCTACCTAATTCCATTTGCTGTTCTAAGTTCTGTCTACCTAATTCCATTTTCTGTTCTAAGTCTTTTCTCACTTCCTCCATTTTCTGACCTATCTCTTCCTTATTCTGTTCCAGTTTTTGACCTATACTCTGACCTAAACTTTGTTCTATATCCTGTTTCAATTCTATGTTATTTTGTTTCATTTTCTGACCTAAACTTTGTTCTATATCCTGTTTCAATTCTATGTTATTTTGTTTCATTTTCTGACCTAAACTTTGTTCTATATCCTGTTTCAATTCTACCTTGTTTTGTTCCAGTTTCTGTTCTAGTCTTTCAAACATCATCATCATTAACCTTTGGTCTTTGCTTATTTCCGCCTGTTCACCTTCTAATCCTTCCTGGTAACTAGGCCTATCTGCCCCTTCCCCCACTCCTGTTTCTATCTCTTTTCGCGACATTTTAATTCCTTTATCTAATTCACTTTTGGTTAAAAGTCCCACTACTTTGCTGTTTCTCAATAACATGGAAAATGGAAAGAAAATGTATGTAAAAAAAAAATAAAAAATAAAAAGTTTTGATCCTACTTTCTTTTCTGCTGGTTCTTCGTCCGGTTATTTACGTCTCCTGGGTAGTTGGCTTCGCTAGATGATCTCCGGTGTTTTTCTCACGTTGATTCTCCGTGTATCGATGTTTTGTTGATATCAGACGATGGTCTAATGGCGTCTTTCTCCTGCACGATGAGATAGCGTCCTTTTTGATGTTAGCACTTTATTCTCGTAATTTTGCATTCCATTCTAAATTCGCGCTCCACGTTGGGCAAGCCATTTGTGGCGGGGATTTATTAAAAGATGGTTATCACATATAGCGTGAATTTAGCAGCAAATGGAGCACTGTTTTTGCTAAAAGGTGGAAAGTTTGTTAGAGCAGACGCCACTCCTATCTGCAGGGGAGGTGGTCGTAGAATGGAATGCATAAACCAACGTACTTTTATTAGAAACACTTTTATTCGTTATATGTACACTTTACGTTACAGTTACAGCTAGTTAATGACTTTTAAAATTGGATAGCGTCCATGCTGTTTAAAAGTTTTGGTGTAATTCACATATTCACACGCTATCAACACTTATACGTCCTTACACTTTGAAGTCACAGACGCTAATGAAAGTAGTTTCTGAGCGTCCTATGACGCAACACCGCCATTCTTATGTATCCATCCGCGCAACAGTTCTCATCGGTCGAACTCAAAGTGACTAGAAGACATTGGATCTTGAATATTGAAAAAAATAGGTCCCTGATACATTCAAATTAAAAGAATTAAAAATTTACACACTCTTACAAAAATATTTACATGAACAATTTTCTATTAGTCAATATTCTGTCTCACTGTATTAATTTCTTTTTTTAGTCGGCACATTTCTTTCGCCATATTTGTGTATCCGATATGTTTTTGTTTGTTCAGCTGTATTTCTAGCTATATCCCTTTTGGTTTTTCAGTTCTTCTGAGGGTTCCAAAAGGGTTTGAAATTTGTTATTCTACCATGAGGAATATATTTTTTGCAGTTTCTAGGATGCCTTTACAGAAATTTTTGTTCATATGATCTGGTTGGTCATGCAGCTGGGAGTTTGTTTGTTCTTTAAATTTATTTTCCATTTCAGTTTTATATTCATTCCAAACGGCTCTTTTGAAGTTCCAATACAGATTCGTGTGATGTTGACTGACATTTGTATTATCTAGTTTTATATCAGCAATTACTGCTCTGGGACCAGAACTTGGGCCTTCTATAACTTGTTTTTTAATTTTTGAAACCATATCTGTTGTAGCTAACAAGAGGTCTGGGTTACTGCCTGTTCCAGAATAATGTATGAAGATTGTGGGATCTTCCTTATTATAAATCAGTTTAAAGGTTGTGGTATTCAAAAATTCTTCCACTATCTTCCCTGTAGAATCCACTTTTTCATAACCCCATATTTTGGAATGGGCATTCGAATCCCCAATTATGATTGTTTTATTCGATTGGTCAATAAGTGAGAGATTTGGTTCATTCCTGGGAGGATTGTAAATACTGTATAAATGATGTGTTTTGTTATCCCAAAAATTTAGCTTTATAAATTCATCTTTATCTGTGTTATCCATTTCTTTAGCAATTTGAAAGGAGGATTTAATATCCTTTTTGACTCCAAATAATATTCTACTACTTGTCTATTTTTGGTTAGTAGGTGTAGTAAAAATCCAGTAAAATTGAAGTATTTAAGTTGGATCATTTGTTAGATTTGCTTCTTGTATGAAAAATATATCTATGTTATAGTAAAATACAATTTTATTGAGCTCTATTCTTTTTGTTTGGGTGAGACCACCAATGGAATGTAAAGTTAGGTCATGGCTTGACTACTAAATTATTGTTTTTTATATAGCAAATTTTCAGTAATGCTGCTGTGGGTTATAAGTTACCTGTCCCCCTGTCTATAAATCCATTAGCACTTTTAACTCTTAAGTCTGTAACCAATGTTTTACTCATATCTTGTTTTCCCTTTTATTACTTTGTAGCCCATGATCATACCATATTTCATTGCATAATTTCTGCACTTTTCATGTTCTCTTCATAAAGTAAAAATACAAAGTCCGACCATTATGCAAAGAATAAATTATTTAAGACTGGCCATTTTGACTTTCAGCGCCTAGTATATGGTAACGAAATTAAGAGCAAATCTGAGCATATTGAAGCATGGCCACTTACATGTTTATAGTTGAAAAGAATGGAGAGGGGAAACAAGTCAGCTGACACCCAGTACAAATACCTACTCCAGTTAAAAAAAATATATGTATAAAAAAGAAAAATGTGACTTTCGATTTATTGAATTAAGACGCATCTATTATTTACAATACTGTTGAATCACATGTACTTTTTAAGTGGAGTTGATATTATTGAGGGGCGGTGCCGTGGTCGAGTGGTTAGAGCACCTGCCTACTACCTAGGCAGCCTTGGTTTGACCCCAGGGACCAGCATGTGGTATTTGTTGTGGATGAAGTGGAATCAGGGCAGATCTTCTCTGGGTTCTCTTGTTTCCCCTGCCACTCAATTGGTGGAATTGCTCCATTATCACCTTTCCAATCATCAATTTCGGCTGCATTTCATATTATCCTTTTCCTCACTATCATACCTGATGCTTGGCTGACCACCCGCTTCCAGGTCTTTATCCTGTCCGGTCCATTGGTTCCTCTGCTTCCCGACAGGCGTCTGACCCTAGGCATTGACTTGTGAGTCCTAGGGGGTGTAAGTGCTACATAAGGGGTGGGTGATCGGGAAAAGAAAAAAAGGATACCAAACTACTGCACAAGACCTTTTCCCCAGCTCAAGTACCATTCTGTTCTGCAAATTCAATCACTCTTAGTTTAAAACTTGCTCTATACGTTCTGTATCTTCCCATTCTGGTGTTTCACAAAATAAGCACTTGTTAGAATAACTATAGAAACAAACAGCCATACACGATTGAAAAATAAGATGGTTATTGACTTGGCACGTGCTAAACAAATGGTTCATAGACCTTGCCACTTTATTCGCTTGTTGCTTAATCACATCTGCTAATTCCCACACTTTAGGTGTTTGAACCGATTAGAGTCACTGATGGGCAGTAGGGAGTCAGCAAACTGATACCATCAGCAGTGAGGAATACGAGGTATGTCGAAAGAATCCGACCTATGACTGGGAAAAAGTAGATTTACCTGATGGGATTGGGACTCTAATCCCCTCAAAGTAGTCCCTTTGCATGTTCACACACTTTAGCCCACCACTTCTGAAAACAATTCTGGAAAGCTTCTTTTGGGGTGGCATTCAATCCATTGCATTCCCGATTATATCTGCTCTCCATACGGGATGCTTTCAATGGTGTCTTCAGTTTTGGAAACAACCAAAAGTCGCAAGGAGCCTTGTCCAGAGAGGAGGGAGGTTGGCAAATGACTGGAAGTTCATGTTTCACCAAAAAAGTCTGTATTAGTTATGATAAATGTGCTGGAGCATCGTCATGGTGCAACTGCCAGGTTTTCACTCTCCAGAGGTCTGATCTTTTCCGCTGAACTGCATCATGTATACAATGGAGAACAATTTGATAGTACTCCTTTGTCACTGTTTGTCCTTCTGGTGCGTATTCATGATGCACAACTCCACGGATATCAAAGAACACTGTTAGCATCACCTTGGTTTTGCTTTGCACCTGTAGTGCTTTTTTCGACCTTGGAGACTCGGGATGCTGCCATTGCAATAACTGTGCGTTCATTTCTGGGTTGTACCCAAGCCTAATCTCCAGTTATCACAGTGTTCTAAAACTCAGGTTCAGTGTTGCAAATGTTCAGCAGGTCTTGTGCAACCTCAAGATGGTGTTGTTTCTGTTCCACCGACAGAAGCTTGGGCACAAATTTTGCAGCCACTCTGTGCATGTTCAAATCATCATGGAAAATTATATGTGCAGGATGTTTACTGATCCCAAAATCTTTGGCAATCTCTCAAATGATCAATTGCCAATCTCCCACTATCAGATCTCTCACTTTCTCAACAGCAGCAGCATTTCAAGTGGTTTGTGGTCTCCCAGGATGCTCATCACTCTCCACCAAAGTGTGGCCATTTTTGAATTGGTTGAAGCACTCTTTAATTTGTGTTATCCCCATAGCATTATCTCCAAATGCCCGCTGAGTTTTACAAATTGTTTCTTTTTGAGAATCTCCTAGTTCATGGCAAAATTTGATGCAGTATCTTTGTCCAATTTGTTCAGTCATCTTGCAAGAAAACTAAATCTGACGAACGCTTATAACAGCACCTCTCTTGGTGACCTGCAGTCAGCAACTGACACAAGCAAATGCGGTGAGAAAATTCAAGCATGTGCATTAAGGTTCCTCCTGCCACTGTGCACAGTGGCGCTGCCATAGCATCAGTACTTTGCACGGCAAAAATTAAGGTCGGATACTTTTTAGACAGGCCTTGTATATTACAATATGTTGCATACCTTGTGTGCTGTACCGTGAACCTAACAGGTTGCACTGGCAGCACATTATTTTTCAATACTTCTCGATAGTATACATCTGGAATATTAATGTGATGATCATGTGTTAAAATGCCTGTCTTGATTGTTTGTCTGTAAATCAAGGTGCAACCATTATGTGATGAAATACAGTACATGTTTCTAAAGTAAGAACAAATTAGAAACTAAAAACTTCACTTATCTTAGTATGATTTGCTGACCCTGGGTTTCAAGCTGTGTCCAGCTCATTCTCAAAGCCATATAAACAAACTCGTTGCCAAGCTACAATCTTTTATTTTTTCTGAAAAACAATTACTCTTATTCAATTTTATTTACCAATCTCTGAAAACAAAAATTTATAAATACAATCTATAGATGGTAATTCGAAGTTCATGACATGGTTCCTGTTTTTTAAAATAAAAATTTTTTCCCAAACCATTAAATCTATAGGATTACTTAATTGTTTTAATAATTTAACTTCTGGATTAATTTCATGATTAAATGACCAAAAATGATCTGCCACAGCTGATTTATCAGTTTGTTTATATTTAATATTTCTAAAATGTTCTTTTATTCTGGTTTCTAGATGACGTTTAGTTTTACCAATATAAACTTTATCACAATCTAAACAGCTAAATTGATAAATGCCAGATTTTTTATAATTTGGTATTTTATCTTTTTTTGAAAAATTAAGTAAATTTTGTATATTAAATTTATTTTGAGGGACCAAATTTATTCCATATTCTTTAAAAATCCTTGTAAATTTTTTATTAGCCCATGGATGGTAAGTAAACTTTTTAAAAATACAATTATCTTTTATTTTTTTAAGGGTTGAAACTTCTTTGACAGCTTTTTGATACTTACATAAATTCCTCTATCCTTTTATGTATAAAATCTGTATTAAAACCATTAATTACTGCAGTGTTAATAATGTGTTTATATTCTATGTCAAATTCATCTTTATTAAGGGGTATATTTATTAACCTATAAATTAAACTATTAAAAACAGCAAATTTATGTGCAAAAGGATTAAAACTTTTATATTTTATGTAATTATCAGTGTGAGTATATTTTCTGTAAATACCAAATTTCAATTTATTGTTATGTCTTTTAATTTTTAAGTCCAGAAGTGAAAGGAATCCATTATTCTCAGTTTCCAAAGTGAATTGTATAGCTTTATCTTGTAAATTTAAAAGTTTTAAAGCATCATTTATCTGTTTTTTAGGGACAACAGCAAAAATGTCATCCACATATCTATACCAT
Source organism: Tenodera sinensis (assembly GCA_030765045.1). Lineage (NCBI taxonomy): Eukaryota > Metazoa > Arthropoda > Insecta > Mantodea > Mantidae > Tenodera > Tenodera sinensis. The sequence goes on along the minus strand of CM060967.1, from coordinate 61,787,670 downwards.
ATTTTAAAAATTAGAGGGAATGATTTTGTAATTTGAGTTTCAAAAAAACTCATGAAAAGATTAGCAAGAAATGGCGAAAGTGGACTACCCATTGCCAAGCCAGAAGTTTGTTGAAAAAAATTACCATTAAAACTAAAGAAATTTTGATCTAAACAAAGATTTGTAAGTTTTACAAAACCATCTATTAAGTCATTGTCTAATTCTAAAGAATTTAACCATTTTTTTTAAAAAAATCAAAAGCTTTTTTCTAGGAATGCTAGGAAATAAAGCAATTACATCAAAAGAAACGAGTTTATCATTATCAGATAATATTAGGTTATTAATCTTTTTTACTAGTTCAAAAGAATTTTTAATACTTAAACTCTCAAATGTTTCAAAAGTACTAAATTTTTTGGTTAACCATTTAGCTAAATTATATGTAGGTGTTTAGATTGTGATAAAGTTTATATTGGTAAAACTAAACGTCATCTAGAAACCAGAATAAAAGAACATTTTAGAAATATTAAATATAAACAAACTGATAAATCAGCTGTGGCAGATCATTTTTGGTCATTTAATCATGAAATTAATCCAGAAGTTAAATTATTAAAACAATTAAGTAATCCCATAGATTTAATTGTTTGGGAAAAAAATTTTATTTTAAAAAACAGGAACCGTGTCATGAACTTCGAATTACCATCTATAGATTGTATTTATAAATTTTTGTTTTCAGAGATTGGTAAATAAAAATTGAATAAGAGTAATTGTTTTTCAGAAAAAATAAAAGATTGTAGCTTGGCAACGAGTTTGTTTATATGGCTTTGAGAATGAGCTGGACACAGCTTGAAACCCAGGGTCAGCAAATCATACTAAGATAAGCGAAGTTTTTAGTTTCTAATTTGTTCTTACTTTAGAATCTTGTTGCTTCACTGTTAATAGCGTCAATTTTTCCTTATTTACAGTACATGTTATTTATTTATGCCAACAAACTTACTGTTGGTGTTTTTAAACACACAAGCCGTGTGTGGGCAAAGTTTGAGAGGTAGAACTGGAACTTAAAAATTCAATGCCACAACTGGGATTTAAACCAACAGACCTTCCGCTTACCAGGCGGCTGCTCTAACCATTGAGCTATTGTGACAAACTGCCAGAATGGCATTAAATTCTCAAACCAGTTCATATTTCTCCTGGTAAACCACAAAGGCAGTCTCACATCAGAGACAAATTACCCCAATGGTGACTTACTATTGTAAGTACTTTATGTCCCACGATTAAATAACCTTCAGATGGTAATTATTATTTATTTATGCCAACAACTTACTGTTAGTGTTTTTAAACACACAAGCCATGTGTGGGCAAAGTTTGAGAAGTAGAACTGGAACTTAAAAATTCAATGCCACAACTGGGATTTGAACCACAGACCTTCTGCTGGTTTGAGAATTTAATGCCATTCTGGCAGTTTGTCACAATAGCTCAATGGTTAGAGCAGCCGCCTGGTAAGCAGAAGGTCTGTGGTTCAAATCTCAGTCGTGGCATTGCATTTTTAAGTTCCAGTTCTACCTCTCAAACTTGGCCCACACACGGCTTGTGTGTTTAAAAACACCAACAATAAGTTTGTTGGCATAAATAAATAATAATTACCATCTGAAGGTTATTTAATCCTGGGACATAAAGTACTTAGAATAGTAAATCACCATTGGGGTAATTTGTCTCTGATGTGAGACTGCCTTTGTGGTTTACGAGGAGAAATAACGAACTGGTTTGAGAATTTAATGTCATTCTGGCAGTTTTTCATAATAGCTCAATGGTTAGAGCAGCCGCCTGGTAAGCGGAAGGTCTGTGGTTCAAGTCCCAGTTGTGGCATTGAATTTTTAAGTTCCATTTCTACCTCTCATACAGTACATGTTTTAATTACTTTAGTATAATAAAATCACTATAGATAATTAAGAGGTTTCAACACTAATCTGCTTATAATTGTTGTAATATTTAATGTTAATACTGGAGCCAGTGGTAGGTTATCTCCTGTATAAGATAACTTATACAGGAAATATGTACATACAAAAATTCATTTATGTAAACTACTAAGTAGAAAGCACAGGGAAAAAAAACAAAATTATTTTTGTTACAGAAGTTATTATGGGCTGTTGCTGAAACTCTCCGCACTAAAGGAGTGAGCATGAATCATCCTTCATTTAGAACTCTGGCTAGTTCATTAGCTCGCAAAGTGTGTAGCAGTTTACCAGATATGTCCAAGAAACGTGAAGGAAGAACAAGTGAATTTATGCTGCAAATTTCTAAAGAACATGTAGATGATATCCTTAAAACAGCTGCCTTACAGGACAAGACTGGCCTGATAAAAGTTTAATATACACAGTAACTAAGTGTAATTTTGAAGTGAAGGTTTATTTCACTTTGTTGTTTGTACAAAAGTTAGCTCATTAAGTTGGTCCTATTTATTTAAGAAGTGTATAAATGAAAATAAGTGTTCATTGATTGAAACTGCTGAATGTACAAAATGGGCAAATTGCCTTGATTTTTAATTCTCTTAGGATTTATTTGAAGTTGTTGGTTCTCTGAGCTATTTGTATTTATGATGTGTTCATTGTATGGTTCTAAATATTAGTAATGGAGTTTTGTACAGTTGACGCCTTTTCCATTGGGAAGGGCTATACTTATAAGTTGTAAATTTGTTTGATTTTTTAATTGCATCTGTTAATGTGTGATTACATGGTCCAAGCACAAAGTACATAATGCTCTTCATATTCTTCATTCATTTTCTACAGAAGAAATCAAATTATATCTTTAAACTTCTCTTCAGTTTTATTTATTTGCATGTTTATTTAAAGGTTGAATTACACTTAAGAAATATTATGCACATCAGTGTGTATTGTTGTTCTTTTTTTTTTTTCAAAATCCCTTTTTTACTAAATGCTAGAAATTGGGATATTGAGAATATTGATTACAAAGTATATTGATAAACACATTCACTGCCCAATGCAACATCATATGCAATGATGTTTTCCTTTAATATTCTTGCTACTTTAAGCACTTTTGTAGACGAAAAGGTGAATCAAACTTAAAAAAATCAGTGCTACTGTTAGACTCCTGCCCTTCCAAGCAAATATTGATTTTTTTCCCCCTTGAAAATGTGATTCTTAAATTATTCAGTAAATCTCTAAGACATAGGAAAATATAAGAGTATTATTTCAAAAGTGACTCAATAATCTAAGTATATTTTATCACTAGATGCAAGATGTTATATAAAGACCAGTCCTAACATATGGTTTGATGGCCTCAAATTATAAACTTAAGGAATATACATGTGCATAGTGGAGTTTGCCTTGGAGGCTTATTCTACACCATATTCAGATGATAATTTTATTTCTTAATTAATGCTTGGGGTCATGGTAATTGGTAGAGTTGATAAAAGTAATGAAGATATGGGTATGAATCCTTTTTTCAAGCCTGTTTTACCTTTTTGTCTCTAGCCCATATAGAGTTAGTATATGAGCAGTTTTCAGGTATGTGTTCATATAATTGCATACTGCCCATATATTGAATATTAAAAATAGAAGCACTATTGACAGTGAAGTATTCTTCAATTTGAGGTTATTTTGAGTCACTTATTTACACTTACCTTCACTACTAAACTGCTTTTTTAAACCGGAAATGTTTTCAGGACCATTCGATCCCATCATCAGCCGTTGGGTAACTGACGTTATCCTCTTGTTCCTTTTCTCTGCTGTCTCTATTCTGCTGCCATCTGGTGTTAGGGGCACAGAGCTTTAACACTTCATTCAATGCTGGTATTTTGAAATTAATAACTTTATTACTGTTCTTGATGATGTATATTTTTTCCCAAATATTCAGTTCTATTGGTGAATTAATAGATTTTAACAGTTTTATATTATATACATCATCAAGAACAGTAATAAAGTTATTAATTTCGAAATACCAGCATTGAATGAAGTGTTAAAGCTCTGCGCTCCTAACACCAGATGGCAGCAGAATAGAGACAGCAGAGAAAAGGAACAAGAGGATAACGTCAGTTACCCAACGGCTGATGATGGGATCGAATGGTCCTGAAAACGTTTCCGCTTTAAAAAAGCGGTTTAGTAGTGAAGGTAAGTGTAAATAAGTGACTAAAAATAACCTCAAACTGCCCATATATGTTGGCCAAAATGCATTACAACTTCATATCCTGGTCAAGGAAGCTTCATGTATCAACTTGTGCAGAATAGTTTGATATTGCTTTGTTGTGGCATCGAAACAGCTGCTTTTCATACTATCATTAAGATGGTTGCTGCTACTAGTAACAAATATAAATGGGTAGAAAAGGCACTTTAAAGCACTGAAAGCTTTTGCAGAGCAAGATTTCAGAAATTCTTTATAGAATTATTTTCTGTTTGCACAGAAAGTGTGTACTTCTGGTCATTCCTCTTGACTCTTGCCCTTATGCAACATTGCCTGCATGAATTGTAGCATACATTTCATTTGTGGACTACAAAAAAAGTCTCAAAGGATTTTCAAGGTTTAAAGTATTACACAAACACCTACACCATATAATGTCCCTTAAAAAGCAAAGCAATGTAGTAGGCAAGGTAAGTCCAGAGAACAAATTAAGTATTCACAGAGCAAAACACAAAGGTTGTAAAAGGTTTGCATAGGAAGTGAAATACGAGACATTATTTTGGGCATCTTGGCTACAAAATGTTGATAAATCAGCAGTAGCAACCCATTTTTGTACCAAAAATCAAGGCATTGAATTTTTCAGTTCTGATTCTGTCTTTTAAAACATTTCAATGATGTTTGTCTAAGAACATACATAGTTGAATAGCTGCTACTGGTCCTTCAAATTTCAGTCGTAGCATTTGGCAGTGAATGTGTTAAAAAGCCAAAAACAATAAAAGAAATTAAGAGATTCAAACAGCATTACTATATAATCCATTCTGTGCAGTTAATTCTTAAGGCTCCTGTACCGCTGCTACCAAATATGTGGAATATAATGCACATATATGCATACCTGAAGCTTATGACTTTCTTTTAAATTGGTGCTATTGAAAGTGCTGTTACTGTTTTTGAAGCAAATCATTTATTCACTGAAATTCAGATAGGGAAAATTGGTATTTGTATAAAGGGAAAAACATTTCTTTTTCTGTATATCATAGAGAATATTAAAGTTATAAATGAAAGTGCCTGCTTATACAGCAAACACCTAACATACAAAGTGTTCCTGCTAGACATATGACATAGCATAATCAGCTGTTACATTAGCTTCACTATTAATAAAAATACTGTTTGTGCTAAAGCTGAGACGTAATTATTTGTAACATTTCAAAAGTAGCTTATCACCCCTCACAATACTGCATAAGAAACAAATGACATTCTTTCTGCAAGAGTACACATGCAAATTAATAGAAACGTGGTTTTGTAGTAACCTCAGTGATAAAGCTTCTACTAAACATACTTCTCGCAATGTATTGAATCAGAGTATTTTTTGGTTCTCTTCATTGGTGCCAATTTTAAGTGATTTCTAAAAATGGTTTACATATGCTCTTAATGAGTATCCGTTTAATGTGTGTTAATTTTGTGAGTTAAATTTGCACTGGTATCTGTCTTGTATAGCCCAGAAAACTTATTAGTAAGGTATTATTTATTTATGCCAACAAACTTACTGTTGGTGTTTTTAAACACACAAGCCATGTGTGGCCAATGTTTGAGAGGTAGAACTGGAACTTAAAAATTCAATGCCACAGCTGGGACTTGAACCACAGACCTTCCGCTTACCAGGTGGCTGCTCTAACCATTGAGCTACTGTGACAATCTGCCAGAATGGCATTGAATTCTCAAACCAGTTCGTATTTCTCCTGGTGCTTAATTATTACATACACAGTTTAATTTCATCCAATTTATATGAAAAAATTTGGAATTTTTATTACTCTAACCTCACTTTCTACACCAGAGCCTACTGGAAATGTTTTGGAGAGCAGTCTCCATTATCCGAGTTGAGATACTTATAGATGCCATTTTGGCTGGATGTACTGCAAAGTAAGATCCTGTTGATGTGGGCATTAATAAATTCTGTTTATTTTTGTAAATGAATATTTTTTCAAAAATGGAGAGTTCTACTAGTTTTCTAAGGGCCTTTTAAAACTTAGGTTTCTGTTTTAACTAATGGTCTGTGGACCACAAATTCTCTGCAATTGCTGATTTTTTTTCCATTTGTTTATATTTTACACTACTCATATGCTCTTTAAACCTTATATCATTGCTCTTTTTTGTCTTCCTTATGTATGCTTGCATAAATACCAGAAGCCTTTCCCACTGAAATTTGGGCCTTGTGTTAATCCTGAGTATTATATTTAAGCAGTGCTTGTTTAATGGGACTAGGGTTATGCACATGTTTGAATATTTTAGTGGATTTCCGAAAGGCCCACGGCTGGAATGTGATTTTTTTAAATTGGAAGCTTAGCCCCAGTTAACAAGCACAAGTTAAATAATGTACTCAGGTTTAACACAAAGGGCAAAATTCTGGTAGGAAAAACTTCTGGCATTTATGAAACTGGATGTAAAGATTGCAAAAAGGTATACATTGGGAAGATATAGAGGAACATTGATAGAAGGTTTAAAGTACACATGAGAAATGTTGTTGTTGTTAGCTAATGCTGGATTTCTGACAATGAAGTCATTAATCCTCTTGCTCTCCAATATTTTTCACTGATGAATGGGGCACTAGAAGTGGCCGGGCATATTTGAAGGTGGTCTCGATCCATTTCCTCTTGCAGATCACATAGAGGACAGATTGGTGAAGAATATATCCCAATTCTGTTTAAATGTTTTGCCAGACAATCATGTCCTGTAATCAACCTGAAGGTTGCAACTGCTGTTTTTCGAGGATACTCAGGAATTACTGTTTGAATGTTTGGTAGTTCCCATCTTTTATTTTTTCATTTTTCATAGTAATATTTTTCAGTAATTTTTTTGAATTCAGAGTTAACTAATCTTTTAGCTGCATAAAATGGTACATTAACTATTGATTTCTGCACATTGCCGGTACCCTTTTTTGCAAGAAAATCAGCTTGGTCATTACCACTCAGTCCACAGTGAGCTGGTATCCATTGGAAGACTAGGTGTTTTTGAAGTGCTGTTAGATGGCTAAGCATTTTCCAACATTCTATAATTGTTTGGTTTTTTGGTGACAACTTGGGAGAAATTGCTATAATTGCTGCCCTGGAATCTGAGAGGATAACTGCTTGCTGAAAATGTGAAATTTTGCACAAAAGATTTTGTAGGGCCATTCGAATTGCTTCAATTTCTCCATCAAAGTTAGTAGTCCCATAACTTAAAGATTTGTAATAGGAAAAGAGGTGACATGTGACTCCAGCACCTGCTTCATCTTGGTTTGATATCAATGATCCATCAGTATAAATATGGAGCCATTCATGTTCTGGAAATCTAGTATGGATTGTCTCTAATGCCAATAATTTTAGAACACTAGTTGGAGTATCACTTTTTTTAACTTCTTCTGTCAGGTGTAAATAATATGTGATGTCTAATGTATGTGTTGGATTGACTTTAAATATGAAGTTTTTCTTTGAATTAGGAAGGTGTACATTTTTCTTGATGTCTTGAATTTTGGAAAGAAAGCTCTCCTGAGTCTTTAGTGTATGTGTAAAATTTCTCTTGTGCCATGTATTGAATGGGAGTCTGATCCACTTTTCGTGTTGCATAAGAGCCGCTTTTTGTATTTCATATTCAATGGGGTATTGGTTGGTTAGTATTTCCATATCTGCTATTGGAGTGGTTTTGATAGCACCTGTAATTAATCTCAGACTTTGGTTTTGAAAGATTTGAATTTTTTTTGTGTTTGCTGTTGCAAGAACTTCGCTGCAGTAAGTAAATAATGGCTTTATATATACATTGTATGTTGTGTTAAGAGTTGCTCTGGAACATCCCCACTTCATTCCTGTTAGACATTTTAACATGAAAGGCCCCTCTCTGCTCTTTGTATTACATTTTCTATTTGTTTGGTCCATGTAAGTTTGGTATCAAATGTAACTCCTAAATACTTTGCTTCCTTTGTTTCTGGTAATTGTTGACCCTCAAAATTTAGTTTTATTTTTAGTGGCTTTTTTCTTAGTGAAAAGATTTGGTAGTTTGATTTTGTTGTATTAACAGTCATTAAATTTTCTTTGGTCCACCTCTGTAAGTTGGTTAAGGATTGTTGCATGGTTTTTTCTAGTTCTGTACTTTTGCTTTTTGGTTTTGAAGTCCACATTACTAAGTCATCAGCAAATAGTGCACACTTCACACCTGATTCTTGTATTTTTTGTGGCAGATCGTTAATAAATACATTAAAAAGTGTTGTGCTGAGCACTGCGCCTTGTGGTAAGCCACGGTGTACTTGTTTGTATTTAGATATATTTCTTTCATATCTGGTTACAATAAAGCGTTGTGTTAGGAAATGACATAGCCATGAAAACATTGGACCTTCACATGAGAAATGTGAAATATGAACAAAGGGAAACATCAGCAGTTGCAGAGAATTTTTGGTCCACAAGTCAATAGATGAAAGAAAAATCAAAGCTACAAGTCACAGGAGGAAGGCTTCAGTGAGTCAAGGCTGATGATGAAAACTGTATCTGAAAAAAGAAAATTCAAAGTTTTTGCATATAAATGTCAAAATAACATCACTGTGTTTTTTCTAAAAAAGATTTCATCCAATTTGCTTGGGCAAAATATATATAATTTTTTTTTTCAGTTCTCCAGATATAGAGGAAGTTGGGGTAATATAGAATACCAGTTTTTATTTCTGCTATATTTGAGGTAATAGTTTTATAATTTGACTAATTATGTTTTTAGTCAATAAATTGAAACTTCTTATAACTTTGAACAAAAAATTAAAATTTGTTATTAATTTTCAATAAAAAGTGTCCCAATTGTTTATTGCAGGTAGCACGGAATAGGAAGGGTAATGTGGAATACTACATAAATTTTCCAATTAACTTTTTCATGTAAAAAATTTACATAACTTATTTATTTCTTGCTAAAACTTTTTCTCTCATAATAATGCACTGAATTGGATTACAGTAGTATGAACATAAGCTATAAAATACAGTGCTGGTTTTATTTTGTATTGAAAAATTTATTTGCGGAAATCACAAACATAATCAAGATTTTCTGCTCCTGCATGCTACACATTAGGCACTGGACCCAAACATCCCCTTTTCTATCTTCTGAAAACTTGACACTGCAGAAAGTGCACTCTGCATCTTCATCCAAGGGAATATCTTTTCCCCATTACTGTGACATTTGTTTGCCATTTCTGCAGAAAAAAACATTTAAATGTTTGAGAGGTAGAACTGGAACTGAAAAATTCAATGCCACAGCTCAAATTCATTGCCTACACAAGGCTTGTGTGTTTAAAAACACCAAGAGTAAGTTTGTTGGCATAAATAAATAATAATAACATTTAAATGTATTAAACAATTTCTAAAGTTACAAATTTTATGCATCATAAACAATGCGAGTGTTATGCAGTACTTGATATAAATGGAGGGCAATATGGGATATTAGTATTCCACATTATCTGCCATGCCATACTTAAGCAAACAGTGTCACTGCACGAAAATAAAATGAAATGAAAACGAAAGCTCTGTGCATCACAAATGTTTCAACTTTGTCGTAATCATATTAGTTTACATCTATAATATGCACTCAAATATTTTTCGTAAACGTTTAAAAACTTATCTACAAACTGTTTTGAATGATAGAAATCAATCATTCACACTCGAACACTGTGTGGCATGAACCAGGCAAGACTGCTTGCAGGGCTCTGAAAGTCATCTCTGATGTATTTCTAGTAGACACCGTTGGAAGTTGGCACCAAACAAGCAAATAACTTGGGTATTCCGTACTACCTGCCTATTCCATATTACCAGAACTCCCTCTATAACTTCATACTCAGATTAGGAAGTCACATGCTACCTGTCCAGGAAAATATTTTGCAGTAATTTGTGCACATATGTACATGTGCTGAAACGTTTTAGTGCTTCATCTTTATTCACTTAACGTTTCTGATCTTGCTTGCAATTGTTGAGTTCCTCATGAGTTCAAGAAAACAACTGAATCAAGTAATATCCACAAACAACATGTAGTTATGTATATTGTACTGCATTGTGAGGGAATGCACCATTTCACTGGCCTATTGCAAACGATAATTTCTATCTTCACAGCTATCATGCTCATTAGGTTAATATGCAGCATGACTTTGTTTCACAATTGATCTTTTAAAGCTCATTCAGCTGTAGATAATTTTACCAATGAAATGTTTTCCATGGGCAGGTGCTACTTGTTTTTATAGGTGACAGTTGTATATTAACCCTGTATAGAGTACACTGTACACTGCTTCTTGCCTGTGGTTCAAATCCTGGCTATGGCATTGAATTTTTCACTCCTGAGTCTACCTTTCAAACTTGCCCATACATGGCCTGTCTGAAAAAAAAGTATGTACCAACAGCAGGTTGGCATACAAAAATAATTACTATCTGGTATGCAAATTTATGAAATTTGGATTTTCTTTCAATGACACTCCCAAATTTGTTAGCTTAATCCCAATCTGTGTTTTGTTTTAAATCTTAACATTCTTAATGAAGATCCAACAGCTGATTCTAACTAAATGTTACAAGTAACAGCCATGTAATAGTAATAGCATTTTTGAGTTTCTGTTTAATGAGGTATTTCTGAAGAGGATGGCTTTTAAAACAAGGACATTTTAATTAGAAACATGACTACAAAGGTAGAGGGGGATAAATAAAATAAAAAAGCACACAGTGGAGTGCTACTCATTGGTAGCTGTAGCAGTAAATTCAATGTTTATTACTGTCACCTACCATCTTAAACAAGATTTAGGAGCATTCATTTCTATCCTCAGCTGACTGCTGCATCCTTGGCTTATGTTTGTGGTGTTTGGCATCTTCTGATTGAATTTGTTAAGGTGGTCTGGTGGAGTAATATCTAAGTTTATTATCATGGTTCTTGAAAATAGATATTTTTCTCATTGTATTAACTTCAGCAGTCTTTTTGCTAGTTTTAGTAACTACTGGCTCAATTTCACAGTTTTGGCTCCAAAAGTAAATTGCAATTGTTTTGTCTAATTGTGTTAATACCTAATATTCTTTGGTTCTGATTATCAAATTTCTTTACAGCATATACCTGGTCACATTTTACACAGTGGATTTTGTGTATTCTGAATTTCTTGTCAGTATTGTATTGATAGAGGTTTCCTGAGTAGACTTTTAATATGCACACTACATGATTTGGGTGGGGATATGAGGAGTGGGGGTCAACGTGAATTAGCTACTGCAGATCTGTTTGTTAGTTCTGCTCATGATGTGCGAGCAACGGGTACAATGACTGCTAAAGATAATCTCTCTACACCACTCCGGTCTATGTCACATTATGTATCGTTATATGAAGCCATGGCCATTTCATTGGTGGTTTTAGGCAATGCACCCTTGTACCATGGCCTAAAACAGCCACTGAAATGGCCATAGTTTCGTACAATGATAAATAATGTGACTTAGACCAGAGGTACAGAGAGGTTTTCTTTGGCATGCATTGTACATACTTCAACTGCGCAACGCATCATCAAATACCTTGCTTGTGAAGACGTGATTGCAGAGACTAGCAGCACAGTTCATTGAGCACACACTTTCAAGGGCTTGTGTGTTTGCTTGGTATAAGACATTCAACAAAGGCACTGATGGGTCAAAAACAAGAGTCATGGTCGCAGTCCAAGCACAAGCATTATGAAGGAAACATTGAAGCCATTCGTAATCTTATTCAAGAGGTGATTGATGTTTGATGGTTGCAGAAATTTCCCATCGGGTGGAATAAGTTATGGGAGCTATTGAGTCATCATTACAAACAGCTCTATGTGCTATGCCAACCAATAAGAGGAGTCATTCTTCTCCCTGACAATGCCCGACCCCACTGTGCTGAGCTAACTTGCCGTAAATTGGCAAAAATGAAATGAACACCACTTGACCACCCTCTCTACAGTCCAGACATCACCTTGCAATTTTCTCTCTTTGGGCCACTCAAGGAGACACTGGAAGGCCAAAAATTTGAGTATGATGCTGGTGTGAAAGGCTTCATGTGCAACTGATTTTCTTTTTGTGCTGACGGCATTAAGAAGGTGCCAATATGCCTAGCTAAGTGCATTTCCAAAGCAGGAGACTATGTAGAAAAGTGATGTGTACTTCATAAATGTTTTATATAAAATAAAATAGTTTGGGAAAAAAAGTCTCATTTATGTGTGTTCCATCCTTGTATAAGGACCCCTTAATAAAAACATGACCAGTTCAAAATTCTAAATAGTTGGGTATATTAAGATCTTTTAGTCTTTCTACATATAAATACTTCTACTGTCTCTGAAACTTTAATTAGCAGCAATAAACCAAGCTTATGTGTTTCTTTCGGAAGAAAGTTTCATATATTGTTCAAATATGGACTCTGGACCCATTTGAGCGTCATTTCATTCATTCAATATGACCAACTTGTTTATTTTTGTTTATTGTTTATTGTCACATAATGTTTACATGGTGAGCCTAAGCTGGTAAACTGGTGATTTGTCAAGATATAAAAACAGATTTAGGATAAAAGAGAAAACTAATTCTAATGTATGGTATACAAGGTATTCTTTATACAATATAAATTGTCAATTACAACTAATTAAAGTAATACTTATAGTATTGTGTCATCCATATATTCTAAAGTATGTTAAAAAATAATTTTGGACAGGTTTTCATTCATTCATTCAATATGACCAACTTGGTTAAGTATGTTAAAAAAGAATTTTGGACAGGTTTTCTGGATGCTATTCCCAGAGTTTCCTCCTATCTTAAAAAAACATTTGCTGAATCTTGTGCCATTCATACTTTTTTTTTGGTAGTGTTTAACTCACACTTTTACGCATGTGGCACCACAGACGGTGACGCTGATGATACATAGAATGAAGATGGAGCACCGGTGAAATGAAATGGCAGGGAAAACTGGAGAACCTGGAGGAAACCTGCCCCTGTGTTGCCTCGTCCACCATAAATCCCGCATACGATCGTCTGGGATCGAACCCAGGCCGCTTTGGTGAGATTCATTGACCTGAAATAGGATTCTTAACTTTCCTTTGCTTCCCTTGGGTATTCCTACCTTTAGCAATTCAATTTCTCATTCACACTCTAAAGCTGGTGTTTAAAGAGTCCCTTAATATCAATGTTAAGCTTTGGATTATTTTCTATTCTTTCATTGCTATTTCCAATGTGGAGTTTCATTCCATTATTTTAATTTCTTCACTTTTATCTGTGACATTACTAATATGAAGTAAAGCTGCCAGTTGGGACATATCAGTCCATTAAGTTACCGGGAATTATATTTTCTAAGTAGATTGTGTTTTATATTAAGTAGTAAGCAATACAGATGCAAAATGCATTTCTTTTCAGATAGGAAAGATTAATTACAAGAAAGTTGCCAATACTTTGCAGGAATCCTCTAATAATACCTGAGTTTGATGAGGAAGAGCTCGGTTTTGTTGACAAAATTGATCAATAAAAATAAAAGCACAAAGTGGTTATTCTAGTAAAGGCATCCTCAGAAGAAGAGAGACAGTACAATACAAGTGAAGTCCAGAATATCCACTAGTGAAAGCTTGAAAATTCACTCTCTGCTCATTTTCACACTAAGTGAAAGCATCACTAACAAAGCTTATTGAAACTGTCTCGCTTAGCAAGGAATTAATACTAATCGCTTGAAAATTATCTAAGCTTAACAGTTCTCCCATGAGAAGAAAACTGTTACTATGCTTAATTTTCTCATTCCCAATATTTTTATCACATGAATTTATTTGCACTCCTAATTAACAAGGATAGTGTAATTATTGTACATTTAAATCCCCAGTTTTCATAAAAAGGGGAAACCAGAACTGAGAACTGGTAATTTTGGGGCACAAACCTATAAAATAATCATTGGTGTATGAAGAAGGTACCCCATGTGTGTTCAGAATTATTCCTCTCCCATTGTAGATCCCTTGCTCTCCCTCTTCACTCATTCAATTTTAGTTCACTCTGGAATGGAATGGAGTTAAAGGGCCTATTGACAGCTAGGTCATTGTCAGTGATACTTCTGTTTGTAACTTCTTCCATCCCTTTACTTGTTAACCGCTGTTTACCAATCCTAGTGAGTCAGCACAAAGTAGTTTTATCACTACATTAACACTAGCAAGTAGTTCTTGGAAATCGTGGGAGAAAATTCAAGTTATTTTATTGCAAAATTTTCTCCAAGCTAAATGTTTAAAATACATTTCAGCAAGTGACTGGAAAAATTATTTATCGTCAGGATTTGCTACAAATGCAAATTAAAAGAAAGGGCATATTTTGGTATGTGCATGTGTGTAACCGTAGTTATAACTTTCAGAAATTTTAGAACTATGAGATGAATTGTTATTCTCATCTAGTACTGAACAAAAATCAGAAAAATATACTATTGTAAATTTCATTCAGTTAAGTAAACAAACTCAGGAACAAAAAAGAATTGGACATATATATTTGATTTATTTTGTTCTCAGCTCTTATATATGTTCTTCATTGTTATAAAATGGAAGGATACCCATTTAAACAAAAGATTATTTTATTAGGAACCTTAAATTACATTAAATTGCAATGAATATAAACAAAAACTTAGCTCTTATGAGGAAATATAGATAAGATATGAACCAATTACAGTAAACTCTCGGTTTAACAAACCTCTGTTCAACGGACTTAAATTTAACGGACTAAATTTGGTGTTATAAAATTAAATTTAGAAGATCTATGTGATTAAATTGTGGCATTCTGCTGTTTGATTGAGAAGACTAGTTCACGCGTCTTTGGCTACATTCTTGACATTCATGTACGTGTCATGCGCTCAAGAGCTCACATGACTCTTAGCTTTAGTCTGAATTGGGTATTCTCTGGGCATTCCCAGGTTACCAGATTCTGAGTCATGAAGAGATCGCTGCAAGTGTTGTACAAGAAGGTGAAGATTAAGACGACAGCAGTGATGATGAATCTTTGAAGTGTGCACCTAAATTATCTGTAATAGGAGACCACATGGATGATGTGATTTCTTACCTGGAAAGATCTTCAGATCCAAAAGTGCTAACCTACTATGAACATTTCAGACAGTTTCGCTCCTTAATCATAAAGAAATAATATTCAAGTAGGAAGCAAATGGGTATTGACACTTTTCTCAAACCCACAACTTCACAGGGAACGTCTTCTAACCAAGAGTAAATCATGTAAAGTAAATGGTGTGTACCAATAAAATAGTTTCAATTGTTTTTGCTTCATTTTCATTCAATTTGCGATTTAACAGACTTTCAATTTTCCGGACAGCTCCTGGCCTCTTTAGGTCCGCTAAACCGAGAGTTTACTGTACAACTTTTTGTTAATGTTGTAGACCTTGTGACAGTGATATGCACTAATTTTTTATTACTAAGACAATTTTTGACACTTTAGCTTGTTTATTAAGGAGTACGTGTTTCAGGAGCTGTTGCTCTCATCATCAGCTCTGGTTTGATGCCTATATTATTCATTTTGGTGGTGGTGGTGGTTGAATGAACCTCTGCATAAGTATGTTGCAAGGTGGGATTTAAAAATTGAAAATAAATTCATCCAGCCACCACCAGCGACAAGGCCAACCGTCATGTCGAACAATGTAGGTAGTCGAACAAGACTGATAGCTCCTGACACATGTATTCCTTAATAAACAAGGTAAAGTTAAGTGATGTACCTACTGTCAAAAATTTTTATAAGTAATAAACATTTTTAGGTGCTAGAAACATCAAAACTGAATTTTAATAATGGGTGTTATTCCAGCTTGAATAACTGCATACTTACATCTTGGCACGCTTTCGATCAGGTTAGCAATAACTTCTTGAGAAATGTGCTCTCATTCTTCAAAAAGTGCTTGCCTCAACTCCTGTAAAGTTTCTGGTAGCAGGAGTCTTAACATGCTGCTTCAACATGTCCCACACTGTTCATTAGGATTTAAGTTAGGACTCCCTGCTGGCCTTGCTAATACAAGGATTCCCATTTCTTGGAGATATGAAGAGGGACCCTGGAGTTTTGTCCATTATAGAGAAATTAGTAGTGTGCAGTAATTCTAATACATGCAGCTGGCAACTGACCAGTTTCAGCGGGTAAACACAAATACAGCTTGTTTGGAAAAATGATCTCGCGAAGAAATCCACTCAGTTATTCAATTTCTGTGGCCAAAATTCACTGGCAGTAGGTACATATTTATGGAGATATGGTAATGTTTGGTCAGCACATTGCAGAATGGTGTCAGAAGTTTGTGGCCAGTAGAGAATATGTCAGCATGCTGTTGAGCAGTTTTGTTGGGACATCATCGACAATCCTCCCTAAAGCCTGAACCATGCTCCAACTGACTTTCATGTTTTTCTTCACTTGAAAGAACTCTAGGATGCCGACCATTCACTTCAGATGAAGAGGTTAAACACTTCGCAACAACATGATTGAACATGCATGGACAGGATTTTTACTGGGACAGAACATTCAAACTCACCCCATGAAGCAACACCAATATGGACTTATTATTTATTTATGCCAACAAACTTACTGTTGGTGTTTTTAAACACACAAGCCGTGTGTGGGCAAAGTTTAAGAGGTAGAACTGGAACTTAAAAATTCAATGCCACAACTGGGATTTGAACCACAGACCTTCCGCTTGCCGGGCGGACGCTCTACCACTGAGCTATTGTGACAAACTGCCAGAATGGCATTAAATTCTCAAAAAAAAGAACCTAATGTATGTCCTATCATTTGGCTGTATTGGTTGTATGAAATAAAATGTAAGCATTTCACGCCTTTTTGTAGCCTTAGTTTCTGATCACCGCTCATAATTTCTGACCACATGGACAATACACAAGCGTGTATTCTCATTCATTAAAAGAAAGTTATTGCCTATAAATGAGTCAAATGGTACAGCATGAGTAGCCATTCATTTATACACCTTTGAGCTGTAGACCTCCATTTTCTACCAAAATTAACTCAGTACGAGCATTCATAGAGACTCCTGTCCAAATGACTGCTCTACCACTTCCAAATGGTAACTTTTTGCAGCATTGTGAAAATCATTCTCTCTTCTGTCTCCACACTCTTTCACATCCATCAGGTGAATGCAGTTGAAACAAGACTCATCTGTGAACAGAATACAGTGCATGTTAATTTTTACAATCCTTATAATCATTTGCAAAATGCTATCATTCAACACAGTGTATCCTGAGTAATCTGAGAGCAGTTGTAAGTCTACTCTATATCAGATAACTTGCTTTCAACCTTCTAACAGTTTTGGCTAAAATTAGTCATCTATACATGTTAACAAATTGTTGAGCTATGGTTGTAGCTGGCACTTTTGAAGAATCATCATGTATCTGTATGAGATTTGAAGTTTTTACGATGATAATTATTAATTAGCACTCCTTGTGTTACCAGCTGTGTAATATGTACATATAAAATTTGTTGATGTTTCAGCCATACTAAGCTCCCATGGCCATCATCAGGAATGAATAATTAATAAATAAATGGTCATCTCAACTCACATCATTCATTGGGAGCTGCATAAGAAATAAACAGCCATCTCAAAATCATGATCTTCTTTTAAGTATTTCCTATTCAAGCTGTGCTCAGTCGTATCGACAAACTGATGGGGTGCCGATGAGATTGCCTCTTTCTCCTACTGTGTCCAGCTTTTATTGGGAACACTTTGAATACAAAGCCTTACAGTCTGCACCACTCAGACCCAAAGTATTCTACTGGTATGCGGATGACACATTTGTGATTTGGCAGCATGGGAAAGAAGCCTTCCTCTCGCACTTCAGTAGTATTCATCCAAATCTTAAGTTCACCATGGAAATTGAAAATATAGGTTCTCTTCCATTTTTGGACATCCATATTTATAAAAACACAAGATGGTACATTAGGGCACAATGTATACAGAAAAGTTACACATACAGATAGCTATCTTGATGCGTGTAGTTATCACCATCCAATTCCAGAAGAAAACCATCCTCACTACCTTGTTTAATTGAGCTTATGAAATTGTGGACAAAGACCACTTATCTCACAAGATAAATCATTTGATAAACACCTTTAAAAAGAATGATTACACAAACACAGTCATTCATGAAGCACACTGGAGAGTTAATAACAGAAACTGCTCCATGCACAATCACAACACAGAGAAAGAATGGAAAATTTAAAGGAAAGGCATTTATCTCCTTCTACAGTTCAGTCTGGAATAAAATTGTGCAGGTACTCAAAAAACATAATATTAAAACAATATTCTTGCCACCAATAAAATTGAGACAGTATATAAGACCGGTTAAGAACAATCTATGTTTTAAAGCACCTGGTGTTTACAGAATTCCTTGCCAATGTGGAAAGACATATATAGGACAGACAGGTCATACAATTGAAGAGAGATATGATGAACACAAGCACAATCTATGACTACTACAACCAGAAAAATGAGCATAGTCTTGACAATGACCACAAAATTTCGTTTTATGAGGTCATGGTTTTATACTGCAGTAACCGACATTACATTACCTTAAGGAAGATTCATAAAAGAGGCGATTAAAATTAATTTAGAGCCAAATAATTTTAATAGAGACAACAGTCTATGACTGAGTGCAGCTTGGACAGGAATACTTAAAAGAAGGCCATGATTTTGAGATGGCCATTTGCTTCTTATACAGTTCCCAATGAAGGCCATGAGTTGTGATGGTCATTTATTTATTAATTATTAATTCCTGATGATAGCCATGGAACTTAATATGGCCATATGTTGAAAAATTTTATAGATATTTCTGATTGGTAACCAGAGAAGTGTTAATTAATCATGTACCTATTGTGTTCATTTCAATTTGTAGCTATCAGATGACGTGAACCTGGTCTTATGGTATAGTCTGTGTCTCTAAAGCATTTCATGGCACCATGGATTGTGTTTCTAGCCATATTTATCACATATGCAATGTAATATACATTGCATCCATCATCATTAAGGCATACAGCATGAGCTACAGATTGCATATTCTTAAGATAAAATTTGACATCCCCACTACACTCACAGCTATGAATACAAAGAATAATGAAATGAAGCACAAAACGATTAAGACAAATTTTCTATAACTGAGACTTTCTACCCAAAATTAAAATAATTACGCCTATTCCGCTACAATGGCATATTTATGAAACAAAAAGCATTGAATGGTGCCTACACATCTCCATGACAAATCACTACCTTAATCTTTTATGACAAGCTAATGTATTGCAACATACAAGCAAATATAAAAATGTCCGTTCTTGTTTGTCCCTGAGTACACATACTCATTACAATATGGAATGCATGAGTAGAATAATAGAGAATTGATGAGTTTAGTACTTAATCTAGGTGCATTGTTTAATCATTTTCATGAATCCATAAAATTCTGAGCGACAACATTGTGATTTCTATTTTTAAGTTAACAACTCACCATATTGTGCCTATTACATAATGTGAAAGATAGTGCCTTGTGCTAAATATTTTTAATTGAAATTGTAGTCAATTTTTTATTATTTGTATTATATTTAAAATAATTGTTATGGAGAGTGTTAAAAGAATAGGAATTCAAATTAAATATTTTATTAAGTATCGTCATGAATCATTAAATTATATTACCTAATGACTGTTATCCTTTTGCTTTATAATTTCTTTTTCGTTTCAAGGTTATAATGCCTCCCAATCCAATTATGTGTCTGCTGATGTATTGAAATAAGGCAATTTATTTATCTCATGACAGTAAGCAAAACTGTTTATTGTATGCTGAACATAAGGTTACCACATCAGCCTTAGTACTGGCTTTTGATGTGCTCTTTTTATTTTTACATATAAATGGGCACATCCCTTTAGTAAAACTTAAGTACCTAAGTGGTAATTTTTTCAAACAGTAAAAGTATTTCAAGAATAATTGTAACATTATGAAAAAGTTTATTGTCTAGGATTAATGGATTTGAGCTTTGATTCTTTTTTCCTTTCACTCCCTCCATTTTATTTTAGGTGGAGGAAGTGAGGGGTATAGATGTAAACCCAGACTTTTCCACTTTTTATTAAAAATTGAGATAATTGTATTGGATATAACTTCTTGCATCCTTCTATTAATATAAATATCAATATAGTGCAAAAAGCAACATTTAGGCAATCTAATTCACATTTGTAATATGTGTTTTACATGCAAAAGCCTACACTTGTGAGAATGTTTTTCCTGATTTACTCAAAATCATGAGAAGTGGAAAAATCTGGATTTGCATCTATGTCTCTCTTACGTATTTCATTTAAATCAAAATGTTTCAGCACAATTTCATCAGAAATGCAGGCTATAGGATCTCAATGATAAAGGGAAAGAGAAAATGCACTGTAAGATGGAGTGACTTAAGCCCAAACTTCTTTTTACTTTCTCACTACTTACCTATGGTAGTAAAGGAAATATTGCATTCCACCCAAAAATATGACATGGAGATTTTGCTGGAAATACACATTTTGAGGTCTTCTGAATAAAAAGAAAAAGAAGTAGTTTAGCAAAAGGTGTGCATTGATGTGAGTATTTATTTTGTCATTATTTTTATTTTCTCAAAATTGGCACTTAACAATTTTGATTATGTACCATATGTTTAAGATATTTCCATGATAAATAAAATGTAATCATATTTTGAATTTTTTGCAACTAACCTGTGAAGACTTCTTCATACTCGATTAATTGTGCATAACTTTGAAAAGTACAACAAAAGTACACAAAAATTTATTATACAAAAATTAGAATATTGTTAAAATAGTCTTTTTTTTGGGGGGGGGGGGTTTTATCTTTTATTTTGTGTATGAGACATTAATCTTCTGAGACATTGTTATTGTTATACATTGGTTTTCTTTCTTTCTCTCTCCCCACCTCGCCCTCCCTCTTCCTGTGCATCTCTCTCCCTCCCCCTTTCTCTCACACCCTCCTTATCTCTCTCTTTTTCTCTTTCGTTCTTTCTTCATTATTGTCATGCAAACAGCATGGAATTTCAAGGCCATCACATAGCTAACAACCTGCTTTAAAAGATTTTGATTATCACTTCTGTCTATGTACAATAAAGTGTGTAATAAAAGGATTTCTGCAAATGTTTCTCTTGACATTAAATGGAAGAATGAACATTTGTAAGAATAGTTTATAGAAGAATCAAGTGGAATAGTCATGTAAATGTAACAAGATTTTAGTTTGTAAAACTACTACAAATAGGTGAGAAATTTAAAAAAAAAAAGAAGAAAAGAAATTTTGACCAAAGTCACTCCATTCTCCAGTTTAAATGTATGTGCACCTGTAACTCCATGAGAGAGGAAGAGAATAGTGTAGCTGGGAGGTCATTTTAAGCATCAAATTTCAAAGCAATTTAATTTGTTTGTAGGAGATTAACGTTAGCAGCAAAGTACCTCATGGATTCAAATTAAATTATGTTGTTAGCTAATGCTGGATTTCTGACAATGAAGTCATTAATCCTCTTGCTCTCCAATATTTTTCACTGATGGATGGGGCACTAGAAGTGGCCGGGCATATTTGAAGGTGGTCTCGGCCCATTTCCTCAAGCAGATCACATAGAGGACAGAGTGGTGAAGAATATATCCCAATTCTGTTTAAATGTTTTGCCAGACAATCATGTCCTGTAATCAACCTGAAGGTTGCAACTGCTGTTTTTCGAGGATACTCAGGAATCACTGTTTGAATGTTTGGTAGTTCCCATCTTTTATTCTTTGATTTTTCATAGTAATATTTTGCAATAATTTTTTTGAATTCAGAGTTGACTAATCTTTTAGCTGCATAAAATGGTAAATTAACTATAGATTTTTGTACACCGCTGGTACCCTTTTTTGCAAGAAAATCAGCTTTCTCATTACCACTCAGTCCACAGTGAGCCGGTATCCATTCGAAGACTAGGTGTTTTTGAAGTGCTGTTAGATGGCTAAGCATCTTCCAACATTCTATAATAGTTTGGTTTTTTGGTGACAACTTGGAAGTAATTGCTATAATTGCTGCCCTGGAATTTGAGAGAATAACTGCTTGCTGAAAATGTGAAATTCTGTACAAAAGATTTTGTAGGGCCATTCGAATTGCTTCAATTTCTCCATCAAGGTTAGTAGTTCCATAACTTAAAGATTTGTAATAGGAAAAGAGGTGAAACGTGACTCCAGCACCTGCTCCATCTTTGTTTGATATAAATGATCCATCAGTATAAACCACTCATGTTCTGGAAATCTAGTATGGATTGTCTCTAATGCCAATAATTTTAGAACACTAAAATTAAATTATTACATTAAATTATTACATTTAGCTTATGGCTATAACTGTACTTACTTTAAAACATCAATTGATGCAAAACTAAAGTGGCGGAAGCTATGTCACTAAGCAATCACATTTAGTGTTGTTGTTGTTAGCTAATGCTGGATTTTTGACAATGAAGTCATTAATCCTCTTGCTCTCCAATATTTTTCACTGATGATATTGAAGAGAGCAATAGCAGTAATAGTAACCGCTTTTTAGAGAGCACCATATTTTTATGTTTTGGCGGTCACATCGCTCTCTCACAACCCCCAGAATGTCTGGAGGACCACACCTGTCGTTGGTTTACGGGTCTCACCGACCTGACCGGGAGAATTATGAAAATAAATTCACCGACCATATCCTCTGATTACCAATCAGAGGACGTATTACATGCCATGACAGGTCAGCATATTAGGGGTTAAGATTTTATAGAGAAATTAGAGAAATGGAGAGGTTGGAAAAATAAAGACTCCCTAGCCCTTGAGAACCCTAATAACATTGGGGTCGGAAGAGAACAAGAGATGACCAAGGTAAGGTCAGATAGAAAAGTTACAGTGAGGAGCAAAACACCAGTAAGTGGAAGTAATGTTCTGCTCAGCTTGGGTACCTTGTGGTCGCTATTCACATATCCCCTAGACGGAGACCCCTGAGTCTTCTAATATAGTACATTCCATATCTCTACTCTTGGTACAGAATTAAAGGCTGCTTGCAGACCAAGGAATGCAAGGTATGTTTCTTTAAATGTAGTTTTCTGTAACTTGACATTTTTCAAACTCAGGTACATTTTTTTTTCAAAACCACTGAACCTATTTGAATGAAAATTTTGCAGTAGTTCCAGAAGCATGTACTCTACAAACGTAACCCACTGTTATTGGAAAAATACAAAACAGAAAATTTTTAAAAAAATATTTGTGCAAAAAAAAATTACTTTTTTTTTTTACAAAAGTTAAATATTTTTTCTTTTGAATATAGCCAGAGATATTTAAGTAAATTTAGGTTAACAGTTATGAATACACATTGCCTAGTGCACTACAAAAGTTTCAACACATATGCTTGAATGTTGTAAAAGGATTTTGTACCGTTAGTACTATATATATTATATTTTTTTCAAAAACATGTTATCAGTGTTTGCCTTATTACATGCCCATTTTAAATAATTGTTTTGATGTTCTCTATATCAATGTAATCACAATGAATCACTAAATATTCATCCCAAATTAAATTTTGATCTGAGCAGTAGAAGCTTAGATATTCTCAACTAAAGTTATGTTTTGAAATACTGAAATCGTGTACAAAGGTACCTTGTCCCCTTAAATTCACACAATCATTCATACTTCCGGACTCTAGGTAGGCTGAAGAATAATCCTGGTAAAGAAACGTTGTAATCCTCCAGCCGGGAATCGAACTCGCAACCTTCGATATGATAATTTCGCAAAGATTGTGTATCTGCTAAAACCGCTGTTTCGTCAGAAATACTTGTTAGGTAATTTTGGGTAGGTGCAAAGTGTATAAGTACAGATAATGTATATTTATAAACCAATTTAGTGTATTAAGGTATATTATACAATATACTTTTTAGCTTTGACAGATTCTCTTATTTTTTAAGGTACCCATTTAGGTTATTTGGCTAATTTTATGGGTTGTATAACTTAAACTAAATAAATTCTAAGAGGTAGAACTGGAACTTTGCCCACACACGGCTTGTGTGTTTAAAAACACCAACAGTAAGTTTGTTGGCATAAATAAATAATAAATAAATTCTGTTGATGCTCTTTTTTATTTTTATTTTTTATTTAAATGGGTCCACCCAGGCTTTTGCTATGAATTTGGTAGTTCAATGGGATTCAAACTTAATGAATCTTTGACATTGGAATTACAATTTGGTCTCAAGTTAAAAAGTCTATTTTGAACAAAAGTAGGTAAATAACATATGAAACAGGTTCAAAGTTAATTTCATTTTCAGACAATCTTTTGATGTTTTAGAGTAAAGCTTTTCAGGGAATTTCTCTTAGGCAATCTTACACTTGTGGAAAAACTTTCTGTGCCTTTTTTTCCCCTTAAAAGTCACTGCTAATAATCACAAATTTGAGATGTTGACATTACAAATAAAATGGCTCAATTCATTTTCTATCACATGGCCTTAAAGTGTTTCTCATTCTAGTTGAATTTGATGTAACTAGAAATAATAAAAGGTAGACACTTCCTTGTACTACAAGGATACCTAATTTAAATATTGAAATACAGGGTTTAAGACAGTTTTAATGTCATTACCATGTGGGAGATTCACATTTAGGTGTATAATGTTTCCCAGATATTTTGAGTGCAATCTTTTAGTGTGTGCTTGACTATTCATTTTGAAATATCAGTTTTAAGAAGATTAAAGTTCATAGTGGCATCATTGATATAAACTTATGGTTCAGAGGCTTGAGTGCTAACAAAAAGGATAAACAAAGAAATGAAGCAGTGACAATAAAATCACATAGATCTATGGTAGAGCACAAATGCAGATGTGATAGGGTAAGGTGTCCTAAAATGACATACCATAGGAAAGAAATAATTCTCCTGTTGATACATTTTATTTTACTTTCTCTTCTACATATAGTAAGTAGAGGAAGTTCTGTATTCCACCCAAAAATTTGCTGTCAAGAGTTTACTGGAAACATATTTTGAGGCCCCTGAATAAAAAAAAAAGAGCAATTTTAGAAAAGGTTCTAGTGTGTGTCTGTGTGTGTGTGCACGCACGCACGCGTGCATGCGTGCATGCATGGTGCATGTGTGCGTATCTTTGCGGATGCGTGTGTGCATACGTAGTCTGTCTGTGGGCAGCATAACTCAAAAATGAAAAGTTGGTTAAAAACCAAAGTTAGTATTTAAATTTAACATCTTTCAAGAATGCAACACAAAGATTTTGAAGAAAATTTCTCCACCCTAAACTACCCTTTTAATGGAAAATTTTTTGAAAATTTTGATTTTCTCAAAAATGGCTCTAAAGATTTTGATTAAAATGCCGTATGTTTGAGATATTTGATGGTAAATGAAATGTATATTTTGAATTTTCTGCTATAGCCTATGTAGTCCTGTTTACTCTGGATGATTTTTGTATAACTGGTAAACCATAATAGATAGACTAAATCTTAATATACAAAACTGTAGATCTCGCTAAAGCACACAATTTATGTCTAAATCAATTTTTTTGTAGAGTGAACCATTTTGTAGATATTTCTTGTTATGTGAATGAGTTGTGGAGAACTTATACTTCTGTCAAATGGAGCAAAATTATTAATTTTTTTATATGTTAACCATGGAAAGAGAATGGAATTTGAAAGCTTTAAAAGATTTGACTATTGCTCAAAGCCTACTGTATTCCCATATTCTCCTTGTAGCTACAAGAAGATAAATAATAAGATAATTTCTGCAAATGTGCATCTCAATTAACATGAAGACATAGGAATACGAGTTTGTATGAATGCTTAGTACAGAGTAGAGAAAGTCATGTGAGTGCAACACATCAGATTTTTTTTTATATCTTAACTGTGCAAAGAGAACGGAATCTCAAAGCTTTAAAGGATTTGAGTATCGCTCAAAGCCTACTGTATTCTCATATTCCCCTTGTACATATAAGGAAATAAACTATAAGATAATTTCTGCAAATATTTATCTCAACTAACACGAAGTAGATAAAGGAATAAGAGTTTATAAGAATGGTTAGTACATGAGCAACACATCAAATTTTTTGTATTGTAACTTATGTTTTTCTAAAATAACTTTAAATCTATGTACTAAACAATGATTTATGGAAGGCAATTATATGATTATTACTGTTTTATTCAAAAGATTACACTATGTCATGTCATCAGATTTGGTTGGGTAGAATGACACACGCTTAATGTGTTCTGCAGATATTCAATATTCATATGTTGCACGTAAATATGTTTGTCCTTTGTGAAATGCCAGCACATGCATTGTGAACCCACATAGAGCTCTTAGCACACCTGAGCCATGTTTCTTTTTGCTTATAGTGACTAAAGGTCATCATAATACAGACAAGGAAGGTTATCACCACCGCCACTGCCACCGCCCCTGCCGCTGCCACCGCCACCACCACCGCCACCGCCACTGTCACTGCCACTGCCGTCATCATCAATCATCATCACAACCACCACCATCATCAGAAAAATCTATTTCTTTCTCATCTTTAGTGAGCCTATCAAAACAAGGTTTCTTTTGGCCTGTTGAGCAGTATGTCTGAACTGTAATATTCTTTTCATGATGACTATGCCTTTTACTTCTGAAACATATGGGCTGCTGATCAGAATTTGTGAAGGCTCCTACTTTTTTTGTTAGATGCAGGCCTAACCTGGGGTCAAAGAAGGAAGTGGAGAAATCTCAACTGGTTTAATAAATGAAGGCACTGATCCAAAAGGTACTGCAGTATCAGAATGTTATGCAGTTGATGTAACTTGAAGAGGCAAAGCTGCAACTGAGGAGTTTACCATTTGCTGATTTGCTTCAGTTTTTGCAGCTTCATTTTCAATATTTTCTTTTTCGGGCAATGATATCTCAGTTATAGCCAATGGACAAATTAAATGATCTGGAAAAATATTAGGACTGAATGTCATATCCCTGTTTTCAAAATTGTATTCCAAATTTTTGTTGGCTGAATATTATTTGTTTCCATTATCTCATCCAATTTGTCAAAAAATGCTCTAACCTGTCTTGTTAAAACCTCATGCTCCTGAGCGGAAGTCTTGCTGTGGCTGTCATACTGACTTTTTCTGAATCCATGCAACCATGCTTTACTTGAAAGCATAAACTGAAATATGTTTTAAATAGTGGATTTTTTAATGGCTTTAACATATAAATGGAAAGAAGAGGAAGTAGAAGTATTTATGGAGGAAAACTAGATTGCTTAAGGGTTGGATAGGTAAAAAGATTGGGCAAGGCTACCAAATGAAATTCAAGCAATGAAGTTAAAGAGTGTAAAAACTAGGGAAAGTTTAAGAGGTAGAACTGGAACTTAAAAATTCAATGCCACAACTGGGATTTGAACCACAGACCTTCCGGACGCTCAAACTTTGCCCACACACGGCTTGTGTGTTTAAAAACACCAACAGTAAGTTTGTTGGCATAAATAAATAATAATTACCATTCTAGGGAAAGTTTAATTGAAATTGGGAACTTTTTGGGCAGAGTAAGAGTCAAACGGTTAAGGAAGATAAGTAAATATGAGGAAAATGAAGATGTATTTTAGATAAGATGTAAATGGGGACCCATTAGCTCGACAACCTCAGTGTTTAAGCTTAATGGGCCCAAGGGCAATCAGCAACTCATTGTAGTAACAAGTATGTAAAGGTATAATAATTTGTAAATGAAATGGAAATAAAGATTACATTACATTACATAATAGCTTTAACAAAGTACTAAATTTAATTACATAAACACTAAATTTTGGTGTATGAAATTATATTTATTAAATGTTTATTGTATATTAGACTTAAATGTTTAGCTACCTGATGTCAATGTCTGCTGAATTGATTATCAATTTAATTCTTCTTGGTTAACTTAAATGTTCACTTGGCTAACTCTGGACTCAAGATCTTAATGTGCTATGCAAGCTCAGTTTCTAGGTCTTTTGGAAGCATTCTGTATGCACAAATCAGAAAATTGAAGTCAAACATTTCATAGCAATGGACCACCCCAGCTTCTTCTGGTAACAACCTAAACCTTTAACAGCTCATAGAGCTTGCTTATTTTTCCTGTGTACCATTTTACCTGGAATTACAGCATTCCATGTACAAGAAAGTTAAGCTCAAGATTAAAATTTGGACAGGTAGAAAGTTGCCCTACCAACTGCAACCATCACTGATCTGTTGTGCTTCCCTTTCCAATTAGTATTCAAGGATACTTGCATTCTTTATGAACACATTTAAATTGAGAGATATTTCTTGGAGCTGTGAGAGGATCACAGTCATAAAGTAAAGAGATGCAATCTCACAGCAAGCACATCAAAGGTTCTAATTCTTTTAAAGTTCTTAACTGTGGACTTGGAGTGTCGGTGCCCCTTAGTTGAGTCCCAGTACTCTCTGTGCTTTTTTGCTTCCATTTGCAGATGACCTCACGGACCTCCAAGTCATGGTTCAGGACCTACAAATTAATTAATTCTTTTCAAAACACTTTTTCATTGCAGTGAATTCCCTGGTGCTCTGGCACCCAAATCAATGTAACTGAATGTGTTCAGCCAGCTTGGTCAGGGATTCACTGCATTCCAAGACCAGTTTTGACTTTATTTCATTAGCCTCAAGAGCCCTGAGGGCTGCTTGGCTGTCAGAATGCACAGTAGCACACCTTTTATTGTAGTTTTTATTGAAGCTTTCCCATGTACTAACTAACATGGCAAACAGTGCTTGAAAAACAGTAATGTGATGTCTTTTCATCACTACACCTGGCTCGAAGCCCGAGAGCATCTTGAATATGTTCGTCGCCAGGAAAGCTACAAATCTTATTTTACAAATCTTATTTTAGTAATGTGCTGTTCAACGTTGACTGGAATTGCTTTTCCACTGCTGTACACCAGGCATCTGCAAACATGTACTCAATGAGGTATCAGTATGACGTCTCATCATGCAACCCGCAATGCACATGATGTAATGTAGAACAGGGGATGGCATTGACCTTCGTTCAGAGTCAGTGTTGGACTCACTCGCTACAGAGTATAATAAGGAATAGAACATATACTTGAATCCAGCTATTTTGGTCTACGATACTTTAGGTAGGCCTAGATATTTGAGCAATATATTTTAATTCACTTCTATTTGCAATGTACCTACCATGAAAATCTATTAATATATCACAAGTAGCCACTCTTAGTATAGCACGCAAATTAACATCTGTTAATCACGATACAAGATTTTTTTAGATTCAGTTTCTTTTCTTCTACACATTTCTTAAATGCTTGAAATAATTCTGTCCCTGTTATATGTTCCCTAAGCGGAATGACTTCAAGCATATATTCTTGTATCAAGAGGTTGTTAGTAACTCCACAATTGAAAATTACCAATTGTGCTGTGTCAACGTTGTCAGTGCTTTCATTCAACGCGAGAGAAACGGCTATAAATTCATGGATCTCGGTTTGTAGTCCTTTTTTAGGTTGTTTCTGCTATTTTATGTATCCTTCTCTGTATGGTTTGTGGTGATAATGCAATATTACTAAAAATATCGTATTGTTCAGTGAAAATTATGTTGGCAACTTTACTCTCAAATTTTTTATGAAATCTCCATCACGAACACCTCAGTGACTGAGCAATCTCTGAAGCAACAGCACAGCTGGTGTGAAATTGTCTATCAGTTATAATATTTTAATTAATATTAGGTGTATTATCTGAATATTGCTCTTTGAGCTGTTGCAGTTGGTTAGTCTAATCTACACCTGGAAAAAAATGAAACTAATAAAGGACACTATGTCAGTGTTATGCTGCTTTAAATCGTGATGTAAATTTATGAATACATGCTTGTCTATAATTGTATGGTGATCTTATGACATGTATCATAATGCCGCTTGGTGTTCCATTGATGAGTGTCTTTTTTAACTTTAGAGCACAACAAACACCTTACGTTCCTTACATGATGAGAGAAGAAGTCTTCAAAGTGCTATTCTAGATATCAAATTTAATAGACGAGGAATAATTAGATGCACTCTAATTCTATGAATATACTAAGACTTTAAGTTAAATAAACTGATATCCTTCAAAGTTATAAATAAAGAAATTTACTATTTATTTATGCCAACAAACTTACTGTTGGTGTTTTTAAGCTCACAAGCCGTGTGTGGGCAAAGTTTGAGAGGTAGAACTGGAACTGGTTTGAGAATTTAATGCCATTCTGGCAGTTTGTCACAATAGCTCAGTTGGTTAGAGCAGCTGCCCGGTAAGCGGAAGGTCTGTGGTTCAAATCCCAGTTGTGGCATTGAATTTTTAAGTTCCAGTTCTACCTCTCTAAGAAATTTACCTTTAAGTCTTAGTATTAAATTACACTTTCATAGACATATTTAGAAGTGCAGGTAAATATGACAGGACAGTCCGCCCTTGGTCAGTGTGTATGCAGTGCCAGTTAAGGCTGCGAGGGAGGGGGAGACAGAGTAAGCGCTGCCCCTGACACATCATAGTTGCGAGGCCTCATTGAGTACATGTTTGCCGATGCCTGCTGTACACTCCTGTTCCATTTCCTTAATTGGTTTTGGATCCATCAGTGAACCATATAGGCCCACATTGGATACTATTACTAATCCTCTGGTGCCATTCATTGCATTTAGGATATTTTACAGTGAACTTTAGTTTAATTCAGTCTAATAGGTATAATTTTATCTGATCCCATATCTAATATGTCATCTAAAGAAATATCCCTTGAAAAATTCAGATGGCCACACAAGAAAGTTACTTACACACATGGGATTTACACATGCAGAATTACTCTTAAAATGTTTACGAAAGAAGTGTTTACTCACCTTATGTCGAAAGAATTATACATCAAATGACCTAGTGATAATTTGCCATAGAAGAACAATCATTACAAACTTCTAAATCACAATGTGCATAATGATCTCACACAACATAAAAGTGTTTAATGTGAGAGCATCACCATTTCTGGTGCAACATTATTACCAGTGCGGGAATATAGCTATTTACTGTAAAGTGCTTCCTCTCGTGGCAGTAGTAAAAAACATGACATTATTTTAGCAGACTGTGTCATTTTAGGGCACTTTCCCTATAAGGGAGGAACTACACATAAGAACTTTAAATGAAATAATAGTGGAATATAAAACTAAAAGACATTGAATAAGTACAACCACCTGGTTGCCATGTTGCCTGCAAACCTCAAGTGGGAGAAGAAATAGAGGTCACCCAAAATAGTGTTGGATAGATATCTTTTAACTAATTTGAAATTTAAACAGTCTTTAGGCTTAAGCTATCATGTAATTGAAATTTTAAGGATGAAACCATACCCATCTGCAAGAATGTCAATAACCATTACCAGATTTATTAACTAGATTGCTATGCATTTCTCTGCCATGATGTGTTGTAATTATATTGTAATAAACAAAAATGCAGAATATGAAGTTATAAGTTTCAGCACTTGAGCATTATATTTAATTTGTTTTTAACAAAACACATTATTTAATGTTGATGGTGTATTGTAATTGTTTATGCTGCCAAAAGCTATTACTATTCTTTCCTCCTGAAAAAGATTTTGTTTTTTATTGGGCAGATCCTTTTTGGAAGGATACTCTCCTTAGTTCCAATTATATTTTCATCACAAAAATATGTATGGCAATAACTCATACTTCTGTATCATGCCTTATTCTATTACATTGTTCTGGTAATTCTTTACCATGAAAATTTAGTAAAGAATTTGTCTAAATTTAGAGTTTTCTTCTATTTTAATATTGTAATCTATGTATAAAAAATTATTGTAATATGTACCTACAATTGTTTAAAATAAAAATCATGTTTGGCTCTCTCTTTGGTCATATCATGGGCTTTGATTTCAGAAACAGCTGATTGATTAAAGGTTTTTCTAATTTTCATTAGGAACACGCTCCCACATTCAACTTCCAGGCTTTTCAGGGGGTACAGAATGATTATATGCAATTAAAGAAACATTTCCCCTCTTCAGTTAGAAATCAAATATAAATTGTAACTAATGTTCTCAGTTAATTTATCTGTGGTAAACCATATATTTAAACTGAATATGTAAGTAAAGATATAAACACCATTGCATTTTTACAAGAACAATAATTACCTACACTCACCCCCTTTAATGCCATTACTATGGAGTATCCCTACAAACCTGGCACACCGTGTGGATGAGTGGACATTTCTGTGTGTGTGCATATGTGCGTGCATATACATGTGAGAAGACACAGGAGTTAAGTAAGAATTAAGGTCACCCCAGAATTAAATATTTATGCACATAAATCCCTAGTGCAACAGCCCATGAAGGGCCAAGGCTTGCCGCCCAGCTGCTGCGTCCCCCACCTCTGCCCACTACAGGTGTCATTGGTGGGGTGCAGTACTGGAGGGTGGGATGTGGTCAGTGCCCCAAGCCCTCCCAGCCAGTTATAAGGCTTTCTCGACCTGGGACCACTACTTCTCTATCAAGTAGCTTCTCAATTGGTCCCCTGGGACCTAACAAGGCTGAGTGCATGCCGTGCCAGACTTCCCAGAGGGGATAAATTCCCCATGCTGGTACCAGGAATCGAACCCGGGTTCTCCACACCAGAGGTAAGCATGCTATTTATGCACATATAGCCATAAATCTCTCACCACTGGGTTTAAATACTGCAAAAAATAGCATTGTATTACAAAAGGAGTACTATATTTTATCACTTAATTATCACATTTTTATGCTTTTTTTTTAAATAAAATCATACAGTGTGATAATTATACATATAAAGAATAAATTATTTAAGACCGTCTGTGTTAACTGTCAGCGAGTAGTATACAATTATAGGAGTAAGAATGAGTCTGCGCATATTCAAGCATGTCTATGAAAAGAAAGCAGAGGAAAATTAAGGGAAACTAATAATAAAATGAATAGAAAATAAATAATGGTGACTGTATTTATTGAACTAAAAATCATCTATTTTTACAAGTGTTCATAATACTGTTGAAATATGTGTACTTTTTAACTGAAACTAATATTATTGGATTGCTGACTTTGAAACACAGCACCCATTATTGTGCTCTTCGGTATACACTATCTAGTACCAACTTCTAGAAATTTTCAGGTTTTAGGACCACAAAAAGGCACTTTGTATAGCTGTAGTTCCAGCTGCATTTTCATTTTGTGCCAATCTCTTACAACTTTTTCACTCACGGAAACTCTCTTTTTTTTTTTGTAGTGTTTAATGCTTGCTTTTACTGCATACGGCAACGCAGAAACATGAAATGAAGATGAAGCACCGGTGGAATATGAGGGGGGAAACCAAAGAACCCAGAGGAAACCCACTCCAGTGGCACTTCATCCACCACAAATCCCACATGCGGTTGCCTGGAATCGAACTCAGGCCACTTTGGTGAGAAGCGAATAATCTAACCACTCGACTATGGTGTGGCCAGTTAAAACCTGTTGGCTAATTCCTGCATTTCCCTATACTGGTGTTTCACAAAATAAGTCCTCATTAGAATAACTACAGAAACAAATAACTGTACACAACTGAAGTATAAGATGGTTATTGACTGGGCGCATGCTACAGTTTGTCCAGATTGTCATGACACTCCCCCTCTCCTGAAGCATAGATGCACAATAGAAGAGATATGTGCACTTGCATGATAGGAGAGGTGGGAATCAGTGTATTGCTTGCTCTCACTGTGATAACTACACAATGATTGTTTATAATATGTAAACATACACCGCTTGTGTATGTGCCTGCCTGAGTTCTGACATCACTCGCTTGTTCCCCACCACTCCAGTCACTTCCCCTTAATTTCTCCTCTCTCGCTCATGTGGAGTGTCACCACAATCTGGAGGATGGCCGCACCATAGCCAAGTGGTTAGACCATTCACTTCTCACCAAAGTGGCCTGGGTTCAATCCCAGGCAATCGCATGTGGGATTCATGGTGGACGAAGCAGCATTGGGGCAGGTTTCCTCCGAATTCTCTGGTTTCCCCCGCTATCTCATTCCAGCGGTGCTACATCATAATTCCGTGTATCATCAGTGTCATTGCCTGCAGTGCCATAGCAATAAAAGCAGGTGTTAAACACTACCAAAACAAAAACCATGATCTTGACAAATTGTAAGCATGTGTAAAGCAGTTTGAACTTCTTGATAATAAAAAAAAAGAGAGCAATAGCAGTAATAGTAACCGTTTTTTAGAGAGCACCATATTTTTATGTTTTGGAGGTCACACCGCTCTCTCACAACCCCCAGAATGTCTAGGGGACCACACCTGTCGTTGGTTTACGGGTCTCACCGACCTGACCGGGAGAATTATCAAAATAAATTCACCGACCATATCCTCTGATTACCAATTAGAAGACGTATTACATGCCATGACAGGTCAGCATATTAGGGGTTAAGGTTTTATAGAAAAATTAGAGAAATGGAGAGGTTGGAAAAATAAAGACTCCCTAGCCCTCAGGAACCCTAATAGCATCGGGGTCGGAAGAGAACAAGAGATGACCAAGGTAAGGTCAGATAGGAAAGTTACAGTGAGGAGCAAAACACCAGTAAGTGGAAGTAATGTTCTGCTCAGCTTGGGTACTTTGTGGTTGCTATTCACATATCCCCTAGACGGAGACCCCTGAGTATAAACTCAGATATTAACTCAAGCAAACTTCTATTTGTGGTACCTCAGATATCATTCAGAAGCAATGACACTGAACAATTGCTTAGATCAACACGTATTGATTTATGTTTATACTTATTATCATCTTCTAGTGCCCCATCCATCAGTGAAAAATATTGGAGAGCAAGAGGATTAATGACTTCATTGTCAGGAATCCAGCATTAGCTAACAACAACAAACAACTTCTTGATAATCCATTCGCTTATTGCTCTGCTAATTCCTGCACTTGGGGTGTTGAACCAATCAAATTCATTGATGAGCTAACCACAATCTCTACAAGCTGATGACATCTATAGGGATAGTATTAATGTATCTTCAATGAAACATTGATGGCTGTAGAAATAGGACTGGTACCTCAATGTGAGTATTAGAATATGCTGCATACCTACTCTCTAACCTCTCCCGTGAAGTGATGATTATGTGATGAAATGTGCTAAATTTCCTACATGTTTTCAGATTTGTAAAACAGATATACATTGAAAGATATAATCAGAACTGAAAATTTCAATGCATAGCCGG
The DNA here is from genome assembly GCA_030765045.1 of Tenodera sinensis. Taxonomy (NCBI): domain Eukaryota; kingdom Metazoa; phylum Arthropoda; class Insecta; order Mantodea; family Mantidae; genus Tenodera; species Tenodera sinensis. The sequence continues at coordinate 61,752,380 of CM060967.1, read as the reverse complement.
GATTTGAACCATGGATCTTCTGTTCTACAGTTCAAACCCTGGCTTTAGCACTGAATCTTTCAGTTCTGATTCTATTTTTCAGAGTTTGCCTACACACAATTTGTGTGTTACAACAATCAATTATCACTGATTTGCCTTATATAAGAAAACTATTATATAAAAACCTTAAAGCCCAGACTCAAGTACTTACATGGGGCAAGTGTCTCGAATTTGAGATTCTGTCATGGTCTACCAGGAAAATGTGAATTAGTTGGGGAATTTAAGGCTGCACCGCATGTTCCGTGATAGCTCAGCAGTTGAGCAGAAGAGGTTCAAATCACAGCTATGGCATTGAATTTACTAATTCTGATTTTACTTTTCAAAGTTTGCATAAACATAGTGTGTGTGTATTAAAATAATCAATTATCATTGATCAGTTTGGTATACAAATAGCTATACATATTTGCAAAACTACCTTTGTAGTTGAGTAGTCAGCATTCTGGCTTCTGAATTCGGGGTACAGGTTCAATTTCTGACTGTGGTGGGGGAATATTTCTTTAATCAGAATGTTTTCCTATGCTCTGTAGAATCTGGTAGTATGCATATGGGAATAAATGTAAATGTTTAATGTTAAATGTGATCAATTCAGCATTAAAGAATACATGGCCAATAACTTTCTTCCAAAGTCAAAACCCTCAATATGACTTTAGTAGTTAAATGGGACTGACTATACAAATGAAACAAGGGAAAAAAAAAGAAAGAAAAAAAATAGTTTACAAATGGCATACAACCTTGTTTATCTCAAGTTTTTCATTTTGTTGTACTATGTAAAAAGAAGCAAACCTGAAAACACTGTTTTATGACATATACATTTTAGGAGAAGCATAAAAAATAACAAGTATATGTGCTCTTATGATTTATGCTGAGATTCAGGAAGAACTGGGACTGACAGTCCTAAAAAATAAGAAGAGTGATGAGAAAACAAGATTTTAATGGTTGTGTAGCCATAATTATCTACCAAAAATAAAAGGAAAGGATTGCAATTTGTAAAGGGTATAATAACAAGAGTGCCAATTGGTGGGACCAAGTTATTTTATGTGATAATAGTAAATACAACCTTCTTGTTCCGATGGTGGGATGGAGGAAACCAAACACGGAGCTGGAAGAACAAAATATGTAAGGCACAGTTAAACATGGCAAAGAGAGTGTAATGGAGTGGGAAAGCTATATTTATGGATATAACCATGACTAAGCACCTCTAGCTTAAAATATTGCAACAAAATCGGAAACCAAGTGCAGAAATAATGGGTATTTTGTACAGATTTTCTTTTTATTAAGATAATGATCTGAAACATGTGCCAAGTTGTGCAGCTTTTGTTAGTTTATAACTGTCCTCATGTCCTGCACCCAGCCCCTCAGTCCCTGGATCTTATTCTTATAGAACCAGTATGGGATAAACTGGAGAAGGCCGTGCGAAAGACCACCATCAACTCAAAGCAGCACTTGAAGGAGAGGCTGCAAGAGGAATGGAGTAAATTTTCCACATCTTACCTGAAAAACCTGGTTTACAGCATGCCAAATAGTTTGTGAGAAGTAATATAAAGGAGAGGGAGAATCATGAATTACTAAGCCTTATTTTCTCTCATACTAATAATTACTTTTGAGTGCACAAAAGTATTTGCTTTTGTTTATTTAATTTTGTATGTGAAATAACATTTATATTACAAAGATGGACCGTTTAGCTGTGGATTTTTATTACTTTCAATAAAGTAACACTTCAAATGTTGAATTTCCTTTTTTCTAAAGTTAGAGCTCTGCTATGTCTGATTATTTGTGGGAGTCGCTGTATATATCAAGGAATTTTGTTTCTGCCTTATGGTCAGTGTTATTTTCATCAATTATAATTTGAAGTTTGATACTGTTAGTACATTGCCATGCATGAAATATCATTGCTGTAATTTTCTATTTGTTTATGATTAATTAATTTTTTTGAACCATTTGTTGAGGTTAATCCTTTTGTGTTTACTTTGTTTTGAAATACAGTTTAATTTTCTTAAAATTATAATGACAGTTAAATTCCATAGATTTATTGACTGTATTAAAACAGTGGTCAGGCAAATATTCATTCAATTTTGATTTAAATAAACTTAACTTGTTGATTCTAAAGTAAGAACAAATTAGAAACTAAAAAGTTCACTTATCTTAGTAATATTGCAAGTTGTTGATGCAAAGCAATTTTAGAATCTTGTTGCTTCACTGTTAATTGCTTCAATTTCCTTAATTAACTTGTTGATATTTGGGAGGGGGGTGGAGTTTATTATGTTGATACAGTGTTAGCGCAATGCAGTATTTGCTCTAGAGAATTAATACATGTATTTAATAAACTTTATTAATATACCAACATGATGATATACTCATTGAAATGTAATTATACTGTTATAATATAAAACCTACAAGCTACACAAATGGATGTTTATTAACTTCTGTATATTCTTCTGGTGAGTAAACCCAATGTTCCTGAAGAAAAGTCTTCACTTTTGATTTGGAAGTCATATGAGTACAACACACCAGATTTGTACTATTTGGTAGTTTTATTTTGTAGGAGAATGCAGATTTTGCCAAGATGGCAGGTTTCTTCTTGTTCAACTATATTCAGTTATTTACAGTTACTAATAATAAATTCTTTTTGGCATGCTTGTGTTAGTAAAAATTATAAATTTTGTAGTTTAAAATAATATTTCTGGCTGTAGGAAGGTAATGCCTTTTCCTAAATCTGATTTAGATTGGTGCACATTTTCCAGTAAAATGTACAAACCAAAGGAACTACCAATTGAATGTTTTACTTTCTTTGCCTCTTGATGTGCAAAAGTAAGATTAGAGAACTTATATTGCCAGGAACATTTGGTAGATGTTCATGCATGGCTTATCATTGATAAGATAAAATATTACTGATAACAATCTGTAGCCTAATTGCATCTCCCTTTTTTGCTGTTCTTTATCTGCATATTACCTGTGATAAGCAGATAATTAAACAAAAGTGCACAGCATTGCATTGACAGCTGTAAGTAAAAGCATGTTATTTCTTTCTTTAGTTTACAAGACTGATGCTTCATCATGTTTAAGAGACAACAAAAGTAACATCTGTATTTATGCATTAGTAACTGTGTTTAAATACAAATTGAACATGTTAACATTAATGTATGTGTGGTCATGTTTGTTGCAGTGGTCTTGTAACAAATGGGGTGGTCATCTTCAAAACTTCTTGATGAAGATGCCATTGAAGAATATGTACAACTTACCTATCTCAAAAGGGCAGAAATCCTACAGTAAGTTATAGTTTGTTTTCATAATCTTCATATAGGCACTGAATTGTACCTGGGTCTTGCATGCTAATATTGGACAGGAGTAGGAGATCAAGTTCCTAACTGCATATCCCTCACACCTGTTCTCTTTATAGTACATCATAATCTACCTACATCAAGAATTGAGACAAATGTGCAATGTCAATTCCTCATTTATTCCTGCTGTAATCACATTGTTTTTGAGTGGCTGTTACTTACCTGATGTTCTAGAAGGTGTTTCCAGTTATTTCTTCTAAGTTATTATCTGGTGATTTAAGTTAAAAATAAGTATAATTCCTGTCTAATTTCTGCACTTTTTACTTTACCTGCTGCATATGTACCTACTTAATAGTAAATAGAGAAAGTATCATATTCCACCTAAATATTCAATTTCAAGATCTAACCAAAAATATATGTTTTGAGGCCCTCTAAGCCCAAAGAAGTGTTTTTTTAGAAAAATATATGTATGTTTTTGTCTGTGTGTATTTATGAACAGCATAATCCAAAAATGAAGAATTTGTTAAATACCACACTTGGTTTTGAAAGGTAGAATCAGAACTGAAAAATTTAATGCCATAGCTGGGATTGGATTAATAAGTTGGAGAATTTAAGGCCATACGAGTAGATTGCCATGTTAGCTCAGTGGTCAAGAGCAGCCATGTGCAGAACAATCAGTTCTCATTGATTGGCCTGACATATGGAAATCAAAAAGTTCAGCACCTTCCAAGGATGTGACATGAAAGAAATGTATGAAAAATCTTAGGGATCTAAAGCATTTCAGTTATGTACTATTCATCCAAGGACTGAAGGAAAACTAAATAAAATCCTGACCCATATAACTTGATCCCTTGATTTTCAATATATGCACTGTGAAAGATGCATTAAATCCCTACATAACCGAGGTAACCCAGTATATTTCAGTAAATGACTCCATTGTTATACTTGGAGTGATAGCTCTGAATTATATTAATTTTTAAGCTTTTTGGTATTTTCTTCTATTTTTAAATAACAGAAACATGACAGTATGAATGTATATAATTATTTAAAGTGCATTTCTGTGTTATTTTAGTATCCTGAACTGCTTCCATGGTATGTGCCCTGAGGAAGCCAAAAATGATATTGGTTGCTATCTACCAATTCATCTTCTGGAGGAACGTTTGCCTGAATTAAAGGTTTGTACTCTAATCCTAAAAATGCTCACCATATCTTATATTTGCAATCACCATACCACAGTAACAATTTTTCTCATTTTAGGTTAATCCATTTCAAGATCGCTTGTATAGGATCTTCTTTAGGCATTGTGATGCAAATGGATATGTGTATTTTTCATTTGAGGAGTTGCTGGATTTATGCTCAGCTCTTTCACCTAACTGTCCTGATAAGGTGAAAGCCAAATGGGCCTTTAAGGTGTTTGGTAAGCATTAGTGTATAGTTACAAATGTTTTGCTCACCCATTTCTTCTGTTAAACATTATCTATACAGGAAATTAATTGTTCTTTCACACCAGTCATGTATAGGACATTAGAGCAATCAGAAGCAAAATGGGAAGATCTGTGGTTTCCAGCTATGGTACTGAATTGTTCAGTCTGATTCTTTCTTTTCAACCTTGTTCTACATATGACCAGTGTAAAACAACAAATAATTTCCATTGATTTATCTAATAGTTAAACTATGAAGTGTGGAACTTGAAGTACTTATGACACTCTTAGCCACTATCAGGGTATATTATATCATGTGAATTTGAGATCTCCTTGTGGTTTACAGGGAAGAATGCAAGTCAGTTGGAGAATTTAATGCCATGTTGGCATGTTGCCATGGCAGCTCAGTGGTTAGAGCAAGTGGTCAGTGACTAGAAAATCCATGGTTCAAATCCTGGCTATGGCACTGAATTTTTCAGTTTTATTATACCTTTGCAACATTACTAGATAAAATAGTAACTGAAATATTGATAGTTTCCAATTTTGAATGAATAATATAGGCCTGCGAAGATTTTGCAGCATGAAATATTTAAACATCATAATGATCAAATTGGATGCTCTAATTTAAAAAATAATCATAGTTTTCATGGTCACAAACAGATTTTGACAATTCTGTTGCAACACAAAATTGAAAGTTCAGTGTATTGGTATTAATATCATTGCATAACCAACTTACAGCATGGTGAATTAAAATATGTAAATATATTAAATCACATGACATCATGTTGTACCATTTTCTATCTCTCTTTATAGGTAATGTTGAACCTATCTCATAAACATTTATTGCCTAATATAATAACAGGATCCTATCTTAGAATTCTCGGTACAATTTTAAACTTCTTCTCAGTGGGTCTCTTTTGAAGCTGTATTGTGTGGTGAACAAAAATGGCTGGTTTGAGTGGTATATCTAGGAGGGGTAGAGTGAAAAATCTGAAAAATTTCTATTAGGTACCCATGTCTATGTGTATTATGTCATAAAACAGCAGAAAATAAACATGACCTCATTTACCAAACATTTATATCTGGCCTATTTCAAAATTACATAAGGAGATCAAAACAATAATTTTGCTTCTTACATTGTATGTAAAAGTTGTGTAGAAAATCTAAGAAAGTGACACATTGGAGTTTGCTCATTTATGCCCTTTGGTGTTCTTATGATAAGATATGAATAACAAAATAATTTTCTTCTTCTTTATCTAATTACCCTCTCCGTATGGAGGACTTACACCCCCTAGGACTTTCAAGCCTGTGCCTAGGGTTGGATGCCTGTTGGGCAGCAGACAAATCTGTGGATCAGACAGATCAAAAACCTGGAAGCAGGTGGTCAGCCCTGCACCAGGTATGAGAGTGAGGAAGAGAATGATATGAAATGTAGGCAAAATGGATCATTGGAAAGGTGATGACAGTGCAGTTGGTGGAATGAGTGGCAGCAGAAACTGGAGAACCCAGAGAAAACCCACTCATGTACCACTTTGTCCACCACAAATATCACATGTGGGTCCCTGGGATTGAAATGGAGTCACCTAGTGATAGGCGAATGGTCTAACTGCTCGGCCACGGTGCCACCCCAAAATCATTTTGAGGACTGTTATTTTTGTCTGTGTTATTGATATTTGGATTCAATAGGAAAAACAAGGTGATCATTATATATCCAAACTTGACATCAGCAATTAGGCATATGCCTTATGTACCTGATGTTCCTATTCTATCACCAGCTATGGTGTTACTAGAGAGCAGTATCGATAGTTTGAGTGTAGAAGTGATTTAAATTCGTCCCAGACTTAGAAGATGACAATCAAAAGCCATTTAATCAGTCAAAATTAAATGATTTGGCACATGATTTGGGTGCTACCAAAGAAAACAGTAAACTTTTAGATTCAAGGCTGAAAGAATATAATCTTTTAGGACCTGGAACAACGTTCTACTGGTATGGACATCAAGAAGAATGGTTCAAGAAATATTATGTAAACGAAGGGGATCTAGAGTATTGTTGTGATAATCACTAACTTGCTTATGAAGCAAAAGATTGGCATCTATTATCGGGTAGAAAAATTAATATAAATGCAGTACTTATAATTGTTTTTCTCAAGTATATGGGCACTCTTACATATTACATATTGAGAGTTTAGACAACTTAAAACAATGAACATGCCATG